>SJYX01023792.1:68341-79704 GCA_006410675.1 Oreotragus oreotragus
ATGCAAGGATTCTTCAATATTCGCAAATCAATCAATGTAATTCACCACATTAACAAATTGAAAAATAAATGCCATATGATTATCTCAATAGATGCAGAGAAGGCCTTTGATAAAATTCAACATCCATTTATGATAAAAACTCTCCAGAAAGCAGGAATAGAAGGAACATACCTCAACATAATAAAAGCTATATATGACAAACCCACAGCAAACATTATCCTCAATGGTGAAAAATTGAAAGCATTTCCCCTAAAGTCAGGAACAAGACAAGGATGTCCACTTTCACCGCTACTATTCAACATAGTTCTGGAAGTTTTGGCAACAGCAATCAGAGCAGAAAAAGAAATAAAAGGAATCCAAATTGGAAAAGAAGAAGTAAAACTCTCACTGTTTGCAGATGACATGATCCTCTACATAGAAAACCCTAAAGACTCCACCAGAAAATATCTCCCTAGTTTTGACAAAGACAATTCATGTTGTTCTCATAAATAATCATATTTTTTTGCTAAAAATTATGCTTATATATCTTGTAGTTTAGATTCCTTCATAACCTATCCACTGGGAAAAATTAGAAATAGCTATCTCTTTTCATAAATAAACTACAAATTAATACATTGATTTTCTCTTTTTAAGTTAGTTAAATTAAGTATAAATTCAGTGCCTTTAGATGAATGGATAAAGTTGATATTCTAAATTTGACAACCTGAAGACCAGTGTTAGACTTAGAAGATGGAAATAAAATACAAACACCAGATGATACCCCTGAGCAGCTGGTCAAACAGCCTCTGAATTATTGCCAATTTATTACCAGAAAAACCCAGGTGTGACCTGTTCGAGAGCTATTTGAGATCTACTGAAGGTGTATTCAGTTTTCTTGAAAAAAAAGTGTTCCTTCATAGTACTTCATCAGTAGATAAAATAAAATAGGTTTATATTGGGTAAAATAAGATTTGCTTCTACTGCTCAAGGTTTTATAAACAGAGTTGTGAACAAAAGAATAGAGCAAACTAATATAAACTACAACAAACTATTTTCCAATTTTGTGAAGGAATATGGAATTTTTAAAACTCAAAATCAGATCAAATTTAGTGTGCTTTAACCATGTTATCTCCTCAAAATGTCAAGAAAAATCAATCCTGTGGAACAAACTCACCTCAGGTATCATGTTGGGGAACAAGGGAAAATTTTGAAATGTAGCATATCTGGTAAAATGGTCAAATCCCAGATTCCAGTTAATATCTGCCACTCTCAGTTTTCTTATGTTTTATACTGTGACATATATGATATATCCCTTGGGCTACAAGGAGATCAAACCAGTCAATCTTAAAGGAAATCCTGAATATTCATTGGAATGACTGATGCTGAAGCTCCCATACTTTGGCCACCTGATACAAAGAACCAACTCATTGGAAAAGATGCTTATGCTGAGAAATATTGAAGGCAGGAGGAGAAGGGGATGACAGAGGATGAGATGGTTGCATGGTGTCATTGACTCAACACACTTAAGTCTGAGCAAGCTCCGGGAGTTGGTGATGGACAGGGAAGCCTGGCCTGCTGCAGTCCATGAGATCACAAGGAGTTGGACACTACTGAGCAGTTGAACTGAACTGAACTGGTACTAGGACAACTACCCTGTTTTGAAATGCTCAGACACCTTTCTGACTGGATGGAGTAAGTCATCTTTTATCTGCCATGATTTCAAACTTTAAAGATTTTCTGTAACCAGAAGATTTTAATATTCACTTCATGTAATAATCTTGAATTCTTATCTATGCGTGTAACCCAAGGAGTGCCTGTATGGCAAAGTACTTACAATCCCAGTTTTTCAAGGGGCAGTCATCTAAAATTATAGGTCTTTTGTCCATCATACTCTACCTTCACAAATTGCAAAATCAGGTTTCTCAGGCCAATATTCATTATAAACGCCAGATACCTTTTAGTCATGCCTATTTCAAAACTAATAATTGTTATTAATTCATCATGATAGAGGCATCACTCAGTAAAGTCATTACACTTTATTTTATTAATCAGAAATGGTAATGAATTATATGAATATTCACTGTTGAATAAAACAAATTCAATATTGGCACCCAGATAGAGATAACAGCTCATGCTTTTTACTACAAAGATCAGTATTGGTTTTAATTATATTGAAGGGAAAATAATATACTGAATAATATATAAAATAAAAATTATTAATAAACAGAAACCTCAATTAAATAGAGTTGGGAGGTCAGAAAGGGAAGTTTCCATGCCCAGAGATGATATCACAGCCCAACAAGAGTAAGTGACTCTTCTCTCCTGGCAAGGTCTAAGCCCTGACTCTCCCTATGGTACCCATCCCAACTTTCTATGCATGTGTTTGTGCTCTGTCATATCCAACTCTTTGCAACCCCAAAGACTGTAGCCCACGAAGATTCTCTGTCCATGGAATTTTCCAAGCAAGAATACTGGAGTGGGTTGCCATTTCCTACTCCAGGGGATCCCAATTTCCTTTACCTGTCTATAAAAGGTCTCTCTTTCCCTTGTATATAGGGGAATTTGCATTTGACTTTCCAAGGTTGTGGATTCCAAATTGTAATTTTCTGCCAAAATAAACCCACCTTTGCTGGGAGAACTATCTGGCAGTCTATTCATCTCTGGTTAACAAATAGAAATGTACTTTGATCCTTAATCTTGTAGGTTTCTATAATTATGTTATTTGAACCAGATCATGAGATAATTTGATATGAGATAAGCTAAACAGATATTTCAAAGCTATGGAGGCTAGAAATGTAAGCCATTTGTTCTCACTGCTGATGCTATAACTTTATTATTGAACACTGGAAATGGTCTTAACAGATAATCAACACAACGATCAATTATTTCTAGAAAGACTCACTAACAATATAAATTACTCTGAAACTATGTTCATTAATTTTGTGTACGTGTCTTAAAAACCTAATTAGCCAAAATTCTAACATGCTTTATATAGCATGTCAAAGAATTCAGTTACTTAGAATTATAACCAGAACCCAAATGATCTTTGAGGCTTTATCAGAAGCATCTCGGAGGAGTTCACAGTCATGTTTTGGAATAAACCCTTGCTACACGTGGGTGAAGGCATTGATAAGGTGGAGTTCATTGAAGCCAAGAGCATCGCGAACAACCAACTGCCCAAATCAGCAGTCCCCAAATGCTATGGCTAGTAAGGACAGCAAATTTGAGAAGGAGAAAAGGTGGAGATAGGCTTGGTGGTGGTTGTCATGTTTAGTCACTAAGCCGTGTCCGACTCTTTGTGACTTAAAGACGTCTTTTATAAGAGAAAGCAGGGAAGCTGTGTGAACTCTTAACCTGCATCTGATAGCCATGTCTCACTGTCTGCACTTGCACTGTTTCCTGTCTTCACGTCACAAGACACTACCAATAAAGCATTTTCATAGTGAAAAAAATTTTTATTCCCCTTTCATGCACTGAGATCAGGGTGTATTACTATAAGTGATATCAAAATATGCAGTAAGGCATGACCGTGAAGAATTATAAATTTCTGGGAGTAAGAAATAACAGTAATTGTGTCTGTAATTTTTAAAATGATAACATTAAGTTTAATCTGCCAAATAGATGGCTTCCCTGATAGCTCAGTGGGTAAAGAATCTCCCTGCAATGCAGGAGACCCCAGTTCAATTCCTGGGTTGGGAAGATCCACTGGAGAATGGATAGGCTACCCACTCCAGTATTCTTGGACTTCCCTCTTGGCACAGCTGGTAAAGAATCTGCCTGCAACGTGGGAGACCTGGGTTTGATCCCTGGGTTGGGAAGATCCCCTGGAGAAAGGAAAGGCTACTCACTCCAGTATTCTGGCCTGGAGAATACCATGGATTGTAGGGTCATGGGTCACAAAGAGTCAGACACAACTGAGCAACTTTCATTTTCACTAATCTTAAATTTAATCTGCCAAATATACAAATTGATAATATTATGTTTAATCTGCCAAATATACAGATTGAATTTGTGGAGCAAGTTTTACCTCAATGCTGTAGAATAAACATAAGGTTCTTGAAATGACAGGTGGTAGTATCAAAATATATTCTGTCCCTGGCCTGATGGCTGAGTATGAGGCAGATAAAGGAGGATAGGAGAGGTCTTAGATAGAAGGACCTGCCTGGGACAAGCCGTAGGCCTCAGGGATGGAGGGGCACAGGCTTCTAGAGGACAGTGCCTCTGAGCACTAAGGCAACATAGGCTTGGGAATTGTCCCAGCAGACTCCTGAGCATTTTCCATCTGACATAGTAACCCTCTAATATGTAAGCTACCAGAAAATTAAAGCACTTCTTACCCACCTCCCAGGCATGCTGCCAACAAGAATTTTTAATTCTCAAAGCAATCAGTCAGTCAGTTCAGTCACTCAGTCATATCTGACTCTTTGTGACCCCATGAACCACAGCACGCCAGGCCTCCCTGTCCATCACCAACTCCCAGAGTCCACCAAAACCCATGTCCATTGAGTTGGTGATGCCATCCAACCATCTCACCCTCTGTCATCTCCTTCTCCTCCTGCCTTCAATCTTTCTCAACATCAGGGTCTTTTCAAATGATTCAGCTGTTCGGATCAGGTGGCCAAAGTACTGGAGTTTCAACTTCAACATTAGTCCTTCCAATGAACACTCAGGACTGATTTCCTTTGGGATGGACTGGTTGGATCTCCTTGCAGACCAAGGGACCCTCAAGAGTCTTCTCCAACAATATAGTTTAAAAGCATCTGTTCTTCGGCACTCAGCTTTCTTTATAGTCCAACACTCACATCCATACATGACCACAGGACAAACCATAGCCTTGACTAGAACCTTTGTTGGCAAAGTAAAGTCTCTGATTTTTAATATACTATCTAGGTTGATCATAACTTTCCTTCCAAGGATCTACAATCACCATCTGCACTGATTTTGGAGCCCAGGAAAATAAAGTCTGATACCGTATCCACAGTTTCCCCATCTATTTGCCATGACGTGATAGGACTACATGCCATGATCTTACTTTTCTGAATGTTGAACTTTAAGCCAACTTTTTCATTCTCCTCTTTCACTTTCATCAATAGGCTTTTTAGTTCCTCTTCACTTTCAAAAAAAAAAAAAAAAAGCTGTAATTTATGACTTTTGAAAGTTTATGTAGGGAAACCCAAATTTTATTAGAAACTATTTATACTTCATATAATAGTAATGAATAGTTAGTTCAGTTGCCCAGTCATATCTGACTCTTTGTGACCCCATGGACTGCAGCATGCCAGGCTTTCCTATCCAGCACCAACCCTCAGAGTTTTCTCAGACTCAAGCCCTTAGTGTCGGTGATGCCATCCAACCATCTCATCCTCTGTCATCCCCTTTTCTTCCTTCCTTCAAACTTTCCGAGCATCACAGTCTTCTATGTGTCAATTCTTCCCATCAGATGGCCAAAGTATTGGAGTTTCAGCTTCAAAATCAGTCCTGCCATTGAATATTCAGGACTGATTTCCTAAAGGAAATGGACTGGTTGGATCTTCTTGCAGTCCAGGGGACTCTCAAGAGTCTTATCCAACACCACAGTTTAAAAGCCTCAGTTCTTCGGTGCTCAGCTTTCTTTATAGTCCAACTCTCACATCCATACATGACCACTGGAAAAACCATAGCTTCACTAGATGGACCTTTGTCAGCAAAGTAATGTCTCTTCTTCTTAATATTCTATGTTAGTNTTCGGTGCTCAGCTTTCTTTATAGTCCAACTCTCACATCCATACATGACCACTGGAAAAACCATAGCTTCACTAGATGGACCTTTGTCAGCAAAGTAATGTCTCTTCTTCTTAATATTCTATGTTAGTCATAGCTTTTCTTCCAAGGAGCAAGTGTCTTTTAAATTCACAGCTGTGGTCATCATCTGCAGTGATTATGGAGCCCAAGAAAATAAAGTCCCTCACTGTTTCCATGAATAAGAGTTAATAACTATAGAATAACTATAGGAATTAGGAAGCTCCTGAGTTGTACAACCCAGAATTGCATACATGTAGCTTAGGTTAGGTTTCCTAGAAAATAGATATTGTGTATTAAGATTGTATTAATTAACTTTTGTTGCAGTCTCATAAGAAAGTACATAAGTGTGTATTCAAAAGTCAAAAGTGTCTGGTGTTTTGAGAGTTTCTGAAAAATTGCAACTAAATAAGGATATAAATGGGAAGTGATGTTGGATATAATAAGGAACACCAAGAATTAATCTTTGTAGAACCCAAATCAGCTTGGAATTAGTTCCATTTAACTAAGGTCTCAGACACTGGAAAACATTCAAAATATACTTTAACATAGAAGGAAAGCCAACTGAATTTTATCCATGGGTTGACCAAGTAACACAGACTCATATTGTGTGAGTTTTAATTCTGGGAAAATAATTTTTTAGGTTATTTAGCCTATATAAGAATGTTTCTCATTTGCAAATTATTGACAGTGTTAGTACTTATCTTTTAGATTCTTATGGAGTTAAAAGTGATAGCTATAAACTTTTTATAGCATGGAGTCTGCTGCTGCTGCTGCTGCTGCTGCTGCTTAGTCTAGTCAGTCGTGTCTGACTCTGTACGACCCCATAGACGGCAGCCCACCAGGCTCCCCCGTCCCTGGGATTCTCCAGGCAAGAACACTGGAGTGGCTTGCCATTTCCTTCTCCATTGCATGAAAGTGAAAAGTGAAAGTGAAGTCGCTCAGTCGTGTCTGACTCTTAGCGACCCCATGGACTGCAGCCTACCAGGCTCCTCTGTCCATGGGATTTCCCAGGCGAGAGTACTGGAGTGGGGTGCCATTGCCTTCTCCGAGCATGGAGTCTAGCATTTAGTAAATATTCAGTAAATATAAACTCCTTTTCGTAGTGCTAAAGCAGGCCCCAGATCATGACTAAAGGCCATTCTTTTGGGCACACTTTGCTTGGCCTTTTTAATCTCAGTATCCCAAAACATTCTATTCCATGTTGTGGATAAAATACATATCACATGTAGTGTGAGGAATGTGTTAACACAGTCTATGCTTCCTTAGAGCTTACACTCCACAAACTGGGGACAGGCAAAAGGTTTAATAATGCAATGAAATTGTGTTTTTGAAATGCGAGTCTAAGGGGTAAGGGTGGACATGAGTGGACATGTTTCAATTATAGGAGACAAGAAAGGGCTTCAGAGGGGATATGAGATAGAAGTAGAATCCTGAAGAGTTATACAATTATCCAGGTTAACAAACAGGCTATAAATACCACATTTCAGTTTATACCACAGCACTGGTGGATACCCAGAGATAAAAGACAGTATGGCAACACAAGGTAAGAGTTGAGTGGGGAGAAAAGACTATGCATAGGGAAATAAGGGCAAGTCTTTAAAGAATTTGTAAGTCACGTGGTTATTATCCATGTTGAGGGCAGTAATAATCTTCTTTATGATTTTAAACAAAGTTGTCAAATGATTCAATTTTGAACAGAATATCGTGTGGTTAATTCGCTCTGCTTAGGTAGTGAGTGGAAGTGGTGTGAAGAAACTTGAAAGTAGGGAGACCAGTTATGAAAGGTGATCTAAGGCTAAATTAAGGAATTAGGCATGGGAAGTATGAGAAATCAAATGATACAGGAGGTGACTAGGACATACAATTGACAGGAGTTGAAAGGTAGCTGGAATTTGAGATAAGAATAGGGGAGTAGCTAAGTATCATGAATTTTTTAAATGATTTTATTTATTAGGAAAAAGACCACAGGTTAGGGAAGAAGACCTGCAGATCACTTTTGGCTATGATAAAAATTTTCAGTGAGATTTTCCAAAATCAGGGAGCCTGGCAGAGAGGCAAACTTGCTTACCTCTAGTGGCTATTCAACACAGTATGGGACTTGCTTTTATTACACATAAAGATTATCTGATCTTTGGCCTGCTTGCCTCACTGTTTCATGCCCTCTTATGCAAGCAAGTTGTGTTGAACCAATATGACCCATGAAAAATGAAACCCAAAATTATTTTATTTATATTATCTTTTAAAATTTAATTTAGTGAGGATAATCTTCCTCATCCCTGGATTAAAATTCTGGCCTTTTGCTTTCCCTTTTTACACTCAAATACTGAGTAGGGGGCTTCCCAAGTGGCACAGTGGTAAAAAATCCATCTTCCAATGTAGGAGATGCAAGAGATGCCAGTTCCATTGCTTGGTTGGAAAGATCCCTTGGTGTATGATCATCCCATTCCATATTCTCACCTGGAAAATTTCATGGACAAATAATCCTGGTTAGATACAGTCTATGGGACCTCAAAGAGTTGGACACAGTGGAGCAACTGAGCACTACAGTAGTACTAGCAGTCTCAAAGTTGCTAATACATGAAAATGTCCAATCCTGCATGTTAATTTTAATCAAAAACTTGAATCCGGGTTAAATCTCTCCTTCTCCAGCTTGAAGGATGACAGATTAAAGTAACAATGAAGATTTAATTGTCCTATTTTTTACTCTTGCCTGGCACAACTCTAGCTGATTTGCTAGTTTAGTTGCAGTTATATTCTCCTATGGGAAGTAAACCAGAGGATGGCAGAGAGATACAGATTGATAGGGCAGTTCTAACTTGGTGCGTTATAACTATTCCTTCCAAAGTTATCTGTTGAGCTCCTATCTGCTCTGTTCTAATAATCTTGGTAGAGGCCTTGTATGATACTCTCTTTTTTTCTCTTGAGGATCACATATTTTCCAGGCAGTCCCATTAGCCAAGATAAGAAACGGCCACACTCATCTCTTTCACTGCCATATCTTGCACACCATAAAATTACCCCATGTCAACAATTTCCAGGATCCCAGGCTAATACCAAAACAACATGACTCTCACTTCCCCTGCCCTCAAGCATTTAATCAATCTGGCCCTTCTTTTAACCTCTAGATTTCCATGGAGATCAGATCCCAGAGTTGTGCTTTAATCTTCTTAGGCATTAGGCAGTCACCACTGTATTCTCTACACAATAGAGGGAACACATTTCATAACTTTACAAGCAATTCCCTTGAACCATTGATGTTAGAGGGTAGTGTTGCCCCAACCATCTTTCCTGTACGATGGGTGTGAGATTCAGAAAAACAGTCCTCCAGATAGATTGCAGGCATATTCTCTACCAACTGAGCCACAGGGAAGTCCAAGAATATTGGAGTGAGTAGCCTATCCCTTTTCCAGTGGATCTTCCCCACCCAGGAATTGAACCAGGGTCTCCTACACTGCAGGCAGATTCTTTACCAACTGAGCTATCAGGGAAGCCCAGATAGATATCTAGGACAGTTTTTTTCTCCACTCATCAATTTCTCTATAAAACATTTGACCTAACTGAGAGATTCCAGAGGCTGGAACAACTTTTAACAACCATTTCTTTGTACATTTCATATTTGTATTGTAGGCATATATTTCACATACTTATATTGGCATTTTGTATGTAAGGTTGTTGTTGTTGTTCAGTTGCTAAGTTGTGTCTGATTCTTCTCAACGATATGGACTGCAGCACATGACAATCTTCCCTGCCCTTCACTGTTTCTCAGAATTTGCTTAGACTCATGTCCATTGAGTCAGTGATGCTATCCAACCAAATCAGCCTCTGTTATCCCCTTCTCCTCTTGCCTTCAATCTTTCCCAACATTGGGTATGTATGTAAGATAGGAAGTATCCATTCTAAAGTATTTTTTATATTGTGTTTTATATCCCCAGATCCTTCATACAAAAACATCCATACTACATGCACACATTAGAAACTGGAGCTACAAAGCCCATTAAAACATGATTAATTTATGTCCTTCAGATCTGAAAGATAGGTAAATGAAAACGTGCTATACACATTAAAAAAGAGACATGAACAATGTGTCATGGAAGTAGAGGAAAAGAAATAGCAGATTCCTAAATTAAAGTATTTAGAAGAAATCTCAGAAGCTGAATCGACAAAGCTCGATGAGAAGCTGGAGCTATAAAAACTGTTGAAGCATGATTAATTTATGTCTTTAGCATCATGAAGACAAGGATTTGAGAAAGAGCTGTAAAAACTATAATAGAAGCATATCCACTGAATTATGAAAATGTTCTAAGAAATAGCAAATTCTTAATAGAAAGTAACTAGATAAAATTTAAAGGTGAAGATAAATTTTGACTTGAAACTTAAATACATAGGACTTCATTGGTGTATTTCATCTCCCCTATAATAGGAAACCTGGTCCATTACTATCAATCTTAATCACCCATTTATGATTAAAACCTACCTAATTGAAATAATTCTAGAGAAATCTATATGACAATTGGATTACTATGTTACTTTGAGATAAAACAATCCTTGTGATTACCTATCTTCAACTATTCCTCTTAGGGTATTTTTATGGTAAAATGGAAATTTTATAGGTGAAAGTCCCATTGTTAGTTCAGTTCAGTTCAGTCTCTTAGTCCTGTCTGACTCTTTGCGACCCCGTGGACTGCAGCACACGAGGCCTCCCTGTCCATCACCAACTAAAGGAGTTTACCCAAACTCAAGTCCATAGAGTCAGTCATGCCATCTAACCATCTCATCCTCTGTCACCTCCTTCTCCTCCTGCCTTCAATCATTCCCAGCATTAGGGTCTTTTCAAATGATTCAGCTCTTCGCATCAGGTGGCCAAAGTATTGGAGTTTCAGCTTCACCATCAGTCCTTCCTATGAATACTCAGGACTGATTTCCTATAGGATAGACTGGTTGGATATCTTTGCAGTCCTTAAGACTCTCAAGAGTCTCCTCCAACAGCACAGGTCAAAAGCATCAATTCTTCAGCGCTCAATTTTCTTTATAGTCCAACTCTCATATTCATACATGACTACTAGAAAAACCATAGACTTGACTGGATGGACCTATGCTGGCAAAGTAATATATCTCCTTTTTAATATGCCATCGAGTTGGCCATAACTTTCCTTCCAAGGGGTAGTTGAGTTCAGTTCAGTCGCTCAGTCATGTCTGATTCTTTGCTACCCCATGAATCGCCACACGCCAGGCCTCCCTGTCCATCACCAACTCCCAGAGTTCACTCAGACTCATGTCCATCAAGTCAGTGATGCCAACCAGCCATCTCATCCTCAGTCGTCCCCTTCTCTTCCTGTCCCCAATCCCTCCCAGCATCAAAGTCTTTTCCAATGAGTCAACTCTTCGCATGAGGTGGCCAAAGTATTGGAGTTTCAGCATTAGCATCATTCCTTCCAAAGAAATATCAGGGCTGATCTCCTTTAGAATGGACTGGTTGGATCTCCTTGCAGTGCAAGGGACTCTCAAGGGTCCTCTCCAACACCACAGTTCAAAAGCATCAATTCTTCGGTGCTCAGCCTTCTTCACAGTCCAACTCTCACATCCATACATGACCACAGGAAAAAC
>SJYX01023792.1:98037-119132 GCA_006410675.1 Oreotragus oreotragus
AGACTTGGATTACCGTGATATTGAATGGTTTGCCTTGGAAATGAACAGAGATCATTCTGTCATTTTTGAGATTGCATCAAAGTATTGTATTTTGGACTCTATTGTTGACCATGATGACTACTCCATTTCTTCTAAGGGATTCTTGCCCACAGTAGTAGATATAACGGTCATCTGAGTTAAATTCACCCATTCCAGTCCATGTTAGTTCTCTGATTCCTAGAATGTCAACATTCACTCTTGCCATCTCCTGTTTTACCACTTCCAATTTGCCTTGATTCATGGTCCTGACATTCCAGGTTCCTATGCAATATTGCTTTTTACAGCATCGGACCATGCTTCTATCACCAGTCACATCCACAACTGCGTATTGTTTTTGCTTTGGCTCCATTCCTTCATTCTTTCTGGAGTTATTTCTCCACTGATCTCCAGTAGCATAGTGGGCACCTACTGATCCCAGGGAGTTCCCCTTTCAGTATACTATCATTTTGCCTTTTCATATTGTTCATGGGGTTCTCAAGGCAAGAATACTGACGTGGTTTCCCATTCCCTTCTCCAGCGGACCACATTCTGTCAGAAGGATAGAATAGAAGACTATTATCTACAAATATGAACAAGTCATTTCATACAATTTACTAGTATCAGTATGTTCATTCAGTATTTTTACACATGGGGTTCTCAAGGCAAGAATACTGACGTGGTTTCCCATTCCCTTCTCCAGCGGACCACATTCTGTCAGAAGGATAGAATAGAAGACTATTATCTACAAATATGAACAAGTCATTTCATACAATTTACTAGTATCAGTATGTTCATTCAGTATTTTTACTATAAGTATTTAAATGCAGTTTTATTGCACTATCTGAGGTTCAGTTCAGTTCAGTTGCTCAGTCATGTCCAACTCTTTGCGACCCCATGAATCGCAGCATGCCAGGCCTCCCTGTCCATCACCAACTCCCAGAATTCATTCAGACCCCCGTCCATCGAGTCAGTGATGCCATCCAGCCATCTCATCCTCTGTTGTCCCCTTCTCCTGCCCCCAATCCCTCCCAGCATCAGAGTCTTTCCCAATGAGTCAACTCTTCGCTTCAGATGACCAAAGTACTGGAGTTTCAGCTTTAGCATTATTCCTTCCAAGGAAATCCCAGGACTTATCTCCTTCAGAATGGACTGATTGGATCTCCTTGCAGTCCAAGGGACTCTCAAGAGTCTTCTCCAACACCACAGTTCAAAAGCATCAATTCTTCAGTGCTCAGCCTTCTTCAGAGTCCAACTCTCACATCCATACATGACCACAGGAAAAACCATAGCCTTGACTAGACGGACCTTAGTCGGCAAAGTAATGTCTCTGCTTTTGAATATACTGTCTAGGTTAGTCATAACTTTCCTTTCAACGAGTAAGTGTCTTGTAATTTCATGGTTGCAGTCACCATCTGCAGTGATTTTGGAGCCCAAAAAATAAAGTCTGGCACTGTTTCCACTGTTTCCCCATCTATTTCCCATGAAGTGGTGGGACCAGATGCCATGATCTTCGTTTTCTGAATGTTGAGCTTTAAGCCAACTTTTTCATTCTCCTCTTTCACTTTCATCCATAGGCTTTTTAGTTCCTCTTCACTTTCTGCCATAAGGGTGGTGTCATCTGCATACCTGAGGTTATTGATATTTCTTCCAGCAATCTTGATTCCAGCTTGTGTTTCTTCCAGCCCAGCATTTCTCATGATGTACTCTGCATATAAGTTAAATAAGCAGGATGACAATATACAGCCTTGACGTACTCCTTTTCCTATTTGGAACCAGTCTGTTGTTCCATGTCCAGTTCTAACTTTGCTTCCTGACCTGCATACAGATTTCTCAAGAGGCAGGTCAGGTGGTTAGAAAATATCAGTTAAATGCTAAAGATGCTTCCCTTTATTATATCAAGTATCATTCCAGAGAAGATTTTTATTAAAAAGTGATTTGTTTATCTATTTAGACATAATGTTTATTAGCTTTTTAAGATCTAAAGTCAATTTATCAAGCCAAGTGAAGTATGCAAAATATAAGATTTCTTTCCATTATGCCATTTCTGAATCCATTTGAAACTATTGATTTTTCAGTTTCTGCAAATCTTGTGAGGCTTCTGGGCTGAGAACATTAAAGTCAGAAGTATTTAATTAATAATTAGTATCCAAGTATGACTTCTATGTTTCAAGAGTCTTACCATACACTGTGCTATTATCTCCAGTTCGTTTCCTTTGGTTCCTTTCTACTTTTGCCCCTATTAGCATTCTACTTCACACAAAGAATCTGTTAGAAGTGCTAATATTTGAGAAAGTTCAGGGCAAGGCTGGCTTCTGTACATAAAATATGAGCAAACAAATTGTTTACTTTAGCTCCCTGCAAAGAAGTCATGCAGCAGTGCTGCTCTGAACAAGATTTCATGTCTCAAAAGTGTGCCTTTGCTGTTTATTGAATATTTCATTATGCATGAGGACATGTTCTAACTTTGTTTACCAGTCTGCTTCCTTTTGCTAAATTTCACAGTCTTAAAAGTTTCTGGAAGTTGGAAACAACTAAATGCTCTGTTGAGATTTGTGACTGTCATCTGTCTGGCTAGAATTACTCATAGATCTTGCAAGAGTAGCAAAGATGCATCCATTATAACCATCAGTCAGGATGGTCATTAAGCACTTTCTGCAATCGAGATTGCTGTGCCAGATGGCACTTCAGGAACAATAGACAATGCACTCCAAACTGCCAAGCATTCATTCTGTGCCTTTTTAACTTAGAGCTGGTAGAGAAAAAATAATAATAATAAGGCAAAAATACCTGTGAAAGTAAAACTCTGGAAAGTGGTTTTCTAGCCCCAGGCTCTTTTCTTTACACACGTATCAGTCCTTGCATTTTGAAATGCATATTGTCTGATAATATACACTCACTGTAAAGACCATCAATTAGTTTACAAAAATGTACCTCTTTTTCTGCAACTTTACCCCAAGATTTTTCTTAAAGTGACATTTTACACTATAATAAGAAGCAATGTGAGCTTGACTTGCATTGTTATAACAGAGTACCTATGATGGTTCTCCCATAGTAAGTAACAAATCCTTACTTAAAGGTACATAATAATGGATAAGTATTATTTGCCCTTTGAAATTGTGATTATGTCTTGTAACCATCTTTGGTACCCAGCATATGCAGAATCCCTAGACATGTTCTAAGGAGTAAAGTGGATCTCATGGGGTCAAGATTTGATTTCTAACCTGACAATTGCAGCTATCTGTCTGTCATTCTAATTCATAGAAAAATTCACTACAATCCTCAATTCATTCTGCTAATTCAATTGTGCTGTCCAATCAGTATATTCATTGTTATACAAACAGCCCCATGAGGGTTAGTCATATTGTGTTTCCTGGATTTGATTTCCTAGGTCTATTTTGTTCTTCAAATATTCTTCATATTATCAAATCCCACATTAAACCCCTTGTTTCAAAAAAGTCTCTCAGTCCCCAGTCAAGCTGGACCTTTTCCCCAGATCTTTTCATTCCCTTCATAACACTTCTGAAGCAATGTGTTGTGAAAGGGAAAATAATTTTTTGACACTTAAAAACTGAAGATAAAAGAGAGTGAAGAGAATGAAAGGTGTGCTCTAGTAGATGTTGATTCAATGCCATCTGACTGCTATGATGACTTCAAATGACTTTTCTGAATGCACCTACCCCCTTCTTTCAGAGACCTTCTTGTTTGACCCAAACTCTAATCATATCCACCAGACAGAAGTGCCTTCTGTTTTCACAGCTCATCCACACTGGCCTAGCTGTTAGTATGAAGGAAAGCATGTCATCAAAGCTAGGCAAAAGGCCTTCCCTGTAATGTCTGTATGTCTGTCTTAAATATAGGAAAGAACTTCTCCCTTCTAGGCACTTAGGCTATTTGAGACTAGAACAAATATTGGGCAACATTCACCTCTTAGTGAAGATAGCCTGGAAAATAAGGTCGATACACCAGAGCCAAAAATTCGCATACAAGTCATACCATAACTCAAGTCCTAACAGCCAAAAGTATGATCAAATTCTTTCTTCACATGGCTTGAATAAGCTGATTTGAATTTGGTTCTGACTTTTGAATTTTAAAGTCTCTGTATAATACCCACCACAAAGGTCAACCATGATTTGTGAAAGTAGTCTTTGGAAAACATTCCTGAAATTATGGCAAATATGTTTTGGAAATTAGAAAATGTAGCTTCTCATTGGAAACAAACATTCATCTTGCTGTAAAAAAAAATCACTTTCAAATTAATATAGGATGCATTGTATAATATTAGGAATAACAAAAAATATTAGGGATAACAGAATCATTATTAGGAAGTAAATGCAGTGAGGTATTTCAAGTGGCTATTTGTTTTAATGAAGATAAATAATTGCTGAGTTAAAAGAAAATGTATTTCTGTAAGGACAGTTAAACTAATGTGGCATATGGTATAAAGCATATATATATATATATATACACACACATATATATGGATGCACATATATACATGGATACAAGCAGAAATATAACATCTACTTATATAGATATATATATAAGTCTGATAAAGATAGATGCATATTAGAATAATTGGAAATATGACTGTGCAATTGTATGGTACATAACCTTCAAATTATGTTTTATCTTTTTTAAGTTCTATGAATATCTTTTCTATGAAGTTTTAGAGAGAATAAGGTCAAGGCTCATTAAAATTGTTCATTTCTTTAATTTTTGTTGCTCTTCTACCTCTGTAGTTTGGTTCATGCTAAAGGTTGTGCATGAATATTATGTTTATAATGATTTGAAAAAATTCCCCTCAAAAATTACTAGTGATTCCACAACTGAAAGGTAATTGTTGGAAGTCTTGTTGTTATAATGTTGGCATTATCAGAGAACTCAGAAATAATATAATGCTGTATTGCCCATCTGTGTTCCTCAGAATTATTATGAAGCATAAAGATATAAGGAAAACAGATATAGGAAATGGGGTTTTCGGTTTCATTACCTGTGTTTTTACCTAAGTTATATCTCCCTGATTGAATGTATAGGAGCATAGAGCTAAGGTCTAAGTAACATCTCCTCTACTGCTCAGAACAAATATGCCAGAAACAGAAATGGAAACAGTGATATACAAATCCCTTACTGGTTATATATTTAATTTAGTTATTTTATTACTATTTTTGTCTGTACTGGGACTTTGTCACTCTGTGGGTTTTTCTCTAGTTGTGGCAAGCAGGGCTACCCTCTAGTTGTGGTGAGAAGGCTTCTCATTACAGTAGCTTCTCTTGTTACAGATTACAGGCTCTGGTCTGTGGAGGCTTCAGTGTTATGTGGCACCTCTCTGGATTGAACCTATGCCTCCTGTGTTGGCAGGCAGATTCTTTACCACTGAGGCACTAAGAATGCCTTCTTATGGGGTACATTGCTTGGATATATTTTCTCCCATTCTGTGTGTGTGTGTTTCACTTTTCTAATTGTGTTTTGGAGGCACAAGGTTTTTAATTTTAAGGAAGTCCACTATAACTATTTTTTTTTTGACACTTGTTATTAGTCTCTATATTTAGGACACTTACATATGTTTATTTTAATAGATTATTAGTTGAATATATCTGCTCTTTTCGGCTTATACTATTAAAAATATAAAAATATGAAATGTAATCAAGAGAAGTTCATTTACTCTCTCACATCCCTTACAAACATAATCTATACGATTCTAGCTATAAAACCCTTCAGAAAAGCAATCTGAAACCTGGAGGTGATTCCAATGCAGATTCCCTTAAATTTAGTCTTAGCACTAAGAAATTGATCAGATAAGTTTGCTGGAATCATGAAGTGCATATTTTAAGTATTTTGGAGGATAGCTAGTACATAGCCTTGTTTATTAGGAGAGTAAAATCTGAGGGCTGGAAAGATGGGAATTCCAAGTAGTGATCAATTTCTTGTAAAGCTTCTGAAAACCTAGTAGTAATGCTTTTGAAAAACACACAAAGAAAACCTAAATTAAAATAATAAGATATATTCATTGAATAAATGAATGAATAAAGACATTAATAAACATTAACTTGATGCCTAGTTTCCTCTAAAATAAGTCTAATCATGAAANGCTGGAAAGATGGGAATTCCAAGTAGTGATCAATTTCTTGTAAAGCTTCTGAAAACCTAGTAGTAATGCTTTTGAAAAACACACAAAGAAAACCTAAATTAAAATAATAAGATATATTCATTGAATAAATGAATGAATAAAGACATTAATAAACATTGTTGATGCCTAGTTTCCTCTAAAATAAGTCTAATCATGAAAGAGAGATTAGAGAAAGGGGAAGAGGGAGGTGGGAAGAGAGAAAAAGAAAGAAAGGGAATTTGAGATAGGCTTTATGCTTCATGTGGGTGATAATTTTGAAAAGTCCAAAGGGAAGGTGAGTATAGTCTACAAACAGTACTCTCCCCAACTTTATTTGCTCCAGGGCAGTTATTATATTTCTCATGCTTTATTCTTGTTCACTCACTCAGTGTTTGACTTTTTGTGACCCCCATGAACTACAGATGCCAGGCTTCCTTGTCCTTCACTATCTCTCAGAGTTTGCTCAAACTCCTGTCCATTGAGTCAGTGATGCCATACAACTATCTCATCTTCTGTTGCCCCCTTCTCCTCATGCCCTCAATCTTTCCCAGAACCAGGGTATTTTCTAATGAGTCGGCTCTTCACACCAAGTGGCCAAAGTATTGGAGATTCAGCTTCAGCATCAGTCCTTCCAATGAATATTCAGTGTTGATTTCCTTTAGGATTGACTGGTTTGATCTCCTCGCTGTCCAAGGGNAACCAGGGTATTTTCTAATGAGTCGGCTCTTCACACCAAGTGGCCAAAGTATTGGAGATTCAGCTTCAGCATCAGTCCTTCCAATGAATATTCAGTGTTGATTTCCTTTAGGATTGACTGGTTTGATCTCCTCGCTGTCCAAGGGACTCTTAAGAGTCTTCAGCACCACAGTTCAAAGGCCTCAAATCTTTGATGCTCAGCCTTCTTAATGGTCCAACTCTCACATCCACACATGACTATTGTAAAATCCATAGCTTTGACTATATGGACCTTTGTCAGCAGATGTCTCTGCTTTTTAATATGCTGTATCATTTGTCATAATTTTTATTCCAAGGAGCAAGTGTCCTTTATTTTCTCATGCTATTTTTTTTTATCAATTTGACTTTATGCTTAATTCACAAAATCATTTTTTCCCTGTTGAGAACACCCTTTAATATTTTAGTGTGATAGGCAGGATTTTGCCCCTTATCTACACACCGAATGCCACTCCCATAATTACAGTATGTTACATTATACAAGAAACTTTGAATATATAATGAAAGTTACTAATCCACTGGCCTTAAAAGAGAAAAGTTTCCCAGATTATATAACTATATAGATTATCTATGTCAGACTTCCTTGGTGGCTCAGTGGTAAAGAATCTACCTGCAGTGCAGGAGACATGGGTTCAGTCCTTCGGTCCAGAAGATACTCTGGACAAGGAAATGGCAACCTACTCCTATTTTTTCCTGGGGAATGCCACGGACAGAGGAGCCTAGCAGGCTACAGACCACACACCATGGAGCTGCAAAGAGTCCGACATGAGTTAGCAGTTGAGCACACATCTGTATGTCATCTTCAAAAGGAAGATGAGAAAGCCAAAAAGAAAAAAAAGAAAGGGAGATGTAATAGAAGGGGATATCAAAGAGATTCTAAGTGTGAAAAGGACCCACTGTTGCCTACTTGAAGATGGAGAGGACCCCGTGGAAAATGTTAGAAGGGAGGGAATTCTGCTAATAACCAGTGATTGTGGAACAGGAGCTAGAGTCCCAGATGAGAACAGTAGACGCAGGTGACACCTTGATTTCAGCCTCCTTAGATCCTTATCAGAGATCTTGCAGGTCATTTGCTGATAGGATGAGGCACATATACTGGGTGGGGGAAGGGTAAGGAAAATACCTTCTCCTTATATGGAGCAGGATGGAACACAGGTTATACTGCTCAGTTCAGTTCAGTTCAGTTGCTCAGTCCTGTCTGACTCTTTGTGAGCCCATGTACAGCAGCACACCAGGCCTCCCTGTCCATCACCAACTCCCGGAGTTTAACCAAATTCATGTCATGGATGGAGGAGCCTGGTGGGCTACAGTCCATAGGGTCGCAAAGAGTCGGACACGACTGAGTGACTTCACTTTCACTTTCACGTCCATTGAGTCAGTGATGCCACTCAACCATCTCATCCTCTGCTGTCCCCTTCTCCTCCTGTCTTCAATCTTTGCCAGCATCAGGGTCTCTTCCAGTGAGTCAGCTCTTTACATCAGGTGGACAAAGGTTTGGAACTTCAGCTTCAGTATCAGTCCTTCCAATGAATATTCAGGACTGATTTCCTTTAGGATGGACTGGTTCTATCCAGGGGACTCTCAAGAGTCTTCTCCAGCACCACAGTTCAAAAGCATCAACTCTTAAGTGCACAGCTCTTTATGGTCCAGCTCTCACATCCATATATGACCACTGGAAAAACCATAGCTTTGACTAGACAGACTTTGTTGGCAAAGTAATGTTTCTGCTATTTAGTACGCTATCCAGGTTGGTCATAACTTTTCTTCCAATGAGCAAGCAACTTTTAATTTCATGGCTGCAGTCACCATCTGCAGTGATTTTGGAGCCCAAGAAAAAACTCTTTCCACTGTTTCCCCATCTATTTCCCATGAAATGATGGAACCAGATGCTATGATCTTAGTTTTATGAATGTTGAGCTTTAAGCCAGCTTTTTCACTCTCCTCTTTCACTTTCAACAAGAGGCTCTTTAGTTCTTCTTCACTTTCTGCCATAAGGGTGGTGTCATCTGCATATCTGAGATTACTGATATTTCTCCCAGCAGTCTTGATCAAAATGCTTCATCCAGCCCACCGTTTCTTATGATGTACTCTGCATATAAGTTAAATAAGCAGGGTGACAATATACAGCCTTGACATACTGTTTTCCCAATTTGGAACCAGTCTGTTGTTCATGTCCAGTTCTAACTGTTGCTTCCTGTCCTGCATACAGATTTCTCAAGAGGCAGGTCAGGTGGTCTGGTATTCCCATCTCTTTCAGAATTTTCCAGGGTTTGTTGTGGTCCACACAATCAAAGGCTTTGGCATAATCAATAAAGCAGAAATAGATAATTTTCTGGAACACTCATGCTTTTTCCAAGATCCATTGGATACTGGACACTTGATCTCTGGTTCCTCTGCTTTTTCTAAAACCAGCTAGAACATCTGGAAGTTCGTGGTTCACGTACTGTTGAAGCCTGGCTTGGAGAATTTTGAGCATTAATTTACTAGCGTGTGAGAAGAGTGCAATTGTGTGGTAGTTTGAGCATTCGTTGACATAGCCGTTCTTTGGGATTAGAATGAATGCTGACCTTTTCCAATCTGATCACATGGACCAAAGCTTTGTCTTACTGAATGAAACTATATGCTATGCCGTGTAAGGCCACTCAAGATGGACAAGCTGTGGTGGATAGTTCTGACAAAATGTGATCCCCTGGAGAAGGGAATGGCAAACCACTTTGGCATTCTTGCCTTGAGAACCCCATGAACAGTATGAAAAGGCAAAAATATGGGAAACTGAAAGATGAACCCCACAGGTCAGTAGGTGCCCAATATGCTACTGGAAATCAGTAGAGAAATAACTTGAGAGAGAAGG
The DNA here is from genome assembly GCA_006410675.1 of Oreotragus oreotragus. NCBI lineage: Eukaryota > Metazoa > Chordata > Mammalia > Artiodactyla > Bovidae > Oreotragus > Oreotragus oreotragus. Next base: position 107,745 of record SJYX01023792.1, read on the forward strand.
AGGGGATGGAGCCAAAGCAAAAACAACACCCAGTTGTGGATGTGACTGGTGATGAAGTAAAGTCTGATGCTGTACAACGCAATACTGCATAGGAATCTGGAATGTTAGGTCCATGAATCAAGGCAAATTGGAAGTGATCAAACAGGAGATGGCAAGAGTGAACATCTACATTTTAGGAATCAGTGAACTAATATGGACTGGAATGGGTGAATTTAACTCAGATGACCATTATATCTACTACTGTGGGCGAGAATCTCTTAGAAGAAAAGGAGTGGCCATCATATAAACAAAAGACTGAAATGCAGTACTTGGATGCAATCTCAAAAGTGACAGAATGATCTCTGTTCATTTCCAAGGCAAATTATTCAGTATCACAGTAATCCAAGTCTATGCCCTGACCAGTAATGCTGAAGAAGCTGAAGTTGTATGGTTCTCTGAGGACCTACAAGACCTACTAGAACTAACACCAAGAAAAGATGTCCTTTTCATTATAGGGGATTGGAATGCAAAAGTAGGGAGTCAAGAAACACCTGGAGTATCAGGCAAATTTGGCCTTGGAGTACAGAGTGAAGCAGGGCAAAGGCTAATGGAATTTTGCCAAGAGAACACACCGGTCATAGCAAACACCCTCTTGCAACAACACAAGAGAAGACTCTAACGTGGACATCACCAGATGGTCAATACCAAAATCAGATTGATTGTATTCTTTGCAGCCAAAGATGGAGAAGCTCTATACAGTCAGCAAAAACAAGGCAGGGAGCTGACTCTGGCTCAGATCATGAACTCCTTATTGCCAAATTCATACTCAAATTGAAGAAAGTAGGGAAAACCAGTAGACCACTCTGGTATGACCTAAATCAAATCCCTTACAATTATGCAGTGGAAGTGACAAATAGATTCAAGGGATTAGATCTGATAGACAGAAGAACTATGCCTGCCTGAAGAACTATGGACAGAGGTTTGTGACATTGTACAGGAGACAGGGATCAAGACCATCCCCAAGAAAAAGAAATGCAAAAAGGCATAATGGTTGTCTGAGGAGACCTTACAAATAGCTGTAAAAAGAAGAGAAAGGGAAGGCAAAGAAGGAAAATAAAGAGATATCCATTTGAATGCGGAATTCCAAAGAATAGCAAGGAGAGATAAGAAAGCCTTCCACATGTATAATACCATATATGAATTGAATCACCAGTCCAAGTTCGATGCATGATACTGGACGCTTGGGGCTGGTGCAGTGAGACGACCCAGAGGGGTGGTATGGGGAGGGAGGAGGGAGGGGGATTCAGGTGGTACAGGGAGGGAGGGAGATTCACGTGTATACCTGTGGAGGATTCGTGTTGATATATGGCAAAACCAATACAATACTTTAAAGTAATTAACCTTCCAATTAAAATAAATAAAAAAATTTTTAAAGAGTAGAGGAAATACAGGAAAACAGTACAAGGGAAACTCTAGCGATCTCTTCAAGAAAATTAAAGATACCAAGGGAACATTTCATCCAAAGATGGGTACAATAAAAGACAAAAATGTTATCTATCCAACAAAAGCAGAAGATTTTAAGAAGAGGTGGCAATAATCCACAGAAGAACTATACAAAAAAGATCATGATCCAGATAATTGTGATGATCTGATTGCGAGAGCTGGCCGGTGCACTAAGCGCAGGTGGCTGCGAGAGGAGCTACCCAGTGTCCGAGGTCAGGGGCAGCGGCCTAGAGTGCCAGGCCGCCATGGCGCAGGAATGGCTGAGAGGAGCTACCCTGTGTCCGAGATCAGGGACGGTGGCCGAGAGNGCGCAGGTGGCTGCGAGAGGAGCTACCCAGTGTCCGAGGTCAGGGGCAGCGGCCTAGAGTGCCAGGCCGCCATGGCGCAGGAATGGCTGAGAGGAGCTACCCTGTGTCCGAGATCAGGGACGGTGGCCGAGAGGAGCTAGCCTGCGTCCGAGGTCAGTGGTGGTCTGGGGGAGCTACCCCGAGTCTGAGGCCAGGTGCGGCAGCTGGGAGGAGCCACCTCGCGCCCAAGGCCAGAGGTGGTGACCCTGAGGAGCCACCCGGAACCTGAGGCCAGGGCCGGCAGCTGGGAGGAGCAACCCGAGGAGCGGTGGCTGTGCAGGTGCAGCAGGGCCTAGAGGAGCTATCCCATGTTGAAGGTCAGGAACGGCGGCAGTAAGGAGATACCCCTCATCCAAGGTAAGCAGCAGCAACTGTGCTTTGCTGGAGCAGCCATGAAGAGATACCCCACGCCCAAAGTAAGAGAAACCCAAGTAAGATGGTAGGTGTTGCAAGAGAGCATCAGAGGGCAGACACACTGAAACCATACTCACAGAAATCTAGTCAATCTAATCATACTAGGACCACAGCCTTGTCTAACTCAATAAAACCAAGCCATGCCTGTGGGGCATACCAAGATGAGTGGGTCATGGTGGAGAGGTCTGATCAAACGTGGTCCACTGGAGAAGGGAATGGCAAGCCACTTCACNCCGCAGTAGTAGATATAATGGTCATCTGAGTTAAATTCACCCAGTCCAGTCCATTTTAATTCACTGATTCCTAGAATGTCGATATTCACTCTTGCCATCTCCTGTTTGACCACTTTCAATTTGCCTTGATTCATGGACCTGACATTCCCAGTTCCTATGCAATACTGCTCTTTACAGCACTGGACCATGCTTCTATCACCAGTCACATCCACAACTGGGCATTGTTTTTGCTTTGGCTCCATCCTTTCATTCTTTCTGGAGTTATTTCTCCTCTGATCTCCAGTAGCATATTGGGCCCCTACCGACCCAGGGAGTTCCTCTTTCAGTATCCTATCATTTTGCCTTTTCATACTGTTCATGGAGTTCTCAAGGCAAGGCAAGAATACTGAAGTGGTCTGCCATTCCCTTCTCCAGTGGGCCACATTCTGTCAGACCTCTCACCCGAGGCCAGGGGTGGCAGCCAGGAGGTGCTACCCCACGCCAAAGGAGCAGTGGCTGCGCGGGCACAGGAGGTCTGAGAGGAGCTTCTCCACGTTCAAGGTCAGGAGGGGCGGCGGTGACGAGATACTCCTCATCTAAGGTAAGGAGTGCTGCTGCGCTTTGCTGGAGCAGCCGTGAAGAGATACCTCACGTCCAAGTTAAGAGAAACCCAAGTAAGATGGTAGGTGTTGAGAGAAGGGCCCCAGAGGGCAGGCACACCGAAACCATAATCACAGAAAACTAGTCAGTCTAATCAAACTGACCACAGCCTTGTCTAACGCAATGAAACTAAGCCGTGCTGTGTGGGGCCACTCAAGACAGTCGGGTCATGGTGGAGAGGTCCCCAAGAAAAAGAAATGGAAAAAGGCAAAATGGTTACCTGAGGAGGCCTTACAAATAACTGAGAAAAGAAGAGAAACTTAAGGCAAAGGAGAAAAGGAAAGACAGACCCATTTGGATGCAGAGTTCCAAGAACAGTAAGGAGAGAGAGAAAGCCTTCCTCAGTGATCAATGCAAAGAAAGAGGGAAACAATAAAATGGGAAAGACTAGAGATCTCTTCAAGAAAATTAGAGATACCAAGGGAACATTTCATACAAAAATGGGCACAATAAAGGACAGAAATGGTATGGACCTCTAAGTGGAACAACAGTTAGAACTGGACATTTCTGCTCCTTGGAAGAAAAGCTATGAGCACCCTAGACAGCATGTTAAAAAGCAAAGATATTACTCTGCCAACAAAGGTCCGTCTAGTCAAAGCTATGTTTTCTCCAGTAGTCATGAATGGATGTGAGAGCTGGACTATAAAGAAAGCCGAGTGCCAAATTGATGCTTTTGAACTGTGGTGTTGGGGAAGACTCTTGAGAGTCTCTTCTACTGCAAGGAGATCCAACCAGTCAATCCTAAAGGAAATCAGTCCTGAATATTCATTGGAAGGACTGATGTTGAAGCTGGAACTCCAATATTTTGGCCGCCTAATGTGAAGAGCTGACTCACTGGAAAAGACCCTGCTATTGGGAAAGATTGAAGGCAGGAGAAGGGAACGACAGAGGATGAGATGGTTGGATGGCATCACTGACTCGATGGACATAAGTTGAGCAAGCTCTGGGAGTTGGTGATGGACAGGGAGGCCTGGCGTGCTGCAGTCCATGGGGCCGCAAAGAGTCGGACACAACTGAGCGACTTAACTGAAATGACTGACCCACATATATCCTGGTATGAAAATCTTTCTGCCTTTAAGATGATTGTGAGATAGAGATCCTAGTCAGAGGCAAAGGTGAAGAAGGGATTTGAAATTGTTGTTTGCCTGCAGGGCTGGCTCCATTTGTTTAAGGCTAACCATCTATAGCATTAACAAAATTATCAATGTGTCCTCAATGCATCTTCTGCTCTCCTGAAACACATTATGAATCAATTTAATGATGCCTATTAAAATATATCGAGAGGTGCATCTTTTAAATCACGTGACATGAATGTAAGTTTCCAGTAGGTGACTACAACCCAGCTCAATCTATTCCCCTTCCTTTGGGAAGGAGATGGAATTTTCAGAGTATTTGCAAAAATATTTTCTCTCTAGAAGCAGAACATTTGCTGCTACAGGATGAGACAGTGATGGCAAGAACATGAAACTCATGCATTTATTAAAAATGAGCACAAACTGACATTAAAAGAACTGCTGTCAAGATACAGCACAGCCTTAAAACTTGCTCTTAATGGAGAAGGATGTAAATACTTCCCTGGGACATTTTTGTTTGATTTTGACAAGTGTTGACAGTATTTATTAAGCACATCCTTTCCGTCTGGTTTCAGGCTGAAACTACTAAATGCATTTCAGTGAGGAGGAAGATCAAGGTAGGAAGGAAGGCACCAAAGCAGAATTTAAAGTTGTGACTTTAAAAGTATTATAGGAGGAGAAGCAGACACCTTTGTAGAACAATGTTGTATATCAATGAGATCCTGAGTTGCCACCACACTGCAATCAATGATTCATGCAATGTGAATAAGTAGGTCAACCATTAGTGGTGAAAATAGCTTAAGGAATATTCAGTGATTTCACCAGAGAATGAAGTGACCCACTACTGGGAATTGAGTGGTTTTTATGTTGCTACTCGAAGTTCAGTCTATGTACCAGCAGCACTCTTGGAAGCTTGTTGCTACCCAGGATCTCATGACCTGCCCTAGAGCTACTGAATCAGATCTGTGTTTTGACACTAAACTCATGGGATTCACATTCTCATTAAAGTTTGAGAAGCATTTATCTAAAGTCTTAAGTTAAATATATATTGTTTTTGCCCTTGAACCTTTGCACATGATATTACTTCTTTTAGAAATATACAGATGAACCTATCTTCAGGGCAGGATTAGGAATGTATTTGAGATGTAGGGAACAGACACACGGAGACAGGGTAGCAGGTGTGAGGCGAACTGGGAGATTGGGATTCACATATATGCCACTTCCATGTGTAAAACTGATAGCCAGTGGGAAGCTGCTGGATAGCGCATGGAGCTCAGCCTGGTGCTCTGTGATGACCTAGATGGATGGGATGGAGGTGGGGTGGGAGGGAGGTCCAAAAGGCTGTTGTTCAGTCATCCAGTCATGTCCGACTCTACAACCCCAAGGACTGCAGCATGCCAGGCCTCCCTGTCCCTTCCCATCTCCCAGAGTTTGCCCAAGTTCATGTTCACTGCACTGGTGACACTGTCCAGTCATCTCATCCTCTGATGCCCTCTTCTCCTTCTGCCCTCAATCTTTCCCAGCATCAGAGACTTTTCCAATAAGTCTCATCAAGTGACCAAAATACTAGAGCTTAAGCATCAGTTCTTCCAGCGAACATTCAGGGCTGATCTCCCTTAAGATTGATAGGTTTGATCTCCTTGTCGTCCAAGGGGCTTTCAAGCTCTTCTCCAGCACCACAATTCGAAGGCATCAGTTACTTGGTGTTCTGCCTTTTTCACGGTCCAGCTCTCACAACTGTACCCAACCACTGGGAAGACCATACTCCTGACAATATAGACCTTTGTTGGCAGAGTAATGTCTCTGCTTCTCAATACACTATCTAGGTTTGTCATCACTTTCTTGCCAAGAAGCAATCGTCTTCTAATTTCATGGCTGCAGTCACCATCCAGAGTGACTCTGGAGCCCAAGAAGAGGAAATCTGTCACTACTTCCACTGTTTCCCCTTCTATTTGCCATGGAGTATTGGGGGCAGACTTCCCCGGTGGCTCAGATGGTAAAGCGTCTGTCTACAACGTGGGAGACTCGGGTTCGATCCCTGGGTTGGGAAGACCCCCTGGAGAAGGAAATGGCAATCCACTCCAGTACTATTGCCTGGAAAATCCCACAGACAGAGGAGCCTGGTAGGCTACAGTCTGTGGGGTCGCAAAGAGTAGAACACGACTGAGCGACTTCACTTCACTTCACTGGGGGCGGATGCTATGATCTTAGGTGTTTTTTTTTAATATTTAGTGTTAAGCCTGCTTTTTCACTGGGATTATGTGTACATATAACTGATTCATTTCATTGTAAAGCAGAAACTAACACAACATTGTAAATCCACTATACCCCAATTAAAAAAAAATCCTTCCTGTACCCAGCCCCCACCCCAGCCCACACCCCTGCTTCCGTCAGAATAATCTCTACTCTCTCCTTTGAGTCTCCATTTATAAATCACCTCTTGCACCTCTTTCTTCCCCTCTCTCTGCTAAGGAGACCACTGCTCCTCTCCAACCTCCAATGCCCAATGCACACACATGCATACACCCACGCACACACACACACTCACGTCCACACCCTCGCATTTCCTCCACCCTCATCTTCCAAATCTCAACTCAACCCAAGAAATGAGATAGATACTCTTGCGAGTTTCAGTAGCACTTGTCCTATGAGAGCACTTGTCCAAATGATATATAATTGCATGATGTTTGCTTGTCTCCCTGTTTAGGCTATAAATAGTGCTTTCACTGTTAGGGATCCCTTACCACCTAGGACAGCACTGGGCAGTGATGGATGCACAATTAGCGTTTATCAATGTTGTTTTTCCTTATCTTTCTGAGCATCCTGGTTGACCTCAAAAGATTATGCACTGAAAAGTGTTTGAGTTCAATGCTAAGTTTCCTGCAGTGGTGACAGATGGTGAGATAAGCCACATCTGAAAAGATAATTTAAAGAATTTCCCAGGATAATTCTAACAAAAAGGGATCCTGCTGCTGTTGTTGCTGTTGAAGTCAAGTAAACACCATGAAAGTTAGATAATTTGAAGATTCTAAGAGCTAAGGTTTATTCTTAGCTTCTCCCCCACATAAAGAATGCTCTTAGTAAAATATGGTAATTGGTTTGATTGTCTCAATCCTATTAAGGATATCTATTCTTGGGCCTTATGCTAAATCCTCTAATCTCAACACCAGAAGAAAAATAAAAGCTCCTATCTATCAGAAGGGATTTTGAGCAAGAAATCAAGTGCCCCTTGTTAAAACCAGTTTAACAACATGCCACAACCTAGAATTTAGAGGATTTAAAAATACACATTTGTGTGGTTCAAAATGAAAGTTTGTTAAAGTAAATGCCTTTATTTTACCCTTATCTAAAGGGATTAATTTCTTAGATGAAGAAAAGGGGGTTAGGTCAGTCTTTATAAAACGGATATGTTTTTGGAAAACTGAAAACTCAAAGCAACCTTGGGAAAGAACAAAGCTGGAGGCATCATACTCCCTGATTTCACAGGCATCATACTCCCTGATTTCAAACTATATTACAAACACCTATAAAACAGTGTGATCTTAGCATAAAAAACAGACACAGAGATTAGTGGAACAGAATACAGCACCAGAAGTAAATGCATTTATATAGGGTCAATTAATCTATGACAAAGGAGCCAAGACTATACAATGTAGAAAAGGCAGTCTCTTCAGTAAATGGTATTGAAAAATGGAACAGCCACATGAAAAATATGAAACTGGACCCCCTACCTTATGCTGTGCGTGCTTAGTCTCTCAGTCATGCCTAACTCTTTGAGATCCCATGGACTGTAGCTCACAGGCTCCTCTGTCCATGGGATTCTCCAGGCAAGAATACTGGAGTGGGTTGCCATGCTCTCCTCCAGGGAATCTTCTGAACCCAGGGATCAAACCCAGGTCTTCCGCACTGAAGGCAGGTTCTTTACCAGCTGGGCCACCAGGAAAGCCTATGAATATCTGAGTGGGTTGCCTATCCCTTCACCAGGGGATCTTCCAGAACCAGGAATCGAACCAGGTCTCCTGCATTGCAGGCGGATTCTTTACCAGCTGAGCTACGAGGGAAGCAACCCCCACTACCTTACATCATACACAAAAATTAACTTGAAATAGATTAAAGACTTGAAAATAAGACCTGAAATCATAGCACTTCTAGAAGAAAATAAGGCAGTAAGTTCATAGATGATTTTTTAAAATTTGACACCAAAAACGAAAGCAAAAAAGCAAAAATAAATTAAAAAGATTCTGCACAGCAAAGGAAACCATCAACAGAATGAAAATGCAACCTACAGGAAGGGAGAAAATATTTGCAAATCATATATCCAATAAGGGGCTAATATCCAAAATATGCAAAGAACTCAAAGTTTAATAGCAAGAAACTGAACAGCTCAGTTAAAAAGTAGGCAGAAGATCAGAATACAGATGGCTGATGAAAAGATGCACTACATCATTAATCACCAAGGACATGCAAATCAAAATAACAGAGATATCACTTCATACCTATTAGAATGACTAACAGACAAAATAGCAAGTATTGGAGAGGATATGGAGAAAAGGGAACACCTGTACACTGTTGGTGAGATGTAAATTGATACAGTTACTTATGGAGAACAGTACCGAGTTTCTTCAAAAAATTAAAAATAAAACTACCATATGATCCTGCAATTCCACCTCTGGGCATTTCTCCAAATGCCCAGAACAAAAAAACTCATTTGAAAAGATATATGCACCCCATGTTTACTGCAGCATTATTTACAAGAGCCAACACATCCTAAGTACATCCATCAATGGATGGATGAATCCAAACACACAAGCATGCATGCATACATGCACACAGGAAATGGAATATTATTCAGCCATAAAAACACATGAAATCTTGGCATTTGCAATGACATGGATGGACCTTGAGGGCATTATGCTAAGGGAAATAAGTCAGACAAAGAAAGATAAATACTTTTTGTACAATCTCTCTTATATGTGGAATTGAAAACATACATGTATATATGTGTATTTATCTATATCTATATCATCTGCATCTATAAAACAAAAGGGAGAGGTAGGTGGAAGAAATGGGTGAATGTTTTTTGCTTTGCTCTTTACATTTTAAATAAATTACTTTTAAACTGATTTGCTTTAAAAATCACATGATGTGTAAATTTCTTCATCTTCTGACCAATCTATTGACAAATACGCCCTCCTTGGCCAAGTATTAGTCAAGTTCATTACACTGTTCGTGAATCAGAAATCTCAGCCTTGTGATACTGTCAATGCTGCTAATGAAACCCTAAGGCCTGATTTCCCAGGTGGCTAAGTGGTAAAGAATCTACCTGCCAATGCAGGAGACACAAGAGATGTGGGTTTGATCTCTGAGTCAGGAAGACTCCCTGGAGGAGGAAATGGCAATCCATTCCAGCATTCTTGCCTGGAAAATTCCATGGACAGAGGAGCCTGGCAGACTACAGTCCATAGATGTGTATAAGAGACAGGCCAATGCAGGAGACACAAGAGATGTGGGTTTGATCTCTGAGTCAGGAAGACTCCCTGGAGGAGGAAATGGCAATCCATTCCAGCATTCTTGCCTGGAAAATTCCATGGACAGAGGAGCCTGGCAGACTACAGTCCATGAGGTCGCAGAGTCGGACACGACTGAGCATAAGTGCAGACTGTGACTGTCAGCTGCTCAGTCGTGTCCGACTCTTTGCAATCGCACGGACTGTAGCCTGCCAGGCTCCTCTGTCCATGGAATTCTCCAGGCAAGAATGCTGGAGTGGGTCACCATTCCCCTCTCCAGGGAACTTCCCGACCCAGGGATCCTGGAGGAGGAAATGGCAATCCATTCCAGCATTCTTGCCTGGAGAATTCCATGGACAGTGGAGCCTGGCGGACTACAGTCCATGAGGTCGCAGAGTCGGACACGACTGAGCATAAGTGCAAATTGTGAGTGTTAGTTGCTCAGTCGTGTCCGACTCTTTGCAATCCCACGGACTGTAGCCTGCCAGGCTCCTCTCTCCATGGAATTCTCCAGGCAAGAGTACTGGAGTGGGTCACCATTCCCCTCTCCAGGGGAACTTCCCGACCCAGGGATCGAATCCGGGTCTCCTTCATTGCAGGCAGATTCTTTACCATCTGAGCTGAAAGAGTGGAACATGACTGAGCAGAAGCCCCAGTTAGCTATACTCTAATTCAATACTGTTCTGCCAAAGCAAAAACAATACCCAGTTGTGCATGTGACTGGTGATAGAAGCAAGGTCCGACGCTGTAAAGAGCAATACTGCATAGGAACTTGGAATGTCAGGTCCATGAATCAAGACAAATTGGAAGTGGTCAAACAGGAGATGGCAAGGGTGAACGTCGACATTCTAGGAATCAGTGAACTAAAATGGACTGGAATGGGTGAGTTTAACTCAGATGACCAATATATCTACTACTGTGGGCAAGAATCCCTCAGAAGAAATGGAGTAGCCATCATGGTCAACAAAAGAGTTGAATTGCATCCAGTACTTGGATGCAATCTCAAAAATGACAGAATGATCTCTGTTCGTTTCCAAGGCAAACCGTTCAACACACAGTAATCCAAGCCTATGCTGCAACCAGTAACACTGAAGAAGCTGAAGTTGAACGGTTCTATGAAGACCTACAAGACCTTTTAGAACTAACACCAAAAAAAGATGTCCTTTTCATTACAGGGGACTGGAATGTTATATCTACTACTGTGGGCAGGAATCCCTCAGAAGAAATGGAGTAGCCATCATGGTCAACAAAAGAGTTGAACTGCATCCAGTACTTGGATGCAATCTCAAAAATGACAGAATGATCTCTGTTCGTTTCTAAGGCAAACCATTCAATACACAGTAATCCAAGCCTATGCTGCAACCAGTAACAGTGAAGAAGCTGAAGTTAAATGGTCCTATGAAGACCTAAAGACCTTTTAGAACTAACACCCCAAAAAGATGTCCTTTTCATTCTAGGGGACTGGAATGCAAAAGTAGGAAGTCAAGAAACACCTGGAGTAACAGGCAAATTTGGCCTTGGAATGCGGAATGAAGCAGGGCAAAGACTAATAGAGTTTTGCCAAGAGAATGCACTGGTCATAGCAAACATCCTCTTCCAACAACACAAGAGAAGACTCTACCTATGGACATCACCAGATGGTCAACACCGAAATCAGATTGATTATATTCTTTGCAGCCAAAGATGGAGAAGC
>SJYX01023792.1:121064-152180 GCA_006410675.1 Oreotragus oreotragus
GAAACTCCAGTACTTTGGCCACCTCCTGCGAAGAGTTGACTCATTGGAAAAGACTCTGATGCTGGGAGGGATTGGGGGCAGGAGGAGAAGGGGACGACCGAGGATGAGATGTATGGATGGCATTGTGGACTCAATGGACCTGAGTCAGAGTGAACTCCGGGAGATGGTGATGGACAGGGAGGCCTGGCGTGCTGCGATTCATGGGGTCGCAGAGTCGGACAAGACTGACCGACTGAACTGAACTGAACTGATCACCAACCTAGAGCCCCACATTCTGGAGTGTGAAGTCAAGTGGGCCTTAAGAAACATCATTACGAACAAAGCTAGTACAGGTGATGGAATTCCAGTTGAGCTATTTCAAATCCCCAAGGATGATACTGTGAAAGTGCTGTACTCAATACTTCTCTGGGGGGCCTAAAAATTCTACAATAGTTACAACATGGGAGAGAAGACAGTAACGGTCTGTTTTGTTTTTTGATTTTTTTTTTCTGTTCTTGCATTTCAGGACCCTTCTTTTTCATCCTGTTCTTTTGTCCTTGGGACACCACATTCCAAAGTTACTTAGGTTAGCATCATTTCAGCCTACCCTCTTGCTGCTACTGGTGCTAAGTCGCTTCAGTCATGTCTGACTCTGTGCGACCCCATAGACGGCAGCTCACTAGGCTCCTCTGTCCCTGGGATTCTCCAGGCAAAAATACTGCAGTGGGTTGCCATTTCCTTCTCCAATGCATGAAAGTGAAAAGCAAAAGTGAAATCGCTCAGTTGTGCCCGACTCTTAGCGACCCCATGGACTGCAGCCTACCAGCCTCCTCCATCCATGGGATTTTCCAGGCAAGAGTACTGGAGTGGGTTGCCACTGCCTTCTCCAATGATTAAGTCTATATTTGTGAAAATATCATCAAAATATCCTGAAAGATAGTAATTCAACTTTGATTCTGTGATATAGATACAGATATAGACATAGATGTAGATATATTTATATATCACATCACTTGTGACTTTTCTAGTTGTATTTAATTTAAATTTTGTTATCATTGGAGATTAATTAGAAAATCCAAGCACCCAAAGTTATCTCAGGCTTTCATTTCCAGATACTTAAAAGAAATAACGGCATGATCAAAGTTATGTATGAACCAGGAATTAAAAGGAAAATAAAAATTCAATAACCAACAAATTTCCCTTACCTTTTTGTAATCCAAATAATAAGACAAGTTTGCCACTTTCAAAATGACTTAGTTCAAAGCCCAAAACAGGAAAATAACAAAGAAAAGTTAGACTTTCATTGCATAATGTTTGTTTCTTCTCTGATAATTGGTAATTAAGCTGAAAGTTTTGTCACCTATCCATTTACTATATGAATAAATAACAATATTATAAGCTTAAAGTCAGCAGTGGGTCAGTACTTTCTCCAGGGAAAGCTGAAAGTTTTTATTTTATAAATGTCCATAGCTCTGCAAATCATCAAGGCAGAATGCAGGAATGCAGATGGAATTTAGGCAATGCAGATGGAATATAGCTATTAGAAAGTAGTCAAGAGCCATTCCACTTATCATTTAATGTGATTCTCTCAGGGTTTTATTTTTAGGCCATAGATGCCTTCCTAGCACTTTTGTTCAACTCTTCTTTGAGCTTTATATCTGTTTTATGAGTTTTCATTCCATCTTTGGAACAACTAATCTATTACTATTTCCTTCATGAAAACTGCTACTGAGGGAAATGAAACTGTCCATGAACCAGTAACTGTATTTGTGGTCTCATGTTTCGATCTAAAAGTTGCACCAAACTGTTTATTTTCCTTAGGCCGGGTTTGATAAATGAATTTAAAATTACTTATAATGACAATGATAACTGAAATTGAGTTCCAAAGAAGTAAAATGATACAGGTTATTCCTCAAAATTCATGTCTCAAAAGTAAACTGTTGAAAAGTAAATTGTAAAACTTCACAATTAGATTGTTTTGATATTAAAAATTTTAAGGCAAATTGGAAAAATTGAATGATTCATGAGTCTGAAAATGACTTATGTGTCCATTTAATTCAAACTATTATCAAAACAAGAATGCTAAAAATACAAAGATTTCAGGCTGAGTACTTTAAAAATCCTTGGGAAATTAATTTAGAGTTATTTAAGTGCCACTACAATAAGAACTAATTTGAAACTTTTAGCTCTTTTAACAAGTGTATGTAATGCTGACCAAACCATTGAGTTTTTTGGCTAAGAAAAATATTAGGAGGTAGTGCTTTTTTTTCTGACACTTTTCTGATGCACTGAACATGTTCAGACTACCTCCAGGTATTAATTTAATAAACCACTAGCAAACTACATAATTTAATGAGTGTCTTGCAATTATGTTGTAACTACATGATTCCCACATGAGTATGTATAAAAGAGGGAATCCTATCAAAAATAAATCTATCTTATAGGGACAGCAATTGCTTTATAATGAATCTACAGTACCCTGCAGCATAAGAAAATGACCCTACTGTAATGGTGATAATGTGCTTGATCACTCACTTCAGTAGAGTGGTTTTTAGGGAAGATAAACATACTAAGAAGTGTGTTTTAAATGTAACAAGGAGACATTTTGGTTTGCTGAATTTAGAATTTAATTTTATAGAAGTTTTGAAATTAGTGTTTGCAAAGATAAACTAGATATTTAAGATATTTCCAAGAGCTGGATTTCCCAAGGGGCAATGTTTATTGCAATAGATTTTAATTCCCTATATTTCCAAAGCTATTGGAACATTGCCTAATAAAGAAAATATGGACACAAAGAAAGCCCTTTTTATACTCATTTTAATGTTAATGTTGAGTATAATTAGGAACAAGAAATTGTGGTCAATATCTTGAAGTCTAAACTAAAATACAAGAAATGAATTAAATAGGATTTAAACTTTCATCTAGAGGGGAAAGTTATTCCTAAAGAACATCATTTTATGTATTGATATTAAACCCTATCAGAAAAGTCACAAGTGATTGTTTCATGGATACTGTTAATCAGACTGGGAATATTTCCTTCTGATCCCAGTTTATGTAGCATTTTTATCATGAATAATATTTAGTTTGGGGAAGTGTATTTTCTACAGCTATTGAGAAAATTATATGATTTTTCTTCCTTAAATGGATTTGATATGAACATATATATATGGGTTTCCCTGATGTCTCAGTGGTTAAAGCATCTGCTTGCAATGCGGGAGACCTGAGTTTGATCCCTGGATTGGGAAGATCCCCTGGAGAAGGAAATGGCAACCCACTCCATTATTCTTGCCTGGAGAATCCCATGGACGGAGGAGCCTGGTGGGCTACAGTCCATGGGGTCACAAAGAGTCAGACAGGACTAAGTGACTTCACTTTCATATATATATATATATATATACTTATCATCAGTCCTGTCCTATTCTATGTGATCCCATGGATGTAGCCTGCTGAGCCATCCAGGTTTGATATGGTTCCTGACATTGACTGCTTTTCGTATGTTACCCTACTGTGCATTCCTACAATGAAACTCCTTGGCATGAGTTATTCCCTCTTTTGATGAACTGGTGCATCCATTTCACTTTTAAAACTTTATTAAGAACTGCATTTCTCTGTTCATCAAGTACATTATTTGGTCATTTGCTATTCTTTTTTTAATGTAAATTTATTTATTTTAATTGGAGGTTAATTACTTTACAATACTGTACTGGTTTTGCCATACATCAACATGAATCCGCTACAGGTATACACGTGTTCCCCATCCTGAACCCCCCTCCCTCCTCCCTCTCCGTACCATCCCTCTGTGTCGTTCTCAGTGCACCAGCCCCAAGCATCCTGTATCATACATCGAACATGGACTGGTGATTCACTTCATTTATGATACTATACCTGTTTCAATGCCATTCTCCCAAATCATCCCACCAAAAGATGGTAACAATAACCCTATATGCGAGACAGCAAAAGAGACACAGATGTATAGAACAGTCATTTGCTATTCTTGCAAATTTGTTTGGGGAAATTTAGAGTCATTGTACTGCTGGCTTCTGAATATAAGTCTAGATTTGTTTCCTCCTCTGTTTTCTGAAAGAGTTTACATAGAAATAGTATTTTCTCCTTAAATATTTAATCAGATTCATTATAAAGTCAATCAGGTCTACAGGTGTATTTAGGGAAGTTTTTCTTGTTGTTCAAATTCAAACAGATGAGATTATTCAGATTCTCTGGTCTTCCTACATCTGTTTTGGTAAGTTTTGGTTGTCAAGGTTTTATCCATTTCAACTAGGTTTTCAAATTTGTTAGTGTAAATTATTTCCTAATATCTCCTTTTGAATTATTAAATATCTGTAGAATCTTCTGCGATATACCATCTGCTTAGTGCAAATTTACTTGAATACAAAGAACTTTAGGCAAGTACCAAAACAACAACATGTATTTTATCTACTGAATACTGAACTGCATATCAAAATACACATGCCATGTGAGCACTTGTATGTTTTGATGAAGCCTCTGGAAACAACAGATATAGGCAATGATGAAGTGTGTGTGTGTGTGTGTGTGTGTGTGTGTGTGTGCCTGCTACTGTATTGGACAGCTCAAGATTCTTTATTCTCATGAAAAATCACTACTCCCCTCATTAAATGTCTCCTGGTTAAAGGACCTTGGTATCAATTATGTCCAATTAGATTTTTTTCAGAAGTTAAAAAAATTTGAAAATTGACCCTGATCACAGTAGGCTACAGGATGTGCAATTGTTCCTGTCTCNCTGTATTGGACAGCTCAAGATTCTTTATTCTCATGAAAAATCACTACTCCCCTCATTAAATGTCTCCTGGTTAAAGGACCTTGGTATCAATTATGTCCAATTAGATTTTTTTCAGAAGTTAAAAAAATTTGAAAATTGACCCTGATCACAGTAGGCTACAGGATGTGCAATTGTTCTTCTATTCCACACAAATTTATTTAGGAGTTTGCAGAATAGATTTTGAAACATTTACCATAGTCTCCATTTTTTAAAAACAGTAGTGACACAATTCACTAAAAAGCATGATACTCTTATTTCCTATGGAATAAAAGTAATCACAAATTACTGACCTAACAAACTATCTGCTTTACCTTCTGAGGATTTCTCATGCTATATTTTTTTCCAAATGTTGTAAAAAGTGTATTTTTTCTAAAACATTTTAGAGATTATCATAGTTTTACTTTTCTGCTCCTTCAGCTCACTTTAATTTTTTTTAGCCAAGGGAGGAATAGCCAAGCACTTTTATATTTTAAGGAAAAGTACTTATGTTTTCCATCACTTTTGAATACTATTTACATTATTAGTATTTTTAAAAATTCAAAAAGAAACAGTAAACTCTTCTTGTATGAGAATTTCTTGTAGGAAATCATGTCTATTTAATCCAGACATTAATCACATATATATATATATACACACACACACATATATATATATATATTTAGTTTTTTGAGTAGCAGAANATACTATTTACATTATTAGTATTTTTAAAAATTCAAAAAGAAACAGTAAACTCTTCTTGTATGAGAATTTCTTGTAGGAAATCATGTCTATTTAATCCGGACATTAATCACATATATATATATATACACACACACATATATATATATATTTAGTTTTTTGAGTAGCAGAATGAAAGGAGAATGGTTTTGATAGAGGAATGTGTTAGCATAAACAGATTCTAGAGAAAATATATTTTTCTAAGAATAAGAAAAATCAGCTATTTTTAACTCTGATATTGTTTTCATTTTCACTACCAACACCTTTTGCCTAATATACTAGAGGCTGGCTTCCCTGGTGACTCAGTGGTAAAGAATCCACCTGCCAATGCCGAAAACCCAGGGCTCGATCCCTGGGTTAGGAAGACTCCCTGGAGAAGGAAATGGCAACCCACTCCAGTGTTCTTGACTAGGAAATCCCATGGACAGAGGAGTCTGGTGGGTTCCAAAAGTCTATGGGCCACAAAAGTGTCATACATAACTTAGTGACTAAACAACAACAGTGTACCAGAACAGTGTGTGTGTGTTATATATATATATATTTAGTTTTTTGAGTAGCAGAATGAAAGGAGAATGGTTTTGATAGAGGAATGTGTTAGCATAAACAGATTCTAGAGAAAATATATTTTTCTAAGAATAAGAAAAATCAGCTATTTTTAACTCTGATATTGTTTTCATTTTCACTACCAACACCTTTTGCCTAATATACTAGAGGCTGGCTTCCCTGGTGACTCAGTGGTAAAGAATCCACCTGCCAATGCCGAAAACCCAGGGCTCGATCCCTGGGTTAGGAAGACTCCCTGGAGAAGGAAATGGCAACCCACTCCAGTGTTCTTGACTAGGAAATCCCATGGACAGAGGAGTCTGGTGGGTTCCAAAAGTCTATGGGCCACAAAAGTGTCATACATAACTTAGTGACTAAACAACAGCAGTGTACCAGAACAGTGTGTGTGTGTATGTGTGTGTGTTATAGCAGGGTCATTGGGGTATTTCCATGGGTGTGTATCCAGAGCTACATTCTTAAAGAACTAATATTTTTCTATACCCACAATGAGAACTGGAGTTGTGTGTTCATTCTTGAGACTGTTTCATGGATGATATTCATAATTTAATAATGATTGAGATTTCATTTTAAGGGTATACAACTGATCTCTTTAAATAGACCTGAATGTCCTTAATAAAATGAAGTGCCTGGTTCATCTTTCTCTTTCTTATTACATAGATTGTTATCTCAGTCATAAATCTGATGTCTAGAGAACAGTCAATGTTGAGAAATGAGTTTGTAATTTTAGTCTTAGAAAAGACTTTGGGAGGATTCTCAAAAGTTCAAAAAACTCAAAATGCACTGAAGTAATTACAAGTGAGGTAAACTATAGTACCAGACTGCAAAGCAAACATGCTGCTTAATTGTTCTATATTGGCAAATAATGCACTTTAAAAAAAAAGAAAAAAAAAGAAAAGACTTTGGAGAAAATCGTATTCCTATGTTTGCCATCAACACAAACGTCATGTTTTTTGATAAATTATTAGTTGAACTTATATACATTTCTACTAAAAAAAAAATTCAGCATTACCCTGCCTTGCCTAAAGAAATCCAATATTCAGCCTAACAAGTCTAGATGATAGCCTTGTTAGTCCACCTCCTCTTTTTTCCACAACCTGTCCCACCTCAACCTTATTCTCCTATAGGTAATACCTGGATAACTTTTCACTTATTATGACTCAGTCAAATAAATACAGAAGAATGATGTTCAATTATTTAATAACAATAATGTTACAAGCACAGTTTGGTCAAAATAAGCAAAAAGTACCAGCCACAAATATTCTATACATATCACTATGTATATTGTCACCCTGCTTATTTAACTTATATGCAGAGTACATCATGAGAAATGCTGGGCTGGAGGAAGTACAAGCTGGAATCAAGATTGCCAGGAGATATATCAATAACCTCAGATAGGCAGATGACACCACCCTTATGGCAGAAAGTGAAGAAGAGCTAAAGAGCCTCTTGATGAAAGTGAAAGAGGATAATGAAAAAGTTGGCTTAAGGCTCAACATTCAGAAAACGAAGATCGTGGCATCCAGTCCCACCAATTCATGGCAAATAGATGGGGAAACAGTGGAAACACTGGCTGACTTTATTTTTCTGGGCTCCAAAATCACTGCAGGTGGTGATTGCAGCCATGAAATTAAAAGACACTTACTCCTTGAAAGGAAAGTTATGACCAATCTAGACAGTGTATTAAAAAGAAGACATTACTTTGCCAACAAAGGTCCATCTAGTGAAGGCTATGGTTTTTCCAGTGGTCATGTATGGATGTGAGAGTTGGACTATAAAGAAAGCTGAGCACCAAAGAACTGATGCTTTTGAACTGTGGTGTTGGAGAAGACTCTTGAGTCCCATGGACTGAAAAGAGATCCAACCAGTCCATTCTAAAGGAGATCTGTCCTGGGTGTTCATTGGAAGGACTGATGTTGAAGCTGCAACTCCAATACTTTGGCCACCTGATGTGAAAAGCTGAATCATTTGAAAAGACCCTGACACTGGGAAAGATTGAGGGCAAGAGGAGAAGGGGATGACAGAGGATGAGATGGTGGATGGCATCACTGACTCAGTGGACATTGGTTTGGGTAGACTTTGGGAGTTGGTGATGGACAGGGAGGCCTCCGTGCTGTGGTTCATGGGGTCACAAAGAGTCGGACATGACTGAGGTACTGAACTGAACTGAACTGAGCACTATGTTGGGCTTCACCATGTAGCTCAGCAGTAACGAATCTGTCTGCAATGCAGGAGACCCAGGAGACATGGGTATATTTCTGGGTCCAGAAGATCCCCTGGAAGAAGGCATGGCAACCTGAATATTCTTGCTGGAGACTCCCACGGACAGAGGAGCCTGGTGGGCTACAGTCCATAGGATCACAAAGAGTCAGACACAACTGAAGCAACTGAGCAGGCGTGTAGCATTGTATTGGTGTATGCCAACTACATATCATTCCTGAAAATGCACAAATTGATGAGGAATGGATATTAGAAAGTATACTTTTAAAGAAATTTGTGTCAAATGTTTTACAAATTACATTTGATTTTTACAACATACTACAAGTAATTAGTACTCTCTGCTGCCCATGCTAGGACAGTTAGGCTTGGTGACATCTAGTTGCCTCTAAGAGAGTAATTTCAGAAGATAGAATCAATGTAAATCTTGAATTAAAGTTCAGTCTATTTATTACATCAATTGAAGAACTGAAAAAGAAGTAAAAGAATCAAACTAATCCCATATTAGTTAAAAGACTAACTTAATGTTTGTCTTTTTATTCTTCCACTGTGATTTTTCTTCAAGACTATTTGGAACTTATTTAGATTAAGAAAATTGTCATAAGCATTTTTGCATGCTTTTTTTTCCTTAGAGTAAATGGTGACTGCAGCCATGAAATTAAAAGATGCTTACTCCTTGGAAGAAAAGTGATGACCAACCTAGATAGCATATTCAAAAGCAGAGACATTACTTTGCCAACAAAGGTCCATCTAGTCAAGGCTATTGATTTTCCAGTGGTCATGTATGGATATGAGAGTTGGACTGTGAAGAAAGCTGAACACCAAAGAATTGATGCTTTTGAACTGTGGTGTTGGAGAAGACTTTTGAGAGTCCCTTGGACTGCAAGGAAATCCAACCAATCCATTCTGAAGGAGATCATCCCTGGGTGTTCTTTGGAAGGAATGATGCTGAAGCTGAAACTCCAGTACTTTGGCCACCTCATGCGAAGAGTTGACTCATTGGAAAAGACTCTGATGCTGGGAGGGATTGGGGGCAGGAGGAAAAGGGGACGACCAAGGATGAGATGGCTGGATGGCATCACTGACTCGATGGATGTGAGTCTGAGTGAACTCCAGGAGTTGGTGATGGACAGGAGGCCTGGTGTGCTGCAATTCATGGGGTCACAAAGAGTCAGACACGACTGAGCAAATGAACTGAACTGAACTGAGAAGGTTTTTGAGGAAAGAAGCATCATTTAAATAAATGAATGATCTATAACTGCACCTGAAAATGGGAATGAGACTGTGAAAATGTGCTGTGCAGGAGGACAGTTCTGCCATGTGGAAAAGTCACAGCACCTGGGCTGTTCTCTGTCATGACACTGCTCTTCATTCTCCTCAGCCAGGCTTCCCACGAAGCTGCCTTCCTGGTAAGGGTGAGATGTCTAGCTCCAGCCTAGACACTTCATATGTAATCACACCTCACCTGAGCCAAAGTTCCCACTGTGCTTTCCACCAAAATGCTTATACTCACCCAGCTTATTATTCACAATCCTTTCTCAACATATATGTTGTTAACAGAACTCAATATTTCCAACCACTGTCTGTTTTCTCCAATTTTTTTTTAGCTTTTAGAACTTTAGAACTTTTAGAACTTTAATCCCAACATATTTCTTGTTTATACATATATAACTTTACTTTAGACATTAAAACTCAATCACCTTTCCAAATATGCATACTAATAGCCTGAGACATACATATTAATTTTAAAACATACAACAAATCTAAGAATTGATAAGATTAGTAATATTTAAATAAGCTCTTCAAACAGGACTAAACTTATTAAAAGTATAATTTTTTATAATAAAGGTATGATTTACATAGGTTTCCAAGTTATTGATTTGATTCATCTGTAGAAATCATGTTTGTCTTTTTTTGTATTTCCTGTAGAAATACTGTCTACTAAAGAAGGTGTACAACTTGAGACTTGTGAGTTAAGTTTTATTTGGGGCAACATGAGGACTGCAGTCTGGGAGGAGGCATCTCAGATAACTCTGAGAGACTGCTCCAGAGCTGCAGTGGGTGAAGGTCAATAAATAAGGTTCTGGTGAAGGGGGAGTTCAATACCATGAAGCACTCATTTCACTAAAGGTTTTTTGTTAGTCATGAGGATCTGATATCACCATGGAGGGATTAGGTGCTTCTCTAGATATGAGGAGATGAAAGGATTTTATGATCTCAATAAAATTTTATGATCTCAAAATTTGTTTCCAAACAGAGATCATAAAATCCGTTTCTAAAAACATCCAACTATCTAAAGACCTGTCCCACCAGATTCCCTGAAGCACAGAGTGCCTCATGCCACCCTAAACTCCCTCAGGGGTTGTTGAAGGTCAAGAGCTATATCAGCACCTGGTTCCATCTCCATAGAGGTAGATGGTAAATGCCTTTGTTGTTCACTCATTGGCATTGTTCATGGCAAGTGACAATTTATAGTTGACAATACAAATGCAAAGCTCACTGTAATCATTTAGCTTATTTGGCAATTTCTAAATCTTTTGAAAGAGCTATATGGGTAAACAAGATATGAGCATAAATGGGTACCAGTATACGTATTCTTGAGAAAAGATACAAATGTTTAAATACACGACATTTTATAACAGTTTGGAGTTAAGTATATTTCATTAACTGAAGCATATTTTTGTAGTACAGTAATTGTGTGAGAAAAATTATATCAAGAATACATGTATATTTTTATCAAGGTATACAGCTCTCTTGGAGTATAAAATGAGGTAGGGCAAAGGCTCACAGAGTTTTGTCAAGTGAACACACTGGTCATACAGAACACTCTCTTGCAGCAACACAAGAGAAGACTCTACAAATGGACATCACCAAACGGTCAACACTGAAATCAGATTGATTATATTCTTTGAACCAAAGATGGAGGAGTTCTATACAGTCAGCAAAAACAAGGCTGGGAGCTGACTGTGGCTCAGATCATGAACTCCTTATTGCCAAAGTCAGACTCAAATTGAAGAAAGTAGGGACCATTCAGGTATGACCTAAATCAAATCCTTACGATTATACAGTGGAAGTGACAAATAGATTGAAGGCATTAGATCTGACAGGCAGAGTGCCTGAAGAACTAAGGAAGGAGGTTCATGACATTGTACAGGAGGCAGTGATCAAGACTATCCCCCAAAAAGAAATGCGAAAAAGCAAAATGGTTGTCTGAGGAGACTTTACAAATAGCTGAAGAAAGAAGAGAAGCTAAAGGCAAAGGAGAAAGGACAAGATACACACATTTGAATGCACAATCCAAAGAATAGCAAGGAGAGATAAGAAAGTCTTCCTCAGTGATCAATGTAAAAAAAAAAAAAAAGAGGAAAGCAATTGAATGAGAAAGACTAGAGATCTCTTCAAGAAAATTAGAGATACCAAGGGAATATTTCATACAAAGATGGGCACAAAAAAGGACAAAAATGGTATGAACCTAACAGAAGCAGAAGATATTAACGAGAGGTGGAAAGAATACACAGAAGAACTGTACAAAAAAAGATCTTCGTGACACAGATAATCATGATCATGTGATCACTCACCCAGAGCCAGACATTCTGGAATGTGAAGTCAAGTGGGTCTTAGGAAGCATCACTATGAACAAAGCTAGTGCAGATGATGGAATTCTAGTTGAGCAATTTCAAATTCTAAAAGATGATGCTGTGAAAGTGCTGCACCCACAAACTACCACACAGTTGCATTCAACTCACACACTAGTAAAGTAATGCTCAAAATTCTCCAAGCCAGGCTTCAACAGTACGTGAACTGTGAACTTCCAGGATGTTCAAGCTTGATTTAGTAAAGGCAGAGGAATTAGAGATCAAACTGCCAACATGAACTGGATCATTGAAAAAGCAAGAGAGTTCCAGAAAAATATCTACTTCTGCTTTATTGACTACCCCAAAGTCTTTGACTGTGTGGATCACAAAAAAACTGTGGAAAATTCTTAGAGAGATGGGAATACCAGACCTCTGACCTGCCTCCTGAGAAATCTGTATACAGGTCAAGAAGCAACAGTTAGAACTGGACATGGAAAAACAGACTGGTTCTAAATAGGAAGAGGAGTACATCAAGGCTGTATATTGTCACCCTGCTTGTTTAACTTGTATGCAGAATACATCATGAGAAATGCTGGGCTGGAGTAAGCACAAGCTGGAATTAAGATTGCTAGGAGAAATATCAATAATCTCAGATATGCATATAACACCACCCTTATGGCTGAAAGTGAAGAAGTAGAGAGTGTCTTGATGTAAATGAAAGAGGAGAGTGACAAAGTTGGCTTAAGAGTCAACATTCAGAAAACTAAGATCATGGCATCTGGTCCCATCACTTCATGCCAAATAGATGGATAAACAGTGGAAACAGTGGGAGACTTTACTTTTGGGGGCTCCAAAATCCATGCAGATGGTGACTGAAATTAAAAGCCATGAAATTAAAAGACGCTTGCTGCTTGGTAGAAAAGTTATGACCAACCTAGACAGCATATTAAAAAGCAGAGATATTACTTTGCCAACAAAGTTCTGTTTAGTCAAGTTCAGTTCAGTTCAGTCGCTCAGTCGTGTTCGACTCATTGCGACCCCATGAATCGCAGCACACCAGGCCTCCCTGTCCATCACCATCTCCCGGAGTTCACTCAGACTCATGTCCATCGAGTCCGTGATGCCATCCAGCCATCTCATCCTCGGTCGTCCCCTTCTCCTCCTGCCGCCAATCCCTCCCAGTGTCAGAGTCTTTTCCAATGAGTCAACTTTTTGCATGAGGTGGCCAAAGTACTGGAGTTTCAGCTTTAGCATCATTCCTTCCAAAGAAATCTCAGAGTTTATCTCCTTCAGAATGGACTGGTTGGATCTCCTTGCAGTCCAAGGGACTCTCAAGAGTCTTCTCCAACACCACAGTTCAAAACCATCAATTCTTCAGCGCTCAGCTTTCTTCACAGTCCAGCTTTCACATCCATACATGACCACAGGAAAAACCATAGCCTTGACTAGGCGGACCTTAGTCGGCAAAGTAATGTCTCTGCTTTTGAATATACTATCCAGGTTGGTCATAACTTTTCTTCCAAGGAGTAAGCGTCTTTTAATTTCATGGCTGCAGTCACCATCTGCAGTGATTTTGGAGCCCAAAAAAATAAAGTCTGACACTGTTTCCACTGTTTCCCCATCTATTTCCCATGAAGTGATGGGACCGGATGCCATGATCTTCGTTTTCTGAATGTTGAGCTTTAAGCCAACTTTTTCACTCTCCTCCTTCACTTTCATCAATAGGCTTTTTAGCTCCTCCTCACTTTCTGCCATAAGGGTGGTGTCATCAGCATATCTGAGGTTNGTAATGTCTCTGCTTTTGAATATACTATCTAGGTTGGCCATAACTTTTCTTCCAAGGAGTAAGTGTCTTCTAATTTCATGGCTGAAGTCACCATCTGCAGTGATTTTGGAGCCCAAAAAAATAAAAAGTCTGACACTGTTTCCACTGTTTCCCCATCTATTTCCCAAGAAGTGATGGGACCGGATGCCATTATCTTCATTTTCTGAATGTTGAGCTTTAAGCCAACTTTTTCGATCTCCTCTTTCACTTTCATCAAGAGGCTTTTTAGCTCCTCTTCACTTTCTGCCATAAGAGTGGTGTCATCTGCATATCTGAGGTTATTGATATTTCTCCTAGCAATCTTGATTCCAGCTTGTGTTTCTTCCAGTCCAGTGTTTCTCATGATGTACTCTGCATATAACCAATACAGTATACTAACACATATATATGGAATTTAGAAAGATGGTATTGATAACCCCATATGTGAGACAACAAAAGAGACACAGATATATAGAATGAACTTTTGGACTCTGTAGGGGAGGGAGAGGGTGGGATGATTTGGGAGAATGGCACTGAAACATGTATACTATCATGTAAGAAACCAATTGTCAGTCTATGTTTGATACAGGATACAGGATGCTTGGGGCTGGTACACTGTAGGATCCAGAGAGATGATATAGGGTGGGAGATGGGAAGGGGGTTCAGGATTGGGAACTCATGTACACCCATGACAGATTCATGTCAATGTATGGCAAAACCAATACAGTATTGTAAAGCAAAATAAAGTAAAAATAAAAATTATTTTTAAAAAAGGAATAAAGAGATACAAGAGGAAGGTAACTTTTGATTTAAATCATGATTCCTCAGGAAATAGATAGCAACAAATAAGGAAGGTCCCAGGAACTAGTAATAGTGAGAATCATTTCCCCAGCTCTATGTGCTACCAGAGGGAGTGGTATTATTAGAAGAGATGGTCACAGAATGAATCTAAAGGGCAAATAACAGCACAGGTTGTAGAGGAAATAATAGGCAAACGTGCAAAATTTGGGAGACATTTCTAAATGGGAAAATTTAATGAACAAGATTTCTTGAAAGAATATCAAATATAGCTAGTTGCATGAAATGACTGGTCTATTAAACAAAACCAAAATATAAATGTGGAAAAATCTATGTGAGGAAAATCCAGACAATGAAAGATACTTAAAGAAGAGCTTAAATGTATAATCTAAATTGTATGTTTTATGGGTTGTAAAATAAAACATTTAGTTATATAAATCATATTTAAGAGATTCTGATTGGTATGGACTATATTAGAAACATGAGCAACAGGCATACTAAAATCTAATCTAATGTTATTGTCCAAGCATGAGAAGATTACTGGCTGTGAAACATAACGCCTAAGAAGTGGAAAGTAAATCCAGAAGAAATTATATAGGACAAAAGTACTCGGCATATTTGAAGTATTAATGTGGTAGATGACAAAAGAGAAAGAAAAAATATTTTGGAGTGAAAATAACCAGTTTAGTTTTTGGATAAGTCATGGAACTGAATATAAAATTGTGACAGGATGATAGCTGGGCTAGAGGCAGCTTTTGGAACTGTCTCTTGATAGATATGTAGCCAGAGTGCACAGACTCTCTAAAGGCCTTATTATAAAGAAATATCAGCAGACGGCCACAGACTGAACTTACTTAGGTGTTCTTAAAGTATGGAATCCTGAAAACCCAATGAAATGATAGAGCAGTCAACATTAACAGATAATGTTGGAAACACATTTTAAAAAAGAATGGAAAACTGTATAATTTTCAAAGTGCAATAATTAGTGACTTATTAATACAGTCATAAATTTAAATGCTTGTATAATTTTTTTTAAGTATTTTTCTGGTTTAGCCCCTGCCCTCAAGGGACACATGTATAATGGCAGGAAGATGAATTTATATACAAATATTGTGAAATATTATCTTAGAGTATCTCCTTGTGCTTAGTATTAAAACTAATAAATTGTCACTTGAACAAAAATAATGGAGAAATCTACATAATTTTATTTTACTTTATTTGAAATTTATTCTTTCTGGTAACCAATCTCATATTTGTTGTAGCTCTTTGTGATAATAAAATAAGACTGTGATAATAAAATTGAAGATTCATAGCTGACTTATGTAATTAGGAATAATTTTTCATTTATGAGGTTTCTGAGTAGGATTTTTAATATCATATTAGTATTTACTAGATGGGTAGTAAATCAAAGCAAATCTTATAGTTTTAAAAGTAAAAGAGAATATTGATAATTTAAACCTTAAAATAATTTGATAAAAAACAAATTATTATTGTGCTAGCCATCACTACAGTTATACATAATACAAAGTTCTGCACACTGGATGGTATCAATAAGCAGTAATTGTTAATTCAATACATACTACAAATTATAAATCTCAATATATAAGACTAATATTTTCATTCATTGCCCATTATTCCATTTTCAACTAGGAAGAGATACTCTGTTTTATTTTGATGATAAAAAGCAAGAGGTGGGCTTTTGTTGTTGTTGATTTTTAAATTAATACTGTGCACATAATTATGGTAATATGGTTTATAATTTAGGATTTTCATTAGGTAATAAATTGTACATATTTTAATGGAAAGATAGTAAATAAAGACATTATATTATAAGCTATAAATGATGTAAATATATAATTTATTTATTTCCTTAGAAAGTAAACTCCTGAATGTGGCATATTTTAGCTATCAGTTTATCTTTCTTCAATATCCCTTGTTATTAAGCTACATATTAAAAATATTTATTTAAAATTAAATTTTATTATCTTATTTTAAAATTATTATTTAATATAATATAACAATATAAGATAATTATAAATATATAAGATATTATATAAGATAATAATTATATAAGATAATTATAATAATTATCTTCAGTTCAGTTCAGTTCAGTTCAGTCGCTCAGTCGTGTCCGACTCTTTGCGACCCCATGAATCACAGCACGCCAGGCCTCCCTGTCCATCACTATCTCCCGGAGTTCACTCAGACTCACGTCCATCGAGTCTGTCAAAGGCTTTGGCATAGTCAATAAAGCAGAAATAGATGTTTTTCTGGAACTCTCTTGCTTTTTCCATGATCCAGCGGATGTTGGCAATTTGATCTCTGGTTCCTCTGCCTGTTCTAAAACCAGCTTGAACATCAGGGAGTTCACGGTTCACATATTGCTGAAGCCTGGCTTGGAGAATTTTGAGCATTACTTTACTAGCATGTGAGATGAGTGCAATTGTGCGGTAGTTTGAGCATTCTTTGGCATTGCCTTTCTTTGGAATTGGAATGAAAACTGACCTTTTCCAGTCCTGTGGCCACTGCTGTGTTTTCCAAATTTGCTGGCATATTGAGTGCAGCGCTTTCACAGCATCATCTTCCAGGATTTGAAACAGCTCAAAGCTATACTTTTTTCCAGTAGTCATGTATGGATATGAGAGTTGGACTACAAATAAAGCTGAGCACTGGAGAATTGATACTTTTGAACTGTGGTGTTGGAGAAGACTCTTGAGAGTCCCTTGGACTGCAAGAAGATCCAGCCAGTCCATCCTAAAGGAGATCAGTCCTAAATATTCATTGGAAGGACTGATGTTGAAGTTGAAACTCCAGTACTTTGGCCACCTGATGTGAAGAACTGACTCATCTGAAGAGACCCTGATGCTGGGAAAGATTGAAGGCAGGAGGGAAAGGGGACAGCAGAGGATGAAATGGTTGAATGGCATCATCAACTCAATGGACATAAGTCTAAGTAAACTCCAGGAGCTGGTGATGGACAGGGAGGCCTGGCAAGCTGCAGTCCATGGGGTAGCAAATAGTTGAACAGGACTAAGCAAATGAACTAAACTGGGCTGAAAGAAAAATTTAAGCTCCATTCCCTCTGTTTTCAAATAAAGCAAATAGCCCTCAGGGGTGTTTTCAATAATTACTTTCCAGCTCTCCAGAGACCAACTCGGTGTCCTACAATTCAACCCAATTAGCACCAACTACCTGGAGTTAGCCTCAGACCCCCAGATATAAAGGTTCAGTTCTACAAGTTGGTCCTCACTTAAGATGTCTGTCCAAGGACTAAGGCCTAAGATTGCCTGCAATTCTGTCAGATTTATCTCCAATTTTGGTGTGTCTCAAAACCCTCCCCACCTCTATCAGGTTGAGAATATGTTAGACAAGCTCACAGAACTCAGGAAGAGAATTAACATATTTACTGGTTTATTATAAGAATGTATCTCAGCAGCAGTCTAATGGCAGAGAGGTATAGGTCAAAATGTGTGGCGTGTGTATGTGTGTGCAGAGTTTCCGTGCACTTTCTGGTACTGTCATCCCCCCACCACCACTATGACCACCACCCTCAGTACCTTTATGTGGTCACCAGCCCAGAAACTCTACAAATCCCACTGCTGTTGTTTAGTCACTTAGTCATGTCCAACTCTTTGTAGCCCCATGGACTGCAGCGTGCCAGTCTTCCCTGTCCTTCACTAAGTCCCAAAGCTTGCTCAAACTCATGTCCATTGAATCGGTGATGCCATGCAACCATCTCATCTTTTGCTGTCCCCTTCTCCTCCTGCCTCCAGTCTTTCCCAGCATCAGGGTCTTTACCAATGAGTTGACTCTTCTTATCAGGTGGCCAAAGTTTTGGAGCTTCAGCACCAGTCCTTCCAATGAATATTCAGCATTGATTTCCTTTGGGATTGACTGGTTTGATAACCTTGCAGTCCAGGGGACTCTCAAGAGTCTTCTCCAACACTACAGTTCAAAAGCATCAGTTCTTCAGAACTCAGCCTTCTTTATGGCCCAAACCTCGCATCCATACATGACTACTGGAAAAGCCAAATCACATTATTCAAGAGTGCTACTTATTTATCTATTTTTAAATCTCCAGGCCCCCTCTCCCTTTCCCAGGGGAAGTTGGTAGATGGCCTAAAGTTCCAACTCTCATCACTTGTTCTTTCAGGTGACCAGCCCCATCTGCAGCCTATCTAGGAGCTCTACCCTTAGCCAATTCATTAACATAAAGTTATGTGAACAAAAGGGGCTTATTATGAATTAAAAAAAAAAAAAAAGATGCTTTTATCACTTTCAGGAAATTCCTGAGATTTTAGGAGCTCTGTGCTAAAAATCAGGAACAAAGACCAAATACATTTCTTGTTATATCACAAGACCCCTTCCAAATTTCTCTAATGCTTATTGTGGTAATTAATATGAAGGTAGCGCCGCTGGTAAAGAATCCACTTGCAATGCAGGAAACCCTGGTTCAGTTCTTGGATTGGGGAGATCCACTTGAAAAGGGAACAGCTACCCACTCCAGTATTCTGGCCTGGAAAATTCATGGACTGTATAGTCCATGGGGTTGCAAAGAGTCGGACACGACTGAACAACTTTCACTTTTCATATAATCCTGAAACAGTACTCTCATAAGCCTGATATTTGATCTTAATACTGGGATAATTATCATAATATTTATTATCTCCACACAACCCAATATCTCCAACTCTTACATGAACAAGTTGACACAGGAAAAGTATACACCTTTCTGCACACACACAATATGGAAAAGATGAAGTTTGGGCTTTCAGCCACTGTGGCTATGTGACAAGCCTGTGCATTATTTTTTCCCTTTTTATTTATGACACTAAATCAAATAAGAAGAAAACAGTTCTATGCATGTCTTCAGTAGGTATTGCCTTTGTAAAAACCGAATTACTAAACTTTCAAACTAAGAAACTTTCTTCTCCTGAAATTAATGCAACTGTTTCCCTCTAAAAGGAGGTTTGCAGTGAGGAAAAATTACAGGATTCTTGTTTTAAAAATACATTAATAAGGTGTTGAGGTTGATTTTAACATATCTAAGGTGAGCCAGTATATAGTTAATTTATACAGATTATCCTTATTAAATGCTGAAAAAATAATTATTGCATGATAAAATAGAGATTCAGTTATTGCACATCTTTTTAGGAGACCCAAATTGGAAAAATATAAGCACACTACTAAGTAGATCCATAGGGATGTTTCTATTTAACAGAATCCAATTGTTGAGATAAAGAGAACTGTTTCAGGACATCTTTAGAAGCATTAAGGAAGTCAATTATGAAATACTCCTTCCTTGCTGAAGTCTTTCTTGATCCCCGTGCACATAGTTAATTTATAATTCCTTTCTGTTCGATCATCACAGCAATTTGCAGATCTCTCTGTTACAATTTGTGGGCTTTTAAGGGAGCTCATCTCTCTCCGTTATCCCATCCTTACCTCATTCTACTCTAAACTATGTCAGAGTGATACTTTGAATTGTGCAGGTGCCATGCTTGGCCTTCCAAATGGTATCTTAAATGACTTGTGGGCTTCCCTGGTGGCTCAGATGGTAAAGAATCCACCTGCAATGTGGGAGATCTGGATTTGGTCCCTGGGTTGGGAAGATCCCCTGGAGGAGGGCATGGCAACCCACTCCAGCATTCTTGCCTGGAGAATCGCCATGGACAGAGGAGCCTGGTGGGCTACAGTCCATGGAGTTGCAAAGAGTCGGACATGAATGAGCAACTAAGAACAGCACAGGTGAATACTGTAGCCATCAACTGCATCTTTTCCTGTAGTTGGCATTGACTTTTTTTTTTAGAGTTGGCAAAGGATTGTCTTTGTTTTTAACCAACTTAAGGGGTTTCCTGGTGGCTCAACCAGTAAAGGATCTGCCTGAGGGAGACCCAGGTTTGATCCCTGGGTTGGGACGATCCCCTGGAGAAGGGAATGGCTACCTACTTCAGTATTTTTGCCTGGAGAATTCCCTGGACAGAGCAGCCTAGTGGATTATAGTCCATGGGCTCAGCAAAGAGTCGGACGTGACTGAGTAACTTTCACTTTAACTTACTTAGAGCCCTCATTTTTATTTATGCTAAGTTTATATTTTTATTTCATGACACTAAGTAGAAAGTGATTGTTCTTAATATATATTTATTTTCTCTGAAATGAATAAAAATATACACTGTGAAATACAGATATAAATAGTCATTTATTAAAAGACAGAAAGAAAGTTTTAGAGAAATCATTAAATTTCCAATTTTTAAAAAGTTTACCAATATCCCACTACAGGTAACATGTCAGATAAAGCTGTTCTAAATTAGATTCGCCCATTCTGGTACTCTTTGCTCTTCCAAAATTATATATTTTATTCTAGTGTAGTGCTTGAATGAATGATCCATTATTGTATAACTAAATACAAAAGAAGCATCATTTCCTGAAACACCCGATTCTTATACCTTAAAGAGAGAGAGTGCACAGGTGCAGTGTTTATTCTGATTCATTAGCGTCTGGTGAAAAAATAATCCATAAATAGCATGTACTGCTTGACCTGGAAAACAGGAACTTTATAGTAGATTTTTATATTCTCTTTGATAATAAACTTTGTTTTATCTTTGCACATTTAAACTCAATCTTCGTGTAAAAAAATAAATAAATAAATAAATAAACTCAATCTTCTGTCAATTATCATATGAGAAGTGTTTCTCTGAGATACATAAGTAGGAACAAAAAATGAATAGTAAGTACATTACATCATACTTCACAAACCTCATGAGTAAACTATGATTTGCCAAGGATTTTATTTAAAGTGTGTTTTTGTATGAGGTGACCATTCAAGCAGGAGTTTTTGAATGCCACCTGTCAAACACTCACCAGGTTGACTGCTTCCTCTCTCTCTGTTTTGTCTGGCCTAAGATGTTAGCAGATGGAAAATGAGTGAGAAGAGTTTATGGATGTAGAGATCTCACTCAGATCTAGGTGACAATGAAATAGTGACTATCGATACTTTCTATTTTCTAAAGGTCAATAATAAATAAACCAAAAATCTTAAAAAGTACAAGAGGAGACACGTATTTAGAGACATTTGGAAGAGCAATCGTGTCCTTTGTCATCCTACTACAGCCAGAGGAGTTGGGATCTGAGAATGAGATACTTCCTGTGCAAAACTGTGATTAAGTTCTCTCATTCCAGTACCTTGTTTCCCCAAATTGTGAAGGATGGATCTGATGGACTAACATTTAGTCATTTTATATTCAGAACAGAAGAATGTTATCCTGAATAGCAACTCTCCGCTATGTTTTTTAATAATTCTAAAACATTTTATATGTAATTTTTAAATTATGTAAGCTATGAATTACTTAACATTAAAATCAGCATCTTTTTGGGTTTATACTTAAATAATGAAACAGTTAGGTTGTCATTGTGCTTTTGGTATCTAACATGGCCTAACTGATTTTATGAAACTTCAAGATAAATCTATAAATATCACTGAGAATGATTTCACACACCTAAATGTGAATACAAATAAAATGACTGGAGATAATTGTCAACTTCTTTTTTAAAATATGCAACCCACTATGCCAAATATGATACCAGCATTTCACAACTCAAAAAGTACGTTAGACCTTTCAGGACAAGATGATGTACTTCCAAACTCATAGGCAGCAATTTTTTCAAAAATCAGCTATGCGGCTACCTCATGAAGGCTTACATCATCCTGATTTCCTGCGGTCTGAACACTGTCACTGCAGGACTGTTCTGAAAGTAGCCTGAGGTGCCAAAGTGAAGAAAGACATGCTAGGCCTTTGCTATGTTTGGAGAGAATGAGGTTAATGTTTTCCTCAGCAGTGAAGATCTGCAGGCTGGTGACATTGATACAGAGACTGTCAGGGAGAGGAAAGCAGTGCTGGGAATTACTTCTCCCCTTTTCCCTCTGTGACCAGTGAAAGGAATCCGTCTGAAAGGGTAAGACGATTTAGCTTGGAAACAGGATATAAGATTAAATTTCTTACTCTTTTACTCCCCTTTGCAGATTAAAAACCATCTACTACCTCCAAGGCAACAGCTTGTCTTTGAGATTCAATTCTTTATTTTCTCTGGGGAAATACAAACACTAACTTGATCTTTATTTAGCAGTAATCTCTAAAATGTAGCACATCTACACGATTACAATGACTTTGTAACAGCTTTCTAAGGTTCCCTCAGCACCTACAGAGAATACTATAAATGCTGATATCAAACTGGTCAGGTTACTCTCATATCCCTTTATTTGTTCACACAGTAGCTCATTCAGTTCAGTCAGTCTTTAGAATTTTCATTCAGCAAGAATCAAGTACCTGTCAGAAATGTAGGTATCTGGGAAAAGTGTATAGGTAATGTATGGTCCATAACTTTTCAGAGTTTAGTGCAAGGAAAAGGTAACCATCTGAACAAAAAATGGTAACATGACTCACAATTAGAATGTTTAGAGTATGAAAAAACAGAGCCTAAAGCACAGATTTCTAAATCCTTAAATTCCATCCTTCATAGTTCACTTATTTTGCATAAATGTGTGCACACAATTTTTATATCTGTGTATATATGTATATATATATATGACAAAGTGAAAAAATGCAAATTGTTTCTACTTGCACTTTACTGATTAGTATGTTTTTTGAGTAAAATCTCAAGATAGATTCAGGTGGTGAACACTGGAATGTATAGAGACCATCTCTCTTGTGGGGTTAGTGTTTCCATTAGGCCAAAGAAACAAAGTAAGCTTTGGTTCATAAATGTGTGCACACAATTTTTATATCTGTGTATATATGTATATATATATATGACAAAGTGAAAAAATGCAAATTGTTTCTACTTGCACTTTACTGATTAGTATGTTTTTTGAGTAAAATCTCAAGATAGATTCAGGTGGTGAACACTGGAATGTATAGAGACCATCTCTCTTGTGGGGTTAGTGTTTCCATTAGGCCAAAGAAACAAAGTAAGCTTTGGTTTATTTTTTTTTTTTAATTACACTTGGACTTTAGCCCTTTATATTTCAACACAAGATAGAAAAAGTCTGTGCAGAAAG
Source organism: Oreotragus oreotragus (assembly GCA_006410675.1). Taxonomy (NCBI): domain Eukaryota; kingdom Metazoa; phylum Chordata; class Mammalia; order Artiodactyla; family Bovidae; genus Oreotragus; species Oreotragus oreotragus. The sequence goes on from SJYX01023792.1 coordinate 144,569, forward strand.
AACATACCATGTAGAAATAAAATGCAAAGCTGAGAGAGCCGAGAAGCTTTGCTCTTTCCTCGCACAGCGCTGGCCTCCAGTCACTGCCCTGGACTACAGGACAGAAGGATGGAGAACCAGCCCGTCTTGTGTAGTTAGGCTTCATAGAAGGAAGGGTTTCGGTGACAGAGAGACAGGAGAGCAAGAGGCCAGGCCTGGGGATTGGGGTTGCTTAAATGGCTATGCCCATTTCACCAGCCTTCTAGGAACAAGAAAACACAAGTCATTTAAGATACCATTTGGAAGGCCAAGCATGGCACTTGCACAATTCAGAGTATTACTCATATCTTGTGGGGTTAGTGTTTCCATTAGGCCAAAGAAACAAAGTAAGCTTTGGTTTTTTTTTTTTTTTTAATTACACTTGGACTTTAGCCCTTTATATTTCAACACAAGATAGAAAAAGTCTGTGCAGAAAGAACATACCATGTAGAAATAAAATGCAAAGCTGAGAGAGCCGAGAAGCTTTGCTCTTTCCTCGCACAGCGCTGGCCTCCAGTCACTGCCCTGGACTACAGGACAGAAGGATGGAGAACCAGCCCGTCTTGTGTAGTTAGGCTTCATAGAAGGAAGGGTTTCGGTGACAGAGAGACAGGAGAGCAAGAGGCCAGGCCTGGGGATTGGGGTTGCTTAAATGGCTATGCCCATTTCACCAGCCTTCTAGGAACAAGAAAACACAAGTCATTTAAGATACCATTTGGAAGGCCAAGCATGGCACTTGCACAATTCAGAGTATTACTCATATATACTCTGGAGTAGAATGAGGTAGGGAGAGAGATGAGAGAGAGAGAGAAGAGAGAGAATGAAAAGAGTGAAAGAGAGAGATAACAGAAAGAGACGAGCTCCCCTAAAAGAGAGATTTGCAAATCACTGTGATGACAGAGCAGAAAGGAATTATAAATTAACTGTGCATGGGGATCAAGAAAGATTTCAACAAATGAGTATTTCATAATCAACTTTCCTAATATTTCCAAAGATGTCGTGAAACAGCTCTCATTATCTCAAGAATTGGATTCTGTTAACTAGAAACATCCCTATGAACCTACTTAGTAGTTGGTTTATCAGTTCATTTCAGTTCAGTAGTTCAATCGTGTCTGCCTGTTTGTGACCCCATGGACAGCAGTATGCCAGGCTTCCCTGTCCATCAGCAACACCCAGAGCTTACTCAGACTCATGTCCATTGAGTGGGTGATGCCATCCAACCATCTCATCCTCTTTTGTTCCCTTCTCTTCCCGCCTCAATCTTTCCCAGTATCAGCGTCTTTTCCGATGAGTCAGTTCTTTGCATACTGTAGTGTATAATAACTTTGATTCTAAATGTGATTTTGCCCCTCCTACCATCTTGCTGAGACTTCTCCTTTGCTCTTGGACTTGGGTATCTTTTTTGGTGGGATCCAATGTTCTCCTGTCAATGATTGTTCAGCAGCCAGTTGTAATTTTGGAGTTCTCACAGAAGTTGAGCGCACATCTTTCTACTCCCTCATCTTGTGTCTCTGAAAGGCTTTTCCCCCAGTCTCTGTAATAACTTTTGCACTACTTTCAATGGCACCCCACCCCAGTACTCTTGCCTGGAAAATCCAATGGACGGAGTAGCCTGGTGGGCTGCAGTCCATGGGGTCGCTAACAGTCGGACAGACTGAGCGACTTCACTTTCACTTTTCTCTTTCATGCATTGGAGTAGGAAATGGCAACCCACTCCAGTATTCTTGCCTGGAGAATCCCAGGGATGGGGGAGCCCGGTGCGCTGCCGTCTATGGGGTCGCACAGAGTTGGACACAACTGAAGTGACTTAGCAGTAGCAAGATACACCAGCTTTGCAAATAGCTTTACTATTAATAAATAACTAAAGCCGCGGCAATTTGAACTGGAAAGTAGTGAATAATGTCACATAGCTGAAATGTGCTCTTTTCCTTGGATCAATATTTCATTTATTTGTCGTCTATGGGGTCGCACAGAGTTGGACACAACTGAAGTGACTTAGCAGTAGCAAGATACACCAGCTTTGCAAATAGCTTTACTATTAATAAATAACTAAAGCCGCGGCAATTTGAACTGGAAAGTAGTGAATAATGTCACATAGCTGAAATGTGCTCTTTTCCTTGGATCAATATTTCATTTATTTGCATCTTAATTAAAGTCTCCCCACTATTGCTGAAGAATAGGTATGTATACTGCTACATAGAGCCCTAATAGTTACACAAAACTGCTTTGGAAATATGTTTAAATGCTATGATGGAAGCACTAGATCTACTTGCTTTTGTTCTACCTCTGATCCTGCCACGTGGATGCTTCTGTATATAAAGATGAAATTGGCACAGACAGAGGCTAGAATTGGAATCAGAAAATCTCAGTTTCAGCCTAACCTTTGTCCTTCTAGATTTAGAAATTGGATGAGTCATGTAATTTCTCTGGGCTTGCTTATCCTTCACAAAGTTGTGATCATTAAATCAAAGAAAAGATGATACTATTTCATATCCTCATAAACTAGTAATATTACTAGTAGTGAAGAATTTGTAATATTGACCATTTCTTTACAAGTTTCTGAACTTTAAGAATTAAGAAGATATGTGAAAAATGGTATGAAGAAAAATTATTTAAAATAGATGTTTTATATGTACTAGTTTTAAATCTGTCATAACATATTCACTTAATGTCTATTTCCATTTTTCACATTTACTAAATAGCCATAGTCTTATAACCCAGTTCTAAGCAATGAAAAAAGAAAGAAAAACACATAAGAAAATTCACAGTGGTTGCAGTTTGTTACAAATTAAAGTGAAACCGTTTCACATAGTGTGGCACTGATCTTGATTGTACTTTCACTTACTATTTTTACTGCATTTTTCTCACATACTTTTAATTTAATAGTTATTTTTAAGAGGAGAAAGATGTTTAAATAACTAGGAACATGGTATAAAAATTGGGCAAAAGATGACAAACTAGAAATAATTATAGAACTGTAATTCTATGTTGTTATATTTATGATGATTTTTCAGCAAAAATTTTAAAATAACATTTGTATTTTATTTTTATGCAACTGAAGCATTTTCTGGACACAAATGTATAACTCTAAATATTAAAAAGTGTGATGTTGCTATATACCATCCATAATTTTTACAAAGTGAAAGAAAGTGAAGTTGCTCAGTAGTGTCTGACACTTAGTGACCCCTTGGACTACCAGGGGTAGCCTACCAGGCTCCTCTGTCCATGAATTTTCCAGGCAGAGTACTGGAATAGGTTGCCATTTCCTTCTCCAGGGGATCTTCCCAACCCAGGGATCGAACCTGTCTCTCCCGCATTGCAGGCAGACGCTTTACCATCTGAGTCACCAGGAAAGCCCTATAATTTTTAGAATAGACCTCATTTTATTAAGGACTTCCCTGGTGGAGATGTGTATAAGAGACAGGATGAGAGAGAGAGAGAAGAGAGAGAATGAAAAGAGTGAAAGAGAGAGATAACAGAAAGAGACGAGCTCCCCTAAAAGAGAGATTTGCAAATCACTGTGATGACAGAGCAGAAAGGAATTATAAATTAACTGTGCATGGGGATCAAGAAAGATTTCAACAAATGAGTATTTCATAATCAACTTTCCTAATATTTCCAAAGATGTCGTGAAACAGCTCTCATTATCTCAAGAATTGGATTCTGTTAACTAGAAACATCCCTATGAACCTACTTAGTAGTTGGTTTATCAGTTCATTTCAGTTCAGTAGTTCAATCGTGTCTGCCTGTTTGTGACCCCATGGACAGCAGTATGCCAGGCTTCCCTGTCCATCAGCAACACCCAGAGCTTACTCAGACTCATGTCCATTGAGTGGGTGATGCCATCCAACCATCTCATCCTCTTTTGTTCCCTTCTCTTCCCGCCTCAATCTTTCCCAGTATCAGCGTCTTTTCCAATGAGTCAGTTCTTTGCATACTGTAGTGAATAATAACTTTGATTCTAAATGTGATTTTGCCCCTCCTACCATCTTGCTGAGACTTCTCCTTTGCTCTTGGACTTGGGTATCTTTTTTGGTGGGATCCAATGTTCTCCTGTCAATGAATGTTCAGCAGCCAGTTGTAATTTTGGAGTTCTCACAGAAGTTGAGCGCACATCTTTCTACTCCCTCATCTTGTGTCTCTGAAAGGCTTTTCCCCCAGTCTCTGTAATAACTTTTGCACTACTTTCAATGGCACCCCACCCCAGTACTCTTGCCTGGAAAATCCAATGGACGGAGTAGCCTGGTGGGCTGCAGTCCATGGGGTCGCTAACAGTCGGACAGACTGAGCGACTTCACTTTCACTTTTCTCTTTCATGCATTGGAGTAGGAAATGGCAACCCACTCCAGTATTCTTGCCTGGAGAATCCCAGGGATGGGGGAGCCCGGTGCGCTGCCGTCTATGGGGTCGCACAGAGTTGGACACAACTGAAGTGACTTAGCAGTAGCAAGATACACCAGCTTTGCAAATAGCTTTACTATTAATAAATAACTAAAGCCGCGGCAATTTGAACTGGAAAGTAGTGAATAATGTCACATAGCTGAAATGTGCTCTTTTCCTTGGATCAATATTTCATTTATTTGCATCTTAATTAAAGTCTCCCCACTATTGCTGAAGAATAGGTATGTATACTGCTACATAGAGCCCTAATAGTTACACAAAACTGCTTTGGAAATATGTTTAAATGCTATGATGGAAGCACTAGATCTACTTGCTTTTGTTCTACCTCTGATCCNGGGCTGCCGTCTACGGGGTCACACAGAGTCGGACACGACTGAAGTGACTTAGCAGCAGCAGCATATTAGGTTGAAAACTATGAGAAGCATTAGTTGCTGCTCATCAAATACTTCTGGTTCTCCAACTTCTTACTGCTTAGTAGGATTGCCTTCTTGGCCCACTTGTGGTTGGGTCAGGCCACAGGATTAATTCTGCCCTATAAACTGAGTTGAAAGTCATGAGTATCACTTCCAGGCTGGCACATTAAATTGCCAGTGTGAGACCTTCTAGAGTTCCCTAACATTCCAGATTGTATCTTGTCTATCACTCAGATATCACATAGGCCTCAGGGTGAGAGCTGCATAAAACAGAGTCCCCTGAACACCTACAATGACCATGTAGCATGAGTCAGAAATAGACCTTTGTTGTTTTAAGTCACTGAGATTCGAAGGCTATTTATTAACCAAGCATTACCTCAGCAAGCCTAAATAATACAGAAGCCATATGAGAAGCACTACCTAGCATCATACTAAAACGCATTATTCCTTGTTGCCCACTTCAAATAAGAGTCTCAGGGCAGATGTTCATCATCTTGACTTGATCCCAGCTAATTTTGAATTCTCTGCTCATCCAGGCACTGGAACCTGAAGCTATCTTTGTCAAGCTGGAGTTTAAATCTTGGTTTCCAGGAACCGACTGTCAGTCTTGACATTTATACCTAACTTTCATTCCATAAGACCAGGTGCCTCTTCATGCAACCAGAATAACTGGCAGCCTGCCATTTTGAAACCTAGAATTCAAGAGATGGGCTATAATTTCGACTCTCTTCTCTCCTCCATTCTACACTAAAGTTATTTACTTTTTTCCCCTTCCTTTACTAAGTTGTTTACTACTTTAACTACACCAGTCATTTTAAAAAACATTCTTTGTCCTTTTTACCCCTTTCTCCTTTATCTCCTTTTTGTTGCATCCCTCACTGAAGACATCTGCTTACTTCTTGCTATGCTCCTATTCCCTTGTTTCTCTTAGGGGACTACCCTTTCCCTTACCTAAATTAAGCTCAGTGTTCTCACTTGAAGGCTCTTTAACAGTTCTGTCAAAGTTGATTCTGTCTGTAGCCCTTGTTCAATTCCTGAAAAAGAAAGCAAAATATTAAATCTGGAATAAGAAATTGCAGAGAGAGTGCCAGATTGTGATAACAGCTCACCCTCACACTTATTATGTACCAGGCATCTTTCTAACCTTATTGGAATCTATCAACTCATTTACAGCTCACAAAACTCCATATACATGCATAAGTATTATAACCTCTATTTTAGAGATGAGGTAAAAGGTGCAGGGTGTTATATGACTTGCTCAGGGTCACACAGCTTGTAAGTGGCAGAGCCAGAACTAAAAACCAGATTATCTAGCTCCAGAGCCGATATTGTAGCCTTTAAATTCTATCATTTCTCTATAAACACAGAGGATTTTAAATCAAAGATTAGTAACCTGTGGTCCTCAGATCATATATGACTTGCTGTGTATGTGCATGTTTGCTAAGCCGCTTCCATCATGTCCTACTCTTTGTGACCTCCATGGGCCATAGCCTGCCAGGCTCCTCTGACAATGGGATTCTCCAGGCAAGAATACTGGAATGGGTACTCATTCCCTTCTCCAGGGGATCTCTCCCAACCCAGGAATCGAACCTGGGTCTCCTGCATTGCAGGAAGAGTCTTTACTATCTGAGCCACCAGGGAAGCCCAAACTTTAGGGAAACAAACTAAATGACTAGTAAGGCCCTGAGTGATATCATATGCATTGGTTCCTATAATTCTCAGAACAACATTATGAAAGGAAATGACATGTAAAAAAGCATAGAACATCCAACCAGAGTTTTTCTGCACCTGTACCGTAAACGTTTTAAGGGAAAAGACTATTTTCTCACCACAGTGGAAACTCAAGTGCTCAATAAAAGCTTGTTGAAAATATTTATCCAGTTTAATCACGTTGTTACAACACTCATAAAAATATTAACCACTGTTGTACTCATTTTTTACATTTCTTGGTATTACTGATTATGACCCTATGGGGTAAGAACAAGAATGGGTAATGAGTAGCCCAGTGAGTTAAATATGCTATGAATTCACATTATGGAAATTTTAGTTATATTACATTTATTAATCAAAGTGTTTGTTGCTAGGTTGTATATTTTGTGCTCAAATGTGATTTATAATAGAAAATAGTCCAGTTGAACCTGATGAAATGCCATAATGAAATATTTGTTTGTGAATTTCTGATGGTAATGATAGTAAGGAATTAGAAGACAAGTGCACACTTAAATAAACTTCACCGTCCCTAACAAACACACTCACAAACATTTTAATAATTAGTGTTTTACTTAAACCCATTTCAAAATGAACATTTTGCTGAAAAAAAATTAAAAAAAAAACAGGATCAAATGGCTCTGGTATCCTATCTTTCTTGCCTTAGAACTGAGGTAGATCATTAGAGGGATTCATATTATTTATTCAGTTCTCACAGTTGTTTATTGTTTGCAACAGTAGAAAAGAATAGTTTTTGTGTTATAATAATTTCACAAGGCTTTGACAGTAAAAAAAGGACACTGTTGCCTGGAAGAATTTTTTAAATACAGAGAGAAATGATTGCATGTAATAAAATTTTTTAAAATTTCATATATATATTAGATTGACATTTACAGGTGAAGAGTATTTGATCTCTCTGTTTGAAAGAGCATGCTTTTGTTCTTTACCTGATGAATAAAATAATACTTTTCTTTGTACCTATTTCTGCTGAATAACTAAGACAGATGATTCCTTTTATAAAATCTTATGATTAGAAAAATTAAATAGATAATTCCATATTTCTTTAATTATTA
>SJYX01023792.1:152317-181191 GCA_006410675.1 Oreotragus oreotragus
TTTCCAGGCAGAGTACTGGAATAGGTTGCCATTTCCTTCTCCAGGGGATCTTCCCAACCCAGGGATCGAACCTGTCTCTCCCGCATTGCAGGCAGACGCTTTACCATCTGAGTCACCAGGAAAGCCCTATAATTTTTAGAATAGACCTCATTTTATTAAGGACTTCCCTGGTGGCTCAGAAGGTAAAGCGTCTGCCTACAATGCGGGAGACCCAGGTTCGATCCCTGGATTGGGAAGATCCCTTGGAGAAGGAAATGGCAATCCACTCCAGTACTATTGCCTGGAAAATCCCATGGACAGAGGAGCCTGGTAGGCTACAGTCCATGAGGTCGTAAAGAGTCGACATGACTGAGCAACTTCTCTTTCACTTTCACTTATTTTATTAGTGTTTATAAACCAAATAAATGGACTTCTAAGCTATGCTTCCAGATGTTAGGAGCTTAGGAGTCATTGATCCCTTCTAATAAAAGTAAAAAGCTGAACAGAATGGAACACAAACAACTCTTCTTGAATCCGTAAGAGAAAGGAGAACACAGGGCAAACCACAAGAGAGACAGGTGAATACAAGGAATCATAGCTTATTGGAGATGAGTGTAAACTTCTACAGGAACCAATGCTGGCATAGGGAAACCTGAACTGTAATCAATGAATTTCTGGAGATTTAGGGTGGACAACAGTGAGAGTTGAAAACTCCATGGGGATTTATTCAGAGAGAGGTTCCTACAGTTTGGGGGGATATACTATCAGATTCTTACAGTTAAATACAATACAAAAATCTCCTGAAGCCTCCAATAAGAGTAGGGGGAAAGCAGCCATTTTGAAATATGCCAGAACATTTTGTTCTCAATAAGAAGAAACTAAGTAACCAAAGCCTAACCTGTGGGGGTATTATCAGAACATTATAGACATGTGGGAAGGGAAATGCCCAACTCAGGCCCACTTTAGCCTTCCATGAGGGAGAAGGGAAGTTTCCATATTTCCATGTATAGCCTATTTTATTTAGCATTCTGTCCCAACTAAGAGAGGAAAAATCAAGGGGCGCTTGTGAAGTTCACAGTCCAAAGGCATACGCTCACTAAGAGACAGACCTAATCATAGGAGAGTAGAATGATTCCCCCTCCCCACACTTTAAATCACTTTACTAACTGCCTATTTAAGCAATTTGTTTTACCCAGGACATCACATCCTGCTATCAAGAAAATCACAAGGCATACTAAGAGGCCTGAAACATAATTTGAAGAGATAAAGCTAGCACAGATGATCATTTCAATTAACTCTCACATACAAAAGATTGATGTGCACCTCACACAAGTGCATGCATGTTGCAAGCTAATCATACTCTCAGTATTCTTGAGTTAACATCTCTTTGAATAAAGCACTTGAATCTCAACACAACTAGTTTTTCTTAGCCAGTTGTCATACATATAAAGCAGCATAGGTATTTAGCTATTCTATTGAATCGCTTGGGCTGTTTGTAACAGTGTACCACAAACTGACTTAAACAATAGAAGTGTATTTCAAGTTCTGCAGGTTAGAAGTCTTGAGATCAATATGTACACAGGTTTATTCTCTTCCATCTTTCCTTCCTAGCTTCTGGTGGCTTGCTGACAATCTTTGTCATTCCTGGCTTGTAGGTAGCATTATTACTGTTCCTTTCCATGGTTTTCCTGTATGTGTCTTTTTTCTTCATATGTCTTTCTTTTTATAAGGTTACCTCATATTGATATATATATANCCAAATTTGCCTGTTACTCCAGGTGTCTCTTGACTTCCTACTTTAGCATTCCAGTCCCCTATAATGAAAAGGACATCTTTTTTGGGTGTTAGTATACTGTATTCATGTTTTTCTTTCTGGCTTACTTCACTCTGTATAATCGGCTCCAGTTTCATCCACCTCATTAGAACTGATTCAAATGTATTTTTTTTGATGGCTGAGTGATACTCCAATGTGTATATGTATCACAGCTTTCTTATCCATTCTAGGAGCCTGCCGTACTCAGTGTGACCTCACCTTAACGAATTGCATCTGAAATGACCATATTTCCAAATAAGATCTTATTCTGAGGTACTTTGGGCTAGGAATTCAATATATAAATTTTAACAGAACACAGTTCAACTCATAACCATCATCTTAACATCAATTGTCATTCACCATCTGTTAAAGATAGCAAAATGTATCTCAAATGTAGGTTAGTATTTGGGGCTTCCATGATGGCTCAGATAGTAAAGAATTGGTCTGTAATGCAGAAGACCTAGGTTTGATCCCTGGGTTGGGAATATTCCCTGGAGAAGACAATGGCAACCCACTCCAGTATTCTAGTCTAGAAATCCCGTGGACAGAAGATCCTGGCAGGCTACACTACTTTGCCTTACTTTCACTGAGTGTGTATATGTGTGTATGTATGTATATACATTCATAATATACATAAATAGAATGGAATATATAAAAGCATTATTTGAGTCTATTTCTCTTCCTAAGCTTTGTAAAACTGCTATTGCATCCTTTCAGTATCATTTTATTTTCTAGAGGAAATGCCTCTTATCATGTACATAAATAATTGAAAAAAAATTAAACAGGAATATCTACTCTAGTGCAATCCACTATGTTCACTTCAGTTGTGCAGTCATGTCCAACTCTTTGCGACCCCCATGAATCGTAGCATGCCAGGCCTCCCTGTCCATCACCAACTCCCGGAGTTCACTAAGATTCACATCTATCGAGTCAGTGATGCCATCCAGCCATCTCATCCTCTGTCATCCCCTTCTCCTCCTGCCCACAATCCCTCCCAGCATCAGAGTCTTCTCCAATGGGTCAACTCTTCGCATGAGGTGGCCAAAGTACCAGAGTTTCAGCTTTAGCATCATTCCTTCCAAAGAAATCCCAGGGCTGATCTCCTGCAGAATGGACTGGTTGGATCTCCTTGCAGTCCAAGGGACTCTCAAGAGTCTTCTCCAACACCACAGTTCAAAAGCATCAATTCTTCGGCACTCAGCCTTCTTCATAGTCCAAATCTCACATCCATACATGACCACTGGAAAAACCATAGCCTTGACTAGACAGAACTTTGTTGGCAAAGTAATGTCTCTGCTTTTCAATATGCTATCTAGGCCACTATGTAGTCACTACTAATAGACATACTTGTACTTCTCAGATTTTAATAACATATATAGCTGTTATATTAATACCTAAGATTTATTTGCTATATAATTATAATAAAAGCTATAATTTCCCACATAGAAGTGCTCATTAATCAACACTTACCCTACTGCCTTCCAGATATATTTACTCTGGAGCTCTTAAATACCTTAGTTATGAAAATTAGAATGTATTAAGCTATAATTTTTTCCTGTGCTAATAAAGTCACTCGATGACTTGTCCTTCAGGACTTATTTATTGTCAACAAAGAATAGACCCAAATACCAACTCCTACTTATCCATAATACCAAAGTAAATTATTAATAGATAAAATTAAGAAATATGTTTAATCCACTGATGACAGAATTAGATTGTTATACTTATTTCATTTGCAGGTACAGAGATACAAGAGTGTGAATTTTTAAACTTTAAAATTGGTTTTCCATATTAAAATACTGTAAATGTCCTACAGAATTCAGTTCAAGGTTCATCTGTTTACTCAGTCTATTGCTTGAGGGAGTGTAGAAGGAGAAAATTTATTTGAGAAGAAAATTAGATAATCACTGGGGGGAGTTGATTGAATGCTGACAAAGTGTCAGCAAGTTGCTTCTTTAATTTATGGTTTTAATCATAGAAAGTTGGCCAGAGCTGGGAAATGTGCACATACTTTTACCAATATGCCAAGATTCAAAGGTCTAAATTAAACTTTGCTCAACTAAAACATTAATACTATATTCAAAGTGTTATTCATGTTTTTCATTCATTTATCCTTTTACTCATTCATTTGTTAAACAATTATTGAACATTTGCTATGTATAATGCTTTGGAGATCTTATTACTCCACAGATTAATAATACAGTGGGAGGGAGTACATAATAGGATATTTGTTCTGAAGGACTTCAAGAAAGACTTTTCAGACAAAATTATATCTCTGCTAAGTCTAAAGAGATGAATAGGAATTATCCCGGTAGAGTCAGCAAGGATAGGGGAGAAAATGTTGGATGAGATAGGAAACTGGATGTTTAAGGTACAATAATCAACAGATATAAAGTTCCAGAGCAAGCAAAAATACAGGACATTCTGATTTCAGCTGGCTGGCCTGTGGGTTGGGAGGTGGAACAAGATACAAGCAGCATTTCAGCCATATAAAGGAAAATTAGAATGTTCGATGACTGAAATAGGAAACCACTGAGGAGTTTTTATTTGTGAAGTGTATAAGCAGATTGAAAAGTGAAAGTGCTAGTTGCTCAGTCATGTTTGACTGCAACCCCACAGACTGTAGCCTGTGAGGTCCCTCTGTCCATGGAATTCTCAGGGAGGAATACTAGAGCAGACCACACAAGAATACTGGAGCAGGTACCCATTCCCTTCTCTAGGGGATCTTCCCACCCCAGGAGCGGAACCTGGGTCTCCTGCATCGCAGGCAAATTCTTTACCGTCTGAGCCACCAGGGAAGCCTCAATAAGCAGATTGTTGTTGTCCACTCACTCTGAATCCCTGCAACCCCATGGACTGCAGCATGCCAGGCTTCCCTGTCCTTCACTCTCTCCCAGAATTTGCTCAGACTCATGTCCACTGAATCACTGATGTCATCCATCTATCTCATCCAACCTTCTCCTCCTACCCTCAGTCTTTCCCAGCATCAGGATGTTTTCCAAAGAGTCTGCTCTTTGCATCAGGTGGCCAAAGTATTGGAGCTTCAGTCTCAGCATCAGTCCTTCCAATTAATATTCAAGGTGATTTCCTTTAGGACTGACTGGTTTGATCTCCTTGCTGTCCAAGGGACTCTCAAGAATCTTCTCCAGCACCACAGTTTGAATGCACCAGTTCTTGGGTGTTCAGCCTTCTTCATGGTGCAAATCTCACATCCATACATGACTACTGTAAAAACCATAGCTTGGGCTATATAAATATTTGTTGGCAAAGTAATGTATGTGCTTTATTTTGCTGTCTAGGTGTGTTATAACTTTCTCCCAAAGAGAAAGCATCTTTTAATTTCATGGCTACAGGCACTGTTCACAGTGATTCTGGAGTATAAAAAATAAAGTTTGTCAGTATTTTTCCCCCATCTATTTGCCATGAAGTGATGTGACCAGATGTCGCAATCATATTTTTTTGAATGTTGAGTTGTAAGCCAGGTTTTTCACTCTCCTCTTTCACCTTCCTCATGAGGTTCTTTAATTCCTCTTCACTTTCTGCCATTAGGGTGATGTCATCTGCATATCTGAGATTGTTGATATTTCTCTCAGCAATCTTGATTCCAGCTTCTGCTTCATCCAGCTGGACATTTTGCATGATGTGTTTTGCATATAAGTTAAATAAGCAGGGTGACAATAGACAGGTTTGACATACTCCTTTCTGAGAGGTTAAAGCGTCTGCCTTGCAATGCAGGTATACCTGGGTTCAATCCCTGGGTCGGGAAGATCCCCTGGAGAAGGAAGAGGCAACCCACTCCAGTATTCTTGCCTGGAGAATCCCATGGACAGAGGAGCCTGGTGGGCTACAGTCCACGGGATCGCAAAGAGTCGGACAAGACTGAGCGACTTCACTTCACTTCTTCACTTCACTTTCCCAATTTGGAACCAGTCTGTTGTTCCATGTCCAGTTCTAAATGTTGCTTCTTGTCCTGAGTACAATAAGCAGATTACCATTTTACAAAAATCACTCCAGCTCTAGAGTAATGAATGAATAGAATGGGAAAAAAATCCAAAGGCCAAAGACCATAGGTTGCTCTGTAAAATATGAGGAGCTTCAAATAGGCTATGAATAACTAAGACAAAGGAGTAGTAAGAGTTGTAAAACTATACACTGGCTACTGAATTTTTGTGCTGTTAATGTGAATAAGAAAAGAAAATTAAAATCAAGAATGATATCAGGTTTGTGATTTTGAAAAGGAGTGATAATTCTATCTCAACCAAGAATGACAAATCAGGTCAGAGCATACTTTGTATGATTTGTTATTTCAATTATATTGAGAATTGTTTTATAACTATGTCCCACTAGTACTTGAAAAGAATGCATGTCCTACAGTTGCTGAGTTATGTATTCTATATATGTCAATGCTTTTCTGGTATTTTTGCTGATAATAATTCTAGTTTTCTTTGTCAGTTACTGAGAGTGGGGTGTTGAAATCTCCAATAATTACTATCAAATGTTTTCTTTCTCATTTGTTTCATCCATTTTTGTTTCACATAGTTTGACACATTTTTGGCTGTGTATACTTTTACAATTATTATATATTCTTAATGAATTGATTACTCAGCTGTAAAAAAGAATGAAATAATGCCATTTGCAGCAACTTGGGTGAACCTAGAGATTATTAAGTTTAATGAAGTAGTTTGAATAGGAAAAGACAAATATTATATGATACTACTTATATATGGATCTTTAAAAAATGATGCAGATAAATTTATTTACAAAACAGAAATTGACTTATAGACATGGAAAATAAGCTTATAATTCCCAAGTGGATAGCAGGGCATGGGATGAGGAGAGTTAAATTAGGAATTTGAGATTAAATAAAGAGGACCAACTATATAGCATAGGGAAGAGCTATATTCAATGTCTTATAATAACCTATAATGAGAAAGAATTTTAAAAACAATACATATATATAGCTGGATCACTTTGCTATTCATCTGAAACTAACACAACATTGTAATAAACTATATTTTTAAAAATGGTTTTAAAAAAGTTACTCCCTAGGTTAAAAAGTTACTCCCTAAGAACATTATGTCTATATATAGTATAGTTATATTGTCTATATATAGTAATATATGTATTTTGACTGATAATAATAAAGGCTAGAATGGGAAAAAAATCCAAAGGCCAAAGACCATAGGTTGCTCTGTAAAATATGAGGTGCTTCAAATAGGCTATGAATAACTAAGACAAAGGAGTAGTAAGAGTTGTAAAAATATATACTGGCTACTGAATTTTTAGAAGGCTCTAGCCTTCTAACACAGAGAAGGCAATGGCACCCACTCCAGTACTCTTGCCTGGAGAATCCCAGGGACAGGGGAGACTGGTGGGCTGCCGTCTATGGGGTGGCACAGAGTCGGACACGATTGAAGCGTCACAGCAGCAGCAGCAACAGCAGCAGCAGCAGCAGCCTTCTAACATGTATCTGTTATTTGATATACCTTTTCCATATTTGGCTTTCAATCTCTTTGCACTTTGAATCTATTGGATGTCTTTTACAGATAGTATGTAGTTGGCTCTTGCTTTTTTACCTAGTCTAATAATTTCTGCCTTTTGAGAACTTCACATTTAAGGTAACTATTTACATGGGTGGATTTTCATTTACAGTTTTACTCTTTGTTCTCTGTTTTCTCTCTGTTTTGTTTCTTTGTCCTTGTTTACTGCCTTTATTTATGTTATGTAATTATGTTAGTATACCTTTCAAATTTCTATTCATTTTTTGTACAGTATTTTTAGTTACTTTTTGGTAGTTTCCCAAGGAATAAAAATATCCATAATATACATCTTATCTTCACTGTGCACACATACAACATCGACCAGGAATATCCTTAGTCTAGCAATCATAGCATCCTCAGGCTAATACAATCACTGATGTTCCCTGATCATTTGCATCTATATTGTCACTTCCAGTCACAGTGCCTCTGGGTGTGAGTATCATTTCCAGATGTAAACCTCTGGAGAAGGAAATGGCAATCCATTCCAGTATTCTTGCTGGAAAATCCCATGGTCAGAGAAGCCTGGCAGGCTACCATCTGTGGGATCTCAAAAGAGTCAGACACAACTACTTACTAAACAACAACAGTCTGTTGACTGTGAAGACTGACTGCTCTATCCTGGCTGAACTGTCTGACTGTGCTGTGGATAGAGGGAACTTGAGAAGAATGGACCCGACAATATCACAGACTACCAATGCTCTTATCTGCACTTAAGCAATTTTAAGAACAAATGTTTTTCATATAATTTGTAAGCCTTTGGTTGATATCTGGAATAATGAAAGGATTATCTTTTTAATTTTTTGTCTGTATTTTTTTCTTTTTTGGCGGGGTGAAAGGGACTATTGACCATTTCACTTACACATAGTGGAAAATCCCTTCCCAGTACCTTTGGATCATAATTTAGAAGACCTTGAATAATTCAGAGTAATTGAGGTTGTGTATTGTAAAATGTTATGGACAGATATGGCTTTTCCAGAGGTAGAATATACAAGACAGCTCAATAAGGTAGTCACCTTTTTTATTTCCAGCAGCTTAGAAAGTTACCATTAAGTCTACCTTGGGATGAATTAGNGATCATAATTTAGAAGACCTTGAATAATTCAGAGTAATTGAGGTTGTGTATTGTAAAATGTTATGGACAGATATGGCTTTTCCAGAGGTAGAATATACGAGACAGCTCAATAAGGTAGTCACCTTTTTTATTTCCAGCAGCTTAGAAAGTTACCATTAAGTCTACCTTGGGATGAATTAGGCTTTGAAAATATTCCAAAGTACAATGACCTATATCTTTCACTCACAGTACCATCACTATGTCAACATCAATGTCTAGAAGTGTTTTAACTTGGACATGAATGTGGATGTTAGTTTCTGACACTTATTTGAGGAATGGCTCATATAATACTGGATGATAGCTAAAAAAAACAGAACAATACAAACAAACAAACAAAAAAGCACTGCTTTATTTCCTCAAAAACCTACTAAAGTTTAATTAATGATTGGTTTGTTTCCAATAAGGTAGTAATGAGGGAAATTAGGGAGGAGAAGTAGAATTTGAACCTGCAATTTGTCTGTATCAGCATTTCAAAAGATACATTTACAGATAGAGAGTAAATGTACTGACAAGGGCTACAAGTTCAGTTAGTCCTGAAAATGAAGATGAATATTTTCTGGGTAAATAGACTTATTTCATACATATATATCTAATAATTATTTACTGATATCTAATATATCAGGCATTATGTGTTAAAAGGTCTGAAAAAGAGCATGAAATAGTCTCAACCTTCATGGGCTTTACAGGGGAAGAAAAAAGACTATGTAGATCTGTTGTTGCAATTATTTGTGGATGAAGCTATAATAAAAATCTATCAGAGTTTTATGAGGCAATGCAAAGGAAAGGTGAACAATTATACCCGGGGAAAGAGCAGATGTGTAGATGGTCAGCAAGAACTCACAAAATTATATGTTGTAAAAGGATTTTCTCTGCTCCTATTGAGCAAGGAAGCAAAATTTTCTTCACAGAGCTCAATCACAGAAGACATGGCCACCACTATTACTTATGAATTAGCTTTTAATGAAATGTTTTGCTTTTTCCTATAGCAGTACCTATTGATTGAAAATACACAAACTATTTTTTCACTTACATCCCTTCATCTTTCAATTCTATTTATTTTATTTCTGGAAAGAAAATAACTTTTTTTCCTCAATTTGCTTTTTTTGATTCTTTAGTCCAGCTTTTAATATGTTCCCACGTTTGTGTCACCTACAGTGATACAGCTTACCATTTTATCAAGCATTTAGAAATGAGATAATCCATTTACAAACCAAGTATCAGTAAATTTCAAGGATATTTTATGACCATTGACACCATTTGAAGTTATCAAAACTGTTTGTATCATTCTGACATATCCAATGTCGAACACCCTCTTCTTAAAAGGCAACAGTACTTCAGATTGTGATATTTGGTATTTCACTCACTCAGTATTGTTTCCTTTACATTTTCCTCTTAGTCAGTTAAACCATCCAAAGAGAGGAAATTTTGCCATTGTTGGTTACCAAGACTGATGCAAATCATTTTACTTTAAGCATAATATTAGGTGATGCAAAACATCTTAGAACTTTTTAGCTGATTTTCTTTTAAAAGTTCTTGTACATTTCAGATTTCATGAAGATGTGTACCTCCAGAGTGTTTTCTGTACTCAATTTGATACCAAGTAATCGTGACCAGAAAAGCTTGTTTGACCCAACAAAGTTAGAGATGTGTTAATGTTTCAAGGAAAGGTAGACATAGTAAATCTGGAATATTTACACCTCGAACAGGAATTACAATTAACACTGATACAAACTAAACTTCATGTGGTGATATAAACCATTCAAGGGCAAACCATCACTGAAAAAAATAAGGTGACATTTAGCTGGTGAACATGAATCAATGAGCTGTGAAAATCAATTAACCAGAAATAGCCTTTTCCAAAGAAATGAAAGAGATACAAATGAATCATTCTTTAACCTTTAACCTATGTTTACTGAATTATACCTGCTAGGCAGTACTCAAAATTTTTCATGCCCTTTCTTTAAAGGCCATTTCTTGAGAATTAAATATGCATGGACACAGTCTCTCTCTCTACACACACACACACACACACACACAGACACACACACACACACAGACACACACACACACACAAAGTGTACTCACACCCAACTCATGTGTCTATAACAGTCTTTGCCCACTCAAAATTATCTTCAATCATGACTTTATATATGGACAAAATTTTGCTCTAAGTTTTTACTCATCAAGATGAGCATTTGGATACTTTTGCACTTTTAAAGTTAATGCAAATATGTTTATTAATAAGCTATCCTATGTCTAATACTGCCTTGACTTTACAGAAAATATAAAACAAAGCAAAGAAATAATGTGTCAAGTCACTGTACTTTCTCCCTCACTTACTTTGTTCTTCCTCCTTCCCACCTATTCTGCAATACATTTATTTTTCTTACCTCTTCCTCTATTTTTTACTTCTCTCATTCCTTCTGAAAATAAAATTATTATAAGGAGACATAAATTCTCATTAACGAGATACTCAAGAAGATTTTGTTACTTCTTTTATGTGTAATGTTGTATCCACAGAAGTATTATGGCCAAAAATGAATAGATGCTTGAAATCATCCTTAAAAAAAGAATTTGAATTTAGCTATTAGGAACTGATAAATGAATACAAACTTAAAAGCATAATACTGTTTATAGGATTATTTTATGTAAATTGTAAACTTTCAAAATGTTTTAGATTTTTAAGCCCAAAGAGTAGTTTAAGAAACAGTCATTACGATATAGAAGTCAAAAAGTAAGTCGTGGAGAAGATCTCAGGGATGTAAAAGCTTTCATTCAGGAGCTAAGTAATGGCTCAGTGATATAGTTATTCCTGACCTCTTAAAACATTTCTTTAGAAAATGTACAATCAAATTCTTTTTTTTTTTATTGGAAGCTAATTACTTTACAGTATTGTATTGGTTTTGCCATACATCAACATGAATCTGCCACGGGTGTATCAGTTCAGTTCAGCTCAGTCACTCAGTCGTGTCTGACTCTTTGTGACCACATGAATCGGAGCACACCAGGCCTCCCTGNACCCTGATGCTGGGAAAGATTGAGGGCAGGAGAAGAAGGGGACGACAGAGGATAAGATGGTTGGATGGCCTTACTGACACAGTGGACATGGGTTTGGGTAAACTCCAGGAGTTGGTGGTGGACAAGGAGGCCTGGCACACTGCGATTCATGGGGTGCAAAAAGTCGGAAATAACTGAGTGACTGAACTGAACTGAACTGACCTAATCACATGTGCCCTGAAAAGCAATGAGCTGTTTGTGGCAGAATAGGGGTTTAAGGGGATACCAGAGAGATTCAGAGTGTGAGGAGGACTTGACATGCCTTGGCTGACTTAAAGATGCAGGATGCAGGCAGCCTCTGCAAACAAAGTGTGGCACTTGGTTCACAGCCAGAAAGGAAATGGGGACATTAGTCCCCAAACTATAAGGAACTGAATTCTGCAAAAAACCTGAATGAGCTTGGAAGCAAATTTTTTCCCAAAGCCTCTAATAGATCCCAGCTTAGCTGACATCTTGATCTTGACATTGTGAGCCCATGAGCATAGAAACCAGCTGATCCACCTGCGTTTCTTCCTAAACTGTGAGATAATATATAGGTGTTGTTTCAAGTTGCTAAATGTGTGGTAATCTGTTATGCAGTGATTTGTTGAAGGAAGAGCTCTTCACAAAGGTGTCCTGCCACAATCCCTTAATGTCTGAATATGATAAGATATCATGTCCGTGATTATGCTGTTATATAGCACAGTTCAGTTCAGTCGCTCAGTGATGTCTGACTTTTTGCGACCCCATGAATCACAGCACGCCAGGTCTCCCTGTCCATCACCAACTCCCGGAGCTGACTCAGATTCACAGCCATCGAGTCAGTGATGCCATCCAGCCATCTCATCCTCTGTCGTCCCCTTCTCCTATTCTTCTGTGTATTCTTGCCACCTCTTCTTAATATCTTCTGCTTCTGTTAGGTCCATAGCATTTCTTTCCCTTATCGAGCCCATCTTTGCATGAAATGTTCCAGTTGACATTAAAATAGGGATACTATTATCCCTTTAAAACAGGCCACTCTATAACGGTTTATGGAGATTTTCCTCATTGTTTTGTACTGCCGAATCATAACTTATTCAATCAGTCCCCCTATGGACAGACATCCAGAAAATTTTGATGTTTAAATGGAACATTTTAAAGGCAACATTTTATATTTTGGCTAGATTCCTTGAAGCACAACTGTTTTGGCCAGGTTCCTTGAAGTGGGACTGTTGTAGATCAAAGAGTAAAGTGTATGTAATTGAAGGTCTCTCCCCCACCCCAATACCAAATATATGGTATCTTTTCCAACACCAACAATTCTCTGATTTTCTGGCTCCAGACTGGGTATCTGAGAATTCAACTCAATGCTGACAGTAACACCTGGAATTAGCCCGGATCCCACCAGTGAAGGGTTCAGTCCCACAGGACTGCCTTCCCTCAGATGGCAGACATAAATGAGGTGTCCAGGCCACCTACAGTTCTGTCTCAGTTCAGTTCAGTTCAGTTCATTTCAGTCACTCAGTCGTGTCCGACTCTTTGCGACCCCATGAATCACAGCACGCCAGGCCTCCCCGTCCATCACCATCTCCTGGAGTTCACTCAGACTCACGTCCATCGAGTCCGTGATGCCATCCAGCCATCTCATCCTCGGTCGTCCCCTTCTCCTCCTGCCCCCAATCCCTCCCAGTATCAGAGTCTTTTCCAATGAGTCAACTCTTCGCATGAGATGGCCCAAGTACTGGAGTTTCAGCTTTAGCATCATTCCCTCCAAAGAAATCCCAGGGTTGATCTCCTTCAGAATGGACTGGTTGGATCTCCTTGCAGTCCAAGGGACTCTCAAGAGTCTTCTCCAACATCACAGTTCAAAAGCATCGATTCTTCGGCGCTCAGCTTTCTTCACAGTCCAACTCTCACATCCATACATGACCACAGGAAAAACCATAGCCTTGACTAGGCGGACCTTAGTCGGCAAAGTAATGTCTCTGCTTTTGAATATACTATCCAGGTTGGTCATAACTTTTCTTCCAAGGAGTAAGCGTCTTCTAATTTCATGGCTGCAGTCACCATCTGCAGTGATTTTGGAGCCCCCAAAAATAAAGTCTGACACTGTTTCCACTGTTTCCCTATCTATTTCCCATGAAGTGATGGGACCGGATGCCATGATCTTCGTTTTCTGNCTCACATCCATACATGACCACAGGAAAAACCATAGCCTTGACTAGGCGGACCTTAGTCGGCAAAGTAATGTTTCTGCTTTTGAATATACTATCCAGGTTGGTCATAACTTTCCTTCCAAGGAGTAAGCGTCTTTTAATTTCATGGCTGCAGTCACCTTCTGCAGTGATTTTGGAGCCCCAAAAAATAAAGTCTGACACTCTTTCCACTGTTTCCCCATCTATTTCCCATGAAGTGATCGGACCGGAAGCCGTGATCTTCGTTTTCTGAATGTTGAGCTTTAAGCCAACTTTTTCGCTCTCCTCCTTCACTTTCATCAAGAGGCTTTTTAGCCACGGCTATATACCTGTTCCCAATCCTGAAACCCCCTCCCACCTCCCTCCTCATGAGGTGGATGAAACTGGAATCAAATTCTTCCAATTCAGAAAAGTTACTTTCCTTGAGATGTTTTACCATGTTACTTATAAATTCTTAATCATAAGCATCAGGTTCAGTTAGCCATTAATTGCAAGGCAGATAATATATAATATCTTACCATCAGGGCTACTTTCTGATATCACACTAGTAGTTGTTTGTTGTAGGGCTGATCATTGCAGGGTATCAATGGCCCAAAATCATCCAGAGAGACAGAGACTGATTTTTCTCCTCCTCTTATTCTTTTTTTCTTCTTGTTCATTATTTTCTTGTTGATTTCATCTTATCCTTTATTTAGGGAGATAATTTTTTCAAAGAAAATTCACTGCACACATGACCTAATTTATTTTTTTTTATTTGTCATACTGTGTTTGGCACAGTATTGTTTGGTTTCTTCAAACAATAAAACAAGGATGCTACCAGAATATAAGGGAAGAAAGGACACTGAGTTGGTAAATAACAGTGCCTGCCAGTGCATCCTTTATATTAAAGAAAAACAAATTTGCTTTTAAAATATGTTGTAGTAATAAAGAGCAATTGATACTTAGTTACACTAGAGTGGTGAGGCTTATCTCATAAAATATGAAGGGTCATGTGATCTGTCAGGAAGAGTATGAGATAGAAGCATGATTATAGTCTAATCCTTAAACTTAATAGATGATTGACCTAGTAAGCTGAGACATGGCTTTCTTATCTATAAAATAGAGAAAAGATGAGGATATGTGTGACTATTATAAGATATGCACAAAAATATAGAGAGAAAATGAAGGGATTACTTTTATAATGAAACACTTGGGAATTTTGACCAGATGGAAAAACAAGATTTCCTAAAAGAGCTGCTATGGAACTAGGGACTCTTGAGTGATATTCTCTATGCAGTGTTTTATAGAGAAAGATGCTCTGCATTCTCAAGCATGAATAATCCAGGAACTCCTCAGGAAAGGGTTCATGACTCCAGACTGAAGGTCTCTTAGATCTCCTGCACTGGCAGGCAGGTTCTTAACCACTAGTGCCATCTGGGAAACCCACTTATACATGGTAATATTGAAATATCGTTGGTAATTTAGTTCACATTTACATTGACTAAGGTTTTATTGTCTTATAAAAAAGTGTGTAAAGTGATGTTTTTAATGATACCACGAGCGTTCTCACCAGGAAATGAATTATTTTTTAAATTTTCAACAAAGAAAATTAAATACATTGGATCATGTTCATAATTCTACTTTAATGAAATGGAAGTTAGAGTAGAGGCACAAATAATAATATGTTTATTTAAAACATAAATAAACATAATTAAGAACATTTTCAGGGTAACTTTTTTGCCTTTTTTACATGAATTTAGGGTAAGCTAACACTAATAATGCCAGCATATTTCCTTGTAAAAAGCCATTTTTATTTATTTTGACTTGAAGAAAATTAACACTGCAAACATATTTCAAATTGCAAGCACTCCTTTTGGTTTCAGACAGTATGTCCTTAATGACATTCTGATAATTGTTCAGTGCTACTATTTCCATTTTTTAGAGTTTCAGTTAGCAGACATAGCTCAAAGTTACATTATCCTTCTAAGCTCTCACTGCCTGAAAAATTCTAATTAGACCTCAAAACTAAGATCTTGTATTGCTAGGAAGCAACACATTCTCACACTGTGGTTGTCAGGAGAGCAGTCGCTTTATTTACCATGCTTCTCTCTTCAGTGCACAGAATACTGCCTAAGGGACTTTCACATACTTTTGTCAGGTGAAGTTCAGATGCACTTATTCTAACATTTAATGATACAGAGTACTTGTGAGTAGATGTGTAATTCACATTTTGGTAATTCAAACACTAAAATGTCCTGGAGTATATATATTTTTAAAAAATGCCTTCCAATTTGGTCCTTCGAGTGCAAGATTGGCAATAATAAAGTTGAGTCTACTGAGTTTTGTATAGTATGAGATTCCTTTACTTTTCAAAGCTATTTCACATACTATGTATTAATAGTATTGTCACATTGTCAATAGTATTAAATTTAACAATATTAATGAAAACAAATTTACACCATTGGAATTTGATTGTAAGGAAACATAACAATGTATAAGTATGCTCAGGTATGTGTATTTTATATACACATGCACAAAATAATAAATCATAGGAAACTACTTATTTGATAACAATTTAGATTAGCTGCTTTTTGTGGTTGGCTGAATGTGATCTAGTAACACCTATCATGGTCTTTAGTGGTCTACCAATTCTGTTAAGGACTAGTAATTGATTCAGTTTGGGTATTGATTAAGTCTCTTATTTTTTTCTATTAAAAATGGTTTTAGAGTTGACTCATTGGAAAAGACTTTGATTCTGGGAGGGATTGGGGGCAGAAGGAGAAGGGGACGACAGAGGATGAGATGGCTGGATGGCATCACTGACTTGATGGATGTGAGTCTGAGTGAACTCCGGGAGTTGGTGATGGACAAGGAGGCCTGGCGTGCTGCAATTCATGGGGTCGCAAGGAGTCAGACACGACTGAGCAACTGAACTGAACTGAACTGATATGACAAGGAATCTTATTATCCCAATATTCATCCACTAAGGCTGCTACTGCTTCTCCAGTTGCCAGTTCCACCTCCTCTTCATCATCATCCTTTATTTCTCTTTAAATCCAGCTGAGTTGTTAAGTTTCCAAGGGGTTAGTCTATGAATTGAGCATAACTAAATTAACCTTAAAACCCATTTAGGATGAAGGTAGCTTTCTATTTGGAGAAGGAAATAGCAAACCACTCCAGTATTCTTGCCTGAAAAATTCCATGGACAAAGGAGCCTGGTAGGACACAGTCCATGGGGTCGCAAAGAGTTGGACACAACTGAGCTTTCTATTATGCTCTAGAGAGTTTCATATAGGTCAGAAGATTCACTGGATTTATCTCATTTTTGGTCATCAGAGTAAACCCAGCATTACCCCAGTGCTCCCTCACTATGAGCTTCAATTTCCCTGACTCACAGCTATTGATAATAGTTGTGACTATTGAAAATAGTTGTGAAGATCTTGTTTGCAGTTTCTCTATCCTGATCCTTATTTTCAGTCTCCAGCCTAACTCAGTACTGATTCCTGGTAGTTCCAAGAGGAACATTCTTTTACCTTCTTGACTATAATTGCTTATTCAACCAACACTATTTTTGTCCAATTTTTCATTTGTCTATAGTGAGTGGGTGTGTCTAATACCAAATGATACATCATGACCCACAAAACTCTTTTAAAAGTATAGGTACCTACAACATACTTAGTGCTTGGGGCTCATTTTTCCCAGTTGTGTCAGGCAGAACATATAATTTACTTATAGAATTATAGAATGATGAGGTTGACTTAGGATGAACTAGAATTTATTCATCATCTAGGATTTTGTTGGGGTGGAAATGTAGTAACAGAGTAATATAACAAAATATAGTCAACTGAGTAAGGGAAATCTCTATTCTAGGATAAAGGAAATCACAAATTGAGGTTCCTAGATGTTTGATAAACTAGATTACCAATGACACCCCAGAAAGTGCGCCAAAGATAAAGTTTGATTTTACATACCAAAGCACATGATGAAAATCTGTTCGGTAACACCTTATAAGAACAGGATATTTGCCTTAGACACAGGCAATAATGTAAGAGTTCAGTGATCAAATCATAGAGTAGATTTTCAAATCACAGAGTAGATTTTAAAATCATAGACTAGATTTGCAGCAATCTCTTCAGAGGATTATCAGCAAGAAAAATAGACATTTCAACTGTGCCTTTAGATTTGCAATCAGGTTGATAGAAACAAATAGCCTCAGGTCATTCACCCTAAAACCTAAATAAAGAAACAAGCAATCAGAGGTATAGAATTGGTATAGAATTTAAAGACCCAAGAGACAACTTTCTATAACAGGTTAACCCGGGTTACTCTCTAATGCACGTTAATGAAGTCTCCTTTATGTACAATTGGGAAGGTCCCCTGGAGGAGGAAATGGCAATCCATTCCAGTATTTTTGCCTAGAGAATCCCATGGACAGAGGAGCCTGGTGGGCTACACTCCATGGGGTCACAAAAAGTCGGACACAACTGAGTGACTAATACTTTTTTACTTAATACTCAGTGATCAAATTAGAAAATTATATTATTGGATAGACTTAAAAAGAAGTAAACAATAAGCTCTTGAATTGAGAATTTTTAAGAAGACTTGCCTTTTCATACTGATCATTGGGATCTCGAGGCAAGAATACTGGAGTGACTTGCCATTCCCTTGTCCAGTGGTCTATGTTTTGTCAGAACTCTCCACATGACCTGTCCATCTTGGGTAGCTCTGCACATTATGGCTCATAGCTTCATTGAGTTCCACAAGGCTATGATCAATGTTATCATTTTGATTACATTTCTGTGATTGTGGTTTTCATTCTGGAGGCTATGGGATTGTAGTTCTTCCTTCTTCTGTCTATCCTCCTCTTGATGAGGGGGAAAGAGGAGACTGAAACAGGTGACTTGAAATTCAGCATTCAAAAAACTAAGTTCATGACATCAGCTCCCATAACTTCACAGCAAATAGAAGAGGAAACAGTGGAAATGAAAAGCTATGACAATGTAGCTTTTACTTAGACAATGTATTAAATGTATTAAATTAGTATTTAATTTATGTATTAATGTATTAAACTTAGACAATGTATTAAAAAGCAGAAACATCACTTTTCCAACATAGTTCTATCTAGTGAAAGCTATGATTTTTCCAATAGTCATGTATGGATGTGAGAGTTAAACCATAAAGAAGGCTGAGGGCCAGAGAATTGATGCTTCCAAATTGCGGTGCTGAAGAAGACTCTTGAGAGTCCCTTGGATAGCAAGGCGATTCAAACTAATCAATCCTAAATGAAATCAACCCTGAATATTCATTGGAAAGACTGATGCTGAACTGAACCTCCAATACTTTGGCCACCTGATGTGATGAGCTGATTCATTGGAAAAGACCCTGATGTTGGGGGAGATTGAAGGCAGGAGGAGAGGGCGACAGAGGATTGTATGGACAGGGAAGCCTGGAGTGCTGCAGTCCATGGAGCTGCAATGAGTCAGACACAGCTTTTCAACTGAGCAACAGCAACAAGAAGAAGTCCTGCAAGTGGACTACGCGGTCAGCTGTAATTAAGCTGTGGGCATGAGGGTGCTTAACGGCTGTGCAGGAACTGGGAAATGCAGATGCTGGGGTGATGTTACCATGAGCTGCAAATAGTTCATCTGGGATTCATATTTTTTTAACATGAGGTTAGAACTTTTCTATATCTCTAAAGCAGAAAGGGTAGATATTTACCTTTAAGATTCACTAAGTATATTTTCTTTTGATGCCTAGATATTGCTTATGCTTTCCTCCTCTTTTATAGTATCTACATAATTAGGTCATCTGTGATAACAGAGCCCAGATTCATGTGGTCATGGATATTTTATTGTAAATCCTTTGGTAATCTTAGTTTCTGGTAAATGCAAAGCCAACTTGGGGTAGGGAAATCACATGGCAATCTTAGTTTCAAACAGTGTTCAGAAGAGATTATTAGAGCACCTATAATCAAGGTTTCTGTTAAATATAAGTAAGAATGTGATTACAATGCCTGAGACATAGGAAGCTCTATTTAAATGTTAACTATGACTGATAGTTTGAATATATGCCACATATGATAAAACCAAATCATTTTGCTAACATAATGATAAATTGGCATGACAGAAAATCAGGGTATCTTAATTTCATTAATTAAAAATGTTCAACAAATGAAATATTAAATTCTTGTAAATAAAAGACTTGATATTTTAAATTTTCCTTTGTAAAATCCTTATAAAACTAACAAAAAGAGTCATTTAATTTCTAGCTGAAAGAAAAACATTTATTTATTACTAGCAATTTAGAAAAATACTCTATTATGTATACTATATAAAATCCAAACAGAATATATTTTACAGTTTTTTCTTGTTTTTAAAAAATTAATTTCATTACTATATACTTTATTTCAATTGAAAGTGACATAAAAATTATAAGCATCTACTTAGCATTTACAATAATTTATAACATCCTTCACAGGACTGGGTTGCTTGGTGAATGTCAGACTCTGTTGGGGGATGTGGTGTGAAGAAGCCAAAGTAGCTGGCTGACCTTGTTTGCTTCTCATGCTAATTGTTGCTACAGAAGGAGCAAAAATGGGAAAAAGAATTGTGAAGCAGAGTCATGAATGTGGTTTGAAATAGGTGGAATAAAATAATAACAATTTAGGTAAGATTGTTGGAGAAGAGCATTCTGAGGTGATATCATTAAACTAAGACCAAAATAGAGGGAAAATAATCTAGCTGAAAAGAAACCATGTACAAATATACCANTCACAAGGGAAAAGAATTGTGAAGCAGAGTCATGAATGTGGTTTGAAATAGGTGGAATAAAATAATAACAATTTAGGTAAGATTGTTGGAGAAGAGCATTCTGAGGTGATATCATTAAACTAAGACCAAAATAGAGGGAAAATAATCTAGCTGAAAAGAAACCATGTACAAATATACCAAATATATATATATAAAAAGATAGTTGTTTGTGAAACTGAAATTTAGATACCATGATGAAGAGATCATTGTCAAGTCAGGAAGTGAGAAGGCATCTAAGATTATTAACCTACTTGCAAGCTGACAAATTAGTCTGCCAGAGTGTATAGGTACAGCAGAAGACACAAGACTCCTGGGTCTGAGACAAAAGACAGCTTTATTATCCACAGCAGTCACAGGAGCCAGAGTAAGTGTCAGTTCCCTAAGTGTCAGTTCCAACCACGCAATGTGCTAAGGGTCAAATGTTCCCTGTACTCAGGGAGTTGTGCCACAGAAAAGCAATATTAGAGTATTAGAAAGAATATTACAAAGCTCAACATTGTTTAGGCATTGCTGGTGAATTTACCTCCACATTCTGGAGAGAGACATTATTACACTGAAATATTATGCAAATCAGCTCTAAGGGAATGAGATATCTCAGTCTTTACTATCCATGGCTGCCTGCTATGCACATATTCTTAACAAGAACGTTCAGCAGAAGTTAGTAATTAATGCCTTTGAAGATGTGCAATAATAATCTGCCACAAAAGAGAAGGAAAATGCTTGGATGGGGACAAATTTTCGATCGTTTGTTGTTGTTCAGTTGCTCAGTTGTATCCGACTCTTTGTGACCCCATGGACTGCAGCATGCCAGACTTCCCGGGAGCTCCGGGAGCTTGCTCAAACTCACATCCCTCGAGTTGATGATGCCATTCAACCATCTCATTCTCTGTCATCCCCTTCTTCTTCTGCCTTCAATCTTTCCCAGCATCAGGGTCTTTTCCAGGGAGTCAGTTCTTCGCATCAGGTGGCCAAAGTATTAGAGCTTCAGCTTCAGCATCAGTCCTTCCAATGAATATTCAAGATTGATTTCCTTTAGGATTGATTGGTTTGATATCCTTGCCATCATCCAAGGGACTCTCAAGAGTCTTTTCCAACAACACAGCTCAAAAGCATCAATTTTTTAGTGCTCAGTAGTTTATAGGCCATGGAAATGAGTTAGGATTTTTTTTCTGGTTGCATTGAGAAGTCATTGAAGGGATTTGTTCTAAAAAGCATGAGTCATATTCTAATTTATATTGATAGTAACTTCTGCCATTGTTCTAATAATCCATTGGAGAGAAGCAACAAAGAGGCAAGGAGATTAGTTAAGATGCAGTTGATTCAGACACATATGCAATGATGGTAACAAAACTAAAATGGTAGATATATATATATCTAATATATATATATATATATTATATTTATATATATAAAATAAGGATATATTTTTAAGATTAAATTTGGGGTGAATTAATAAATTTTTCATGAATTGAACACAGAGAGTGGGGAAAGAACAGAAAAAGTATGAGACACAAGAAAGAACATATTTGTGCATGAAAAACTGGTTGCATAAAGATTATTTTTGATGAGACAGTGCAGAATGCAACTTTGAGAATAATTTGAGGGGGAAAGAGTTCTTTAACCATCTAAATGCTGGTATTTTGTTAGACATCAAAGTGGAGACAAACAAATACAATTACATATTTAATGTGGATGTTAGAAAGTTTTTAAATTTGTCAGTCATCATCCATAAGAATATAGAGAAGTTCATAAGAAAATAACCTCATAGGAAGAGAGTGAGAGACTGAAAGAGAAAGAGGAGGAAGAGAAAGAACAAGAAGTGCAGCAAAATCGAGAATATTAAATATTTTGTAGAAAAAAGTAGTAGATCAGTGAAAAGGAGAAAATAAGAAAAATACTTCCAGCAAGGTCAAGAGATAATAGTGCCAAGAAGAGGCAGTATTTACTATAATAAGTATGCAGTACTTACTCTAATAATAGCTCATGAATGACCAAATGAAACAAGGAAAGAGAAGAGAAAAGCATGATTGGTGATTTTAACAAGAGTTGTTGCTATAAAATGATGGTGGTCAGTTATTTCTTCTAGGAGCCTGCAGTTAGGAAAGAAAAGCCAAGGTAATTGTGTAGTATAATAAACTGCTATGTAATATGAAAGTATATGAAACTGATATGTAATATGAAAGTATAACAAACTGCTATGTAATATGAAAGAAAGAGATATAATCCAACTGAAGATGTTAATGCAGGATTCCCATAAGAAGAGCTTTCCATTTTGTCACATATTTCTTCCAGTAATTGCATGGTTATATAAATATTTGTAATAATGGAATGGACTAAAAAAATACTTTAATACTAGGCTTCTCACATATGTGTTGTATTTTGCCAATCCCTACTGATGGTCTCCGTAAAAATATCCCCTGGCACAATACCTGTGTGATTTAGAACAAAGTATATACAGCATTTACATACTTGTTGTTTTGGAAAAACATCTTTGACATATGTCAGAGACTGCTGAAATTAATACAAAGTTTGAGATCTAGTTAGTGTCTTACTGATTAGATTTAGTACATAATCCTTTGAGACAATTATTTAACATGATAAAAAGTGTTGTGTTTCAGTTTTGTATTTTCATATATATATCCTCTTATCAAATTGTAAGTTTGCAGAATGGAAGCATGGCTTTTTATCCTTATAATGCAAGTAGAGTATCCAGAGCTTCTGACATAATAAAAACTTGGGTAGTAACTACTTAGAGCTAAAGAGATGAATGGCAAGCTGACAGTGACATTTAAATGGATAGTAAAAGAGTGGTATGATTATAAATCAAAGGTATAGAGGTAAAGAGAAAGATAATTTTCCACTTAGAGCATCATGAGGAAAGGCTTAGGAGTGAAAAAGTGCAAAACATTTTATGCAAAAATTATGGTGTCTGGAAGTAGAAGTACATGAAGAAGAGAAAATGTGGCTCCAGTTAGCCTGGGACACATTGTAGAAACCAAATCAGAATCTTTGGGAAGTAGAATGGACTGAACAGATTTATTTTTAGGCCTATTTCAGCAGTAGTTGGGAAACTCATGGTGAGTGACTAAAGATTTACCCTAGGACACTAAGGGAATACAGCTTATATTGGGGGGAAAAAAAGTAGTATGTTTTAGTTTAGTTATCTTCAATTTTGAGATTCAGCTGAAGTATTTGTATGTGTGTGTAGTCGTTTAGTTGTGTCTGACTCTTTGTGACCCCATGGACTGTAACCCTCCAGGCTCCTCTGTCCATGGGATTTCACAAGCAAGATTATTGGAATGGGTTGCCATTTCCTCCTCCAGGGGATCTTCCCAACCCTGGGAATGAACCTGTGTCTCTCAAGTCTCCAGTCTCTCCTGGATTGCGGGTGGATTCTTTACTTGCTGAGCCATTGAGGAAGCCCATTTATATAATGTCCATTAGTAATTCCAAAATGTGAATGTGAAGCTTGGGAAAGATATTGTGAAGTCAATTTGATTAACATGATCATACAGTACTGCTGAAGTAGGCTTCCTAGGTGGTGCAGCAATAAAGAACCTGCCTGCCAGTGCAGTGGACACAGGTTCAATCCTGGGTTCAGGTTGATCCCCTGGAGAAGGAAAAGGCAATCCATTGCAGTATTCTTGTCTGGGAAATTCCATGGATAGAGGATCATGGTAGACTTCAGTCCATGAGGTTGCAGAGTTGGGAGTGACTGAGTACACGCGCGTGCGCACACACACACACACACACACACACATGATACTGGTAAGTACTCTAGAATTTGAAGCACCTAAAAACATAAATAATTATTTATTTGAAAATCACTTAAACCAACAATTAGGTATCAGTCATTATCACAGACATGGAAGATATAAATATGAGTATGGTTAGGAATTTCTTCATAAGGAATTTGAAGGGTTCAAGCCTAAAGACTCACATATGCACATATACACACACTCACAATAAAACAATATACCCATTTCAAATTTTACACATAGAGATGAGAATTTTATAGGATATTTCCATTTATAGAGCTAATTAAAATTTTTAAATGTAACATAGAAAAGAATATGATATACAACTGTTAAAGGAAAAGGAAAATATGAAAATGTGGAAAGTAAGATGTTTACTGACTGTGGCACTGAAATTTGCGACATGGGGTTGGTTTTCTCCACTAATTTGTTTTCACATCTTTGGTAGAGTAGAGCCAGTCACATTACCACTATCATCTTTTCACAGTTTTGAACAGCTTCAGTATTATTTCTGGTGTCTGAGAGAGTTTCCCAGGCTGGAATATTTTTTAGCTTTTTCACAGGGAGCAGATCAACAAATTGCTACTATCATTGGCTAAGGGTTGCTCTTCAATCATATTAAGTGATTGAAAACATATCTGAAGGTCATTTGCAATGTCCTGAGCATAACATGCTCCTTTAAGAGGTCAAAAAACAATTGATTTTTCAAATGAACTAATCTTTTAAATGTTCATTTCTAATGGAGCTAAACTCATTATAATTAATGTAACCACACTAGATGAATTGACTATAAAGAAAAAGAATCTTGACTTATGCCTAATGTTTTGAGTCTGGTATTACATATTTGTTTTCTGAATTGATAATGGGGTAATTCAATTAACCTTTTACACATGATATGTGTTGGTATAAGCAATTTATTTTTGCCATCTGTTTCACTTTACAGGATCAAATTCAGTGATGTTTTTATCATCAAATGGGAAGGATTTGAATATCTTAGACAGCTGCTTATATTTTTAATGTTTATAATAATTCTTTCTATGATCTTAAGTGTGTAAAATCTCTGTAGATATATTATTTAATGATGGCACAATTTCAGATTATGTGTTAGAATACATATTTTAAATACCAAAAGATAAATTTCCTCTTAAGACCTACGGAATTCCTATTCTAGAGATTACTTTGAAAATGATTTGCACTTTTTTGATGTAACTGTTTAGTTGGAGCCTAATAGCCTGTATTGATGGGATGCGTGTGTGTGTGTGTAAATATCTGAGTATAAAAAGTTAAGACATGTTTGAATTCTTGTTAGTGTGTTTGTTTATCAATATTACTACACTAATTACATTGTCATTAGTTTTGTATTAGTGAATATTATTTTACTAAAGTGAAGTGACTAAAATTCCCATCCACTGATCCAGAGAAAACTAAATAGTAAAAACACTTTTGGCACAATGCTTATAAGACATATAGTATTTGTGTTGTTGTTACTCTCTGCCATTTGGGGAAAAGCCTAACCTTCCTAGCATCTTACTAGCCTAGCCTCTGACTTTCCTATCCCAGCACAGATTGAATTGCTGTGAGTTTTCAGGCAGTTTAAATGCAACTTTCTCATAGACATACTGAGTTTAGTCCCAAAGTTTATTCAGTAATATGCTATTGATTTTGATGTTGAGTATGTCATTTGTTGAAGAAGGTACGCTGGGAAATGAAGATTTCACAGTAATCCTCAAATCATTCTGTCCATTTCCTCTAGCTCTATAATTTAGTATTTCTAATTTCACTAACCATCTTTCCAAACATATTTACCTGATGTAGTAACTGTCTTGAAAGTACTTTCTACATATACAACCTGATAATTTTAAGCAGAAAAAAAAATCTTCCATAATAGGTAACTAAATCTCTAAATTCATTAAACAAAAATTCACCAGGAGGGTTTAGGAAACATTGTATCCGGTAATTTTATATATAAAAAATACTACTGAAGTACTTCCAGATTCTTGAAAATGTAAATATTTGAAGTCTCATTTGATTCCCCAATTGTGGTAAGAGTAGTCTGAAGACATTCCAACCAAATGCTTCATTTATTCTTTTTTTTCTGACCTGATATAAATTTTCTTTCACTTGTGTCCTCATTACTTTATCTTTCTTCTGGAGAATATGGATCAATTTAGCTTTCTGATAATGGTCACAGTGTAAATACTCTCATTCTTTCATCCTAAACTGACATTTTGTTCGTATTTATCCCTAGCCTATTTTTATTCAATAAACATTTTTATATGAATAATTATTTATTACCCTATACTGCTGCTGCTGCTAAGTCACTTCAGTCATGTCCAACTCTTAGTGACCCCGTGGACTGCAGCCTATCAGGCTCCTTGGTCCATGGGATTTTTCAGGCAAGAGTACTGGAGTGGATTGCCATTGCCTTCTCCGTATTACCCTATACAAGAGTAGAAATGGCCTTTATATAGAAGAAATGGGATGTTGAATTGTATAGAGATATTCAAACAGAATGAAGCTTTTGTTCTTAAATGGCCTGTATGTAGCCAGGATAACTTTATTTTCAAATATTT
Organism: Oreotragus oreotragus; assembly: GCA_006410675.1. Lineage (NCBI taxonomy): Eukaryota > Metazoa > Chordata > Mammalia > Artiodactyla > Bovidae > Oreotragus > Oreotragus oreotragus. Next base: position 179,087 of record SJYX01023792.1, read on the forward strand.
CTCTTTGCTCCAAAATCCACATCTTTACAAATTTGAAGCCCAGAGTATATGAGGCACATTTTCACTCTCCAGTGATAAAAAGCAATTTAGTTCTTTTTAATATTTCATTGTATGTTCAGAATTTGTGTCTCTATGAAATGATTTATCAAAAGAGTTGAAACGCAGTGTGAAGAATTTCCTATGCACTATTTTTTTAAATCCTAAATTCACAAATTATAAACATAGGAAATAACTCTGAGAATGCCTGTAGGAAAAATGAAACATATTATTGATTATCTTTAGTTTTCTGAAATTTTAAGTATTGAAAGTCTTAAATGACTAGTCAGTATTGAGTCATTTGGGGAAAAGTCACAAGGAAAATCAATAACCATAAGTGACATCAATTTAAAATATAATTGTAAGGCTAGAAGTAACAAAGTCACTTGAGTTGTGGTTTCCTTGTAGCTGCTCATTACCTCTCTAAGTTCAGTGATTTTCTCTGTGAGATAGTGATAATAGTGTTTACCTCATGAGATTTTTAACAAAATGATAGAGATTTTCAAGAAATAAAATAGCTAGAAAGTTAATTTAACTATTTTCAAAATTTCCTGTGTCTGTACTCTGAGGTCTATCATTAATTTTGTAAAAGTCCCAGCCATTATTATTTCAAGTACTTATTTTCCTTTGTTTTATCTCTTTCTGATATTCTTATCACAAATATACTTTTGGAATTGTTGCCCTGTGTGAAAGTATTATGTTCCATCTTTTCTATTCTTTTTTCTCTTTGCATTTCAGTTTTGGAAGTTTCTATTGACATCTCTTCTAGCTCACTGATTCTTTCCTTGGTCATATCCAGTCTATCAGTGAGCTCAAAAATGTATTTTTCATTTTTGTTCCAGTGTTTAAATTTCCAGCATTTCCTTTTGATTCTTTCTTCTGATTTTTATCTCTCTGCTTATATCATCCATGTTGTCCACTTTTTGATTTAGATTCCTTAACATATTAATCTTAGCTATTTTAAATGCCCTGTCTGATGTAATTCCAAAATCTCTGTCATATCTGATTCTGGATCTGATGTTTACATTGCTCTTTCAGATTTTGTCATTTGTCTTTTGATAGTCCTTATTATTTAGTTTTCCTTGAAAGCTGAAATGATGTATCGCATTTACTGAAGCATATTGACCTTTAGTGTGAGGTTTTATGTTTATCTAGCTAGGAGTTAAACTATGTACACTCTTTGTTGTAGCTGTAGTATCAGAAACTTAATTTTTCTCTATTGTCCTTGCTTTTGTCACCTGTTATTGAATTTTCTAGAGACTCATGGAGTCTAAAGCTTGTAATTTTTAAGATGCTATTCCTTGTTATACAATACCCATTGATGTAGTGGTAGGTGTGAGAGGGAGGAGAAGCAGCATTGTATAGTCCTATGCTTAAGTTCCAATCTAGTCTGCACTGAGCCTTCAGCAATTTCAATTTACAGTTTAGTCATCCTATTAATACTGGTTGCAGCTGTGGGCTTCTGCTCCTGGGTTTCTACTTCTGGTAGGTTGTAGACAGATAGCTATCTGACTCTCTGTCTCGCCTGTTTGGAGGTATTAGTTTGTTCTTTGACCTCAGTTCTCTGATGGATCTAAGAAAAAATTGATTTTCAGTTGTTCAGTTTTTTCCTTGTTATGAGAATAGAAGTGATAACTTCCAAGCTCAGTACTTGTCAAAGCGGAAAACATCAGGTATTTCTTTTAATACTTAAAATTTCACAGTCATCAAGACAGTGTGGTACTGGCACAAAGACAGAAATATAGATCAATGGAACAAAATAGAAAGTCCAGAGATAAATCCACACACATATGGACACCTTATCTTTGACAAAGGAGGCAAGAATATACAATGGAGTAAAGACAATCTCTTTAACAGGTGGTGCTGGGAAAACTGGTCAACCACTTGTAAAAGAATGAAACTAGATCACTTTCTAACACCACACACAAAAATAAACTCAAAATGGATTAAAGATCTAAATGTAAGACCAGAAACTATAAAACTCCTAGAGGAGAACATAGGCAAAACACTCTCCGACATAAATCACAGCAGGATCCTCAATGATCCGCCTCCCAGAATACTGGAAATAA
>SJYX01023792.1:211237-225275 GCA_006410675.1 Oreotragus oreotragus
TTGGAAGTAATGATGCTAAAGCTGAAACTCCAGTACTTTGGCCACCTCATGCGAAGAGCTGACTCATTGGAAAAGACTCTGATGCTGGGAAGGATTGGGGGCGGGAGTAGAAGGGGACGACCGAGGATGAGATGGCTGGATGGCATCACGGACTCGATGGACGTGAGTCTGAGTGAACTCTGGGAATTGGTGATGAACAGGGAGGCCTGGTGTACTGCGATTCATGGGGTCGCAAAGAGTCGGACACGACTGAGTGACTGAACTGGAGACATTATCTTTCTTATAGTAGATAAACTGACTTTCAATTCTTAAAGGAGACAAAATCTCTATCTTTTAAGTATTTTTACTGTATAAGAGAGAAAAAAAAAATAGTTCAGAACAAGACAGTGTCTCTGTTTATAAGATATGCAAAGAGGTGAGTTATCCATGGAGAACTGTTTCCAATAATATACAATCCTCCTTTCTAAAATATCTTGGTTTCTGGGGCAAAAAAAATTGTCCCATGAGTATGCTGCTTTATCACCCAATCTAATTCATCAGACTAAAAGAGTATAGAACAAAAATCATTACATTTATATTATGCAGCATTTAATTCAGGCTATTATTTGCAGAATTTGAAGGAAAAATGAGGTCGACATGCCTTATTAACCTCAAACATGACCCTACTGTCTCAGATCCAACCAGATGAAAAAAATCACAAGCTCCCTTGGCTCTCAGGGAAGAAGAGTAGAGCAGTTTTACTACCCAAAACAAACTTGGCCAGGAAGTTCGTGTGTGTGTGTGCTCAGTCATGTCCAACTCTTTGCGACCCCATGGATTGTTGTTCACCAGGCTCCTCTGCACATAGAATTTTCCAGGCTAGAATACTGGATTTGCTTGCCATTTCCTATCCAGGGGATGTCCTGTATTGGCAGGTGGATTCTTGTATTGGCAGGTGGATTCTTTACCACTGAGCTACCTGGGAAACTCTGTCCAGTGAGTTTAGGTTGGCCCAAACGGCTTCCCTCATAACTCAGTTGATAAAGAATCCACCTGCAATGCAGGAGACCCCAGTTTGATTCCTGAGTCAGGAAGATCCCCTAGAGAAGGGATAGGCTACCACACCAGTATTCTTGGGCTTTCTCAGTGGCTCAGCTGGTAAAGAATTTGCCTGCAATGTGGGAGACCTGGGTTCAGTCCCTGGGTTGCGGAGATCCCCTGGAGAAGGGAACAGCTACCCATTCCAGTATTCTGGCCTGCAGAATTCCATGGACTATATAGCCCATGGGGTCGCAAAGCATCGAACATGACTGAGCGACTTTCACTTTCACTTTCAAATGTCTTCCATGGCAGNAGAATTTGCCTGCAATGTGGGAGACCTGGGTTCAGTCCCTGGGTTGCGGAGATCCCCTGGAGAAGGGAACAGCTACCCATTCCAGTATTCTGGCCTGCAGAATTCCATGGACTATATAGCCCATGGGGTCGCAAAGCATCGAACATGACTGAGCGACTTTCACTTTCACTTTCAAATGTCTTCCATGGCAGAGGTCGTGTTTCTGTAAATACTTATGGTCTCTTATGAAAACCCATACTGTGCAAGCCCTTATGTTTTGGAGAGGAAGGCAATGCCTGGATTCCACATAAAAGGACAATTCTGAGTACATACAACAACCTTCGAAAGAATGCATTGATAACAATTATTGCGAATGGGAGAAGAGGAACAAAAAAGCCTCTTGATGAAAGTGAAAGAAGAGAGTAAAAAAGTTGACTTAAAGCTCAACGTTCAGAAAATGAAGTTCATGGCATCTGGTTCCATCATTTCATGGGAAATAGATGGGGAAACAGTGTCAGACTTCATTTTTTGGGTTCCAAAATCACTGCAGATGGTGATCACAGCCATGAAATTAAAAGACACTTACTCCTTGGAAGGAAAGTTGTGACCAACCTAGATAGCATATTGAAAAGCAGAGACATTACTTTTCCAACAAAGGTCCATCTATTCAAGGATATGATTTTTCCAGTGGTCATGTATGGATGTGAGAGTTGGACTGTGAAGAAAGCTGAGCACTGAAGAATTGATGCCTCTGAACTGTGGTGTTGGAGAAGACTCTTGAGAGTCCCTTGGACTGCAAGGAGATCCAACCAGTCCATTCTGAAGAAGATCAGCCCTTGGAATTCTTTGGAGGGAATGATGCTAAAGCTGAAACTCCAGTACCTTGCCCAGCAAAGAGTTGACTCATTGGAAAAGACCCTGATGCCGGGAGGTACTGGGGGCAGGAGGAGAAGGGGACGACAGTGGATGAGATGGCTGGATGGCATCACCAACTCGATGGACATGAGTCTGAGTGAACTCCGCAAGATGGTGATGGACAGGGAGGCCTGGCGTGCTGCAATTCATGGGGTCGCAAATAGTCGGACACGACTGAGCGACTGAACTGACTGACTGAACTGAGAGGCTGATAGTGCCTTAAATATGGCCTCTGAACTGATAGGTTTTATGGTTCCTAGTTCAGCTGAACTAGTTGAGTGTTCTTAGAGGAATTCCCTATAGGCAGGAGTCAAATCACATATTTGTCCATACCTAACATTTGCAGCATTTGATTGCTGTACAAAATGGAAAAATGATGTCTAAGGAATAGGAGTAGGGAAAATATCTGGTGGAGTACAGTGATGATTTTATTGTTTGTTTGTTTTCTGTGAGAGATACCAGAGCTGGGGTCATACCTTAGTATTTCTGATAATAACATTAAGGGAACCATGCAGCATTTGATTGCTGTACAAAATGGAAGAATGATGTCTAAGGAATAGGAGTAGGGAAAATATCTGGTGGAGTACAGTGATGATTTTATTGCTTGTTTGTTTTCTGTGAGAGATACCAGAGCTGGGGTCATACCTTAGTGTTTCTGATAATAATATTAAGGGAACATTACCTATCAAGTCATGTTAGAACCAGCCTACTAGAATAGCAGAACCAAGAATTATACTTGAGGTACTTGAAACAGTTTGTAAGATCCAATTTGTTTTCCTCCTAAAGAAGTCTCCAGAAATAGCTTTGAATTACAAAAGATAATTAATATTCTTCCCTTCCTCATATTTTTAGAAATTTGTGATATTCCCTTCCTGGGTGAATGGATTCCTATTCTCTCTCCACTGTTCCAAAATCAATGTAAGCCATTACAGTACCTGTAACTTTACCTTTTTCTCAATTATCCCTATTTTCACCTGTATTTTTTGTTCAAAAGAGTTAACTGAAGAAACGCTGAGAACATTTTTATAAAATTTACAGAGACACATTATGTACCCTACTTTGGACCATGTGGACCACTATAATGGAACTTGATGAAGAGAGTTCTTAACCAAGTGCTTATTATTCTTTTTTTTTTTTTTAACTATTATCATGTCAATCCAACAAAAGCAGATAGGTAGCTAAACCAGAGAGGCTTCCCAGGTGGCTCTAGGGGTAAAAAAAAAAAAAAAAAAAACCCCTGCCAATGCAGGAGACTTAAGAGATACAGACTATATATGTGGGTTAGGAAGATCCCCTGGAGGAAGGCCTAGCAACCCACTTCTAGTATTTCATGTAGAATGCCCTGGATAAAGGAACCTGGTGGACTACAGTCCATAGGGTCGCAAGTTGGTCATGACTGAAGTGACTGTTCATTTTCAAGGCAAACCATTCAATATCATGTTAATCCAAGACTATGCCCTGACCATTAATGCTGAAGAAGCTGAAGTTGAACGGTTCTATGAAGACCTACAAGACCTTCAGGAACTAACACCCAAAAAAGATGTCCTTTCATTATAGGGGACTGGAATCAAAAGTAGCAAGTCAAGAAACACCTGGAGTAACAGGCAAATTTGGCCATGGAGTATAGAATGAAGCAGGGCAAAGGCTAATGGAATTTTGCCAAGAGAACACACTGGTCATAGCAAACACCCTCTTGCAACAACACAAGAGAAGACTCTACATAACCACATGGTCAACACTGAAATCAGGTTGATTATATTCTTTCCAGCCAAAGATGGAGAAGCTCTATACAGTCAGCAAAAACAAGACTGGGGGCAGACTGTGGCTCAGATCATGAACTTCTTATTGCGAAATTCAGACTTAAATTGAAGAAAGTGGGGAAAAACACTAGACCAGTCAGGAATGACCTAAATCAAATCTCTTATGATTATACAATGGAAGTCAGAAATAGATTTAAGGGACAGGATCTAGATCTGATAGAGTGCTTGACGAACTATGGATGGAGGTTCATGACATTGTACAGGAAACAGTGATCAAGACCATCCCCTAGAAAAAGAAATGAAAAAAAAAGTAAAATGGCTGTCTGAGGAGCCCTTATAAACAGCTGTGAAAAGAAGAGATGTGAAAAGCAAAGTAGAAAAGGTAAGATATACCCATTTGAATGCAGAGTTCCAAAGAATAACAAGGAGAGATAGGAAAACCTTCCTCAGCGATCAATGGAAAGAAATAGAGGAAAACAATAGAATGAGAAAGACTAGAGATTTCTTCAAGAAATTAGAGATACCAAAGGAACATTTCATGCAAAGATGGGCTTAATGAAGGACAGAAATGATATGGACCTAACTGAAGTGATATTAAGAAGAGGTGGCAAGAATATATAGAAGAACTGTACAGAAAAGATCGTCACGACCTAGATAAAAAAGATGTCCTTTCATTATAGGGGACTGGTTCACACAAAGGTGTAATCACTCACACTCACCTAGAGCCAGATATCCTGGAATATGTAGTCAGCTGGGCCTTACGAAGTGTCACTATGAACAAAGTTAGTGGAGGTGATGAAATTCCAGTTGAGCTATTTCAAACCCTAAAAGATGATGCTGTGAAAACGCTGCACTCAGTATGCCAGCAAATTTGGAAAACTCAGCAGTGGCCACAGGACTGGAAAAGGTCAGTTTTCAATCCAATCCCCAAAAAAGGTAATGCCAAAGAATGCTCAAACTACCGCACAATTGCACTCATCTTACACGCTAGTAAAGTAATGCTCAAGATTGAGAACAGGAGGAGAAGGGGATGACAGAGGATGAGATGGTTGGATGGCATCAGCGACACATGGACATGGGTTTGGCTGGACTCCAGGAGTTGATGATATACAGGGAGGCCTGGTGTGCTGCAGTTCATGGGGTCACAAAGAGTCGGACATGACTGAGCAACTGAACTGAACTGAAGTGAGTTAGCACGCACACAAGCAGCTAAACCAGAAGTAAATTCAGTGCTCTAAGCTTGCTTTTCCTGAGCTACCTCCTATTGGTTGTAACAACAGGGTAGGCTAGGGTTGCCATTAGAAGAAATAAAGAAACATCATGGGCAGAAAATGTCGGATGAAATTCTGAAATTTCAAACAGGGTATATATTCAGTCCATTTTCCTCATTATTACTCAGGAAGTGGCTGATAGCACATTGAGTAACCGGACTGCCTCATTTTCGTGTGGAGCAAAAGGAGATGGACGTTTTATCCAAAATCATATTGAATTAATTTTTGAGAAGCACATTCTAACTCTCAAAACCAGAAGATGCTGTGGAAAGTCAGGAGTTTAGAATGAACTATTTATTTTGTCTGTTAGCCCATTTTTTCGTTGCTTTTCTGATGAAAGATGTGGCATTGTCAGGCTAAATATTGATGATAAATCTGAAAAATACGACATAGCTTAGTTTCAATGTTCAAAACATTGTGCTGAGAGTTTTTGGGCCCTAATTCAAGCACTCCACTATTGGAGTGCTGAAATAGAAGCTCTGTAACTGCAATAGAGACTGGAATAGAAACTGTGTAACCTGAAAAATAGGCAATATTTCCAGTGAAAATCTATGAAGGACAAAATGAAAATATTTTCAGAGAATTTCAGGCTTGACATTGTGGCCACAGGTACAGGTGGCTAGAATGGTGTGCCAGCAGTTATCATTGAAGATAGTAACTAAAAGGCAATAAATAATGAGCAATAAGACACAGATATAGACTTTTTATGTACCTATGATGATGGCATAAATATGATGTAAGTGTCAAATTATCAAGGAATTTGAGAGAGTAACTCAGTTTGTGGAACTGACAGAAATGTGAAAGGATAGTTTATTTAGACAGAGCTTACAGTAGATTAAAAGCATGACAAGGGTATATGTACAAGTTTAAAGGAAGAATAAATGCTTAAAGAAAACATTGGGATGAGGAATATGTAAGAGGAAAAGTTAGAGTATAATTTGAGTATGTCAATGGATATATAAGGTATTATAACTGTAAAGGAATTTTGATATCATCTTCTTCAATGCCTGCCTTAAGCCTTGGTTAAACAAATGATTAAACAATATGTATATACCTTTTTGCCTGCATGTATTTGATGAGCAAAATCTTACTGGCTGATAATGATGTCATGGTATTTGTTCTCTCTGATAAAAATGTACAGGGCATCTTCAAAATGATGAAACATATGGCAGAACAGCTGCTTCTAAATTTAAATAAAATACAGTATAGCATTTTTTTGCCTTTGAATACAGACAAATATGAAAATTTTTGGTAATTTTGATGGATTGGGCCTATTTTGTTTGAAAAGCAAAATGTCTTTATATGAATTTAGAGTGGAATAGTAAAAGGAACTTAAGTTTTAATTCATTCCAAAATTGTGGCATGGTCAATATCATTTCAAATTCCCTTTAGAGTGTAAATGCAGTAGAAAGAGTATATATGCATATGTCTAACTTTCACAGTGTTTAGTCTTTGTTTTATTTCCCTTCAAATAAATATAAAAGTAGGATCCTTATTGTAATTTATTTAAAATGACTACTAGAAAAATTAAAAGTATTAATTTATTATATGATATATATCATATATAGAATTATGTGTGTGCTTGGTAGCCTCAGTCATGTTGGAGTCTTTGTGACCCAGTGGACCATAGCTCACCAGGCTCCTCTGTCCATGAAATTCTCCAGGCAAGAATCTTGGAGTGGGTAGCCATTCCTTTCTACAATATGGAATTATATGTTACTTAAAGTCTTGCTTAGATCAGATCTTAAAGCCTCAGGCTTTAAAAATGACTTGTTATCAAGGCTAAGAATTTATTATAGGCATGTTAATAGGTAATGATGTTATCAAACACCACTTAGGTATGTATTGCCTGTTTCTTCCTGCCCCCCGTTGGGTGAAAAATATATGAATACTACATAGATTATAAAAGAAGGAACTTACTGACTGAGAAACATAGTGCAGGAAGGTAATATTATTTCAAGTTAAATTAGCATACTTATACTAATAGATAAAGTCACATGAATTTTTTTAGTGTTCATGCATAACTTTAACTCAGGTTTTTAAAGAACATGGGGGAAGAGTTCCATAAATTTTGTGTAATCATTTAAGAAAATGTAATGATTTTTGATCGTCATCACCAAAACTACTGCTTTGGAAATCATTCTACAATAAGATCAGTCATTTTTAGCTCCCATAAAAAAATTAGAATCAAGAAATGCTTGTAGGTGACAGTGAACTACCAATTGAACACATTTTTTAAAATGAAAATATAAAAATAAAAATATAAACTCTAGGGGAAATGGTATACAGAAAGATACAAAAGAAAATGGGAAAGAAAACAGAAAGAAAGAAGTAGGAAGAAAAATTAAATGAGCATTCAGTTGGTAATATAGTCATTAAGAAGCTGGAAAATACTTTGTGAGAATGCAAAAATTATGACACATGACCATCTTCCAAGCAAAGAGGATTAGAAAATTGTCATCACTTATTGAAATAATTATTTTTTCCCTCATGAATTATAGTGGCAGCTTTGTCGTAAATTTAGTGACTTTTTTGTTTTAATCTTATTTTATTTTACTTTACAGTACTCTACTGATTTAGGCATACATTGACATGAATCCGCCATGGGTGTACACGAACTCCCAAACATGAACCCCCCTCCCTCCTCCCACCAGAAATACAGGTGTTAAAATGTCCACAGAATATTATAAATATATCTTTTTCTCCCTTTAGTTTTCCAGTTTCTGCTTCATGTATTTAATTCATTAACAATACGGTTCCACAATGAAGAAAATGCTAAGGAGTCATCAAAAAACCAACAGAACAAATAAAATGAGATGTGTATAAGAGACAGCCCATACACCAGCCCCAAGCATCCTGCATCCTGCATCGAACACAGACTGGCGATTCATTTCCTACATGATAGTACACATATTTCAATGCTATTCTCCCAAATCATCCCTCCCTCTCCCTCTCCCTCTCCCTCTCCCTCAGAGTCCAAAAGTCCACTCTACACATCTGCGTCTCTCTTGCTGTCCTGCATACAGGGTCCTCATTACCATCTTTCTAAATTCCATATATATGTGTTAGTATACTGTATTGGTGTTTTTCTTTCTGGCTTACTTCACTCTGTATAATTCATTCCAGTTTCATCCATCTTATTAGAACTGATTCAAATGTATTCTTTTTAATGGCTGAGTAATACTCCATTGTGTATATGTGCCACAGCTTTCTTATCCATTCATCCACTGATGGACATCTAGAATTTAGTGACTTTTATATGTTTCAGATATTAGCTCTTTATCCAATGTACAGTTTGCAAATATTTCTTCCTACTTCATAAGCTGCTGGTTTATTCTGCTAATGGTTTCCTTTGCTGAGCAGAAAAGTCTGATGTCCTACTTGTTTGTTTTTGGTTTTGTTGCCAGTGCTTTCAGTATAGTATCTGTATATCTGAGTGAGAGTCAAAATCCTAAGTATATAATTACTAAAATTTAATAGCACAAAATCAAATAACATGATTACAAAATAGGCAGATGACATTATTTGTGATTTATTTCAGTTATTTTTCAATAAATCTGGGCCAAAAAAAAATGGACAAAGGAAATGAGTAAACACTTTTCCAAAGACATTCAGATATACAACAGGTATGGCAAGAGTACTGGAGTGGGGTGCCATTGCCTTCTCCGATATCAAAAGGTATTCAACAACCACTAAGCATCAAGGAAATGCAAACCACAATGAAATATGATGTCACACCTATTCATTTGACTATTATGAAAATAAAAAGGATGTGTTAAATGAGAACGTGGGGAAATTGTAATTCTTTTGTACTGTTGGTGGGAATGTAAAATGCTGCAGCTATCATAAAAACATTATGGGGGCTCCTCAGAAAATTAAAAGCAGTATTACCATGTGATCCAGCATTCCCACATCTGCATATAAATTCAAAATAACTGAAATCAGAATCTTGAAGTGATAGCATTCACTGAAGAATTATTCACAGAACCTAATGAAGATATGGAAGCAACTGAAACGTCCATGACAGGTGAATGAAAAAGAGAAAATGTGGTATAAACAAACAATAGAATATTAACCTTAGGAAATGAATGATACCATTTGCAACAACATAGAAGACATGCTAAGTGAAATGAATCACAAAAGGTCAAATACTACCTGATTCCTCCTACATGAAGTACCTAGAATAGTCAAACTTAAAGAAGCAGACAACAGAATGGCGACTGCTAGGGTGAAGGGGGATGGGAAAATGGAGCCTTACTGTTCAACGGATATAAATGTTCAGTTACACGAAATGAATAATTCAAAGGACCCCTAGCATCAGAGTGAATATGGTTAGCAATTCAGTATTTTATATTTTTATAAAAGTAAGATGTACCCTCCTATTTTTATGAGAGTACATCTCGAGTTGTAGTCTTACCATAAAAAGTAAACAAAGGAGCTCAAGGAAATATTGAAGGTGACAGACATCTTTATTACCTTGATTATATAATGGCTTTATAGGTGTATGCATATTCATCAAGTTGCATACATTAAATGAACCAAATTTTCTGTGTTTATAAACCAGTGAAAACATAAGTGATCTAATATATATGAATTTATTTCTGTATCTGTTCATCAACCTATTATCTTTCCTTATGTTAATAGCACATAGTTATATTCTATTATAGAATAGATGCTAAACTTGAGTGGTAAAGTCCTCCAGATTTATTTTTGGCTATGTTTTATCTTTGCATTTTCATGTATTGTTATGGTTCAGCTTATTAATTTTAACACACAGGCAAAGACGAATACATGCACACACACACTGCTTCTGGGGGTTTAATAGGGATTGCTTGGAATCTGTAGATCAATTTGTGAGATTTATGTATAAATATTGGGTTTTCTAGTGCATGAAAGTCTCAGCAGTATTTTATAGGTTTCAATATCTTCTGAATATTTTAGTAGATTTATTCCTAGGAATTTATGATTTCAGAGTTGATAACATTGCAAAAGCTACTTATGCATCCAGTTATTTGTACATTCTTTTGGATTTTCTTCTTATGCAACCATATCACCTTTAAATAGAGTTTTGCTTCTTTCTCACCATATTCATATCAATTATATTGGCTTAAAATATATAATTATTAATATTTCATATTTTTTTACTTAGGTTGTAATTTAATAGGCTACACCAAGGAAGCAATTCAAATTATCTAATTTTTCATATATAATTTATCAAATTGTGTATCTGTATACTATCCACTCAATAATGTTTCAATGTTTGTAGTAAAACCCAATATTTTATTGTTAATATTGGTAATATTTACTTTTTCATTTTTTATAAGTTTGCTAGTACCCTATCAATTTTATAAATTTGTAAAGATCTCTTCATTTTCAAAGAACTCACTTTTGACTTTAATTCTAAAGTAAATTTTTAAATTGATATTGCCCTGTTCAATTTTGATGTTTCTTCTTTCTAATTTTGGTAACTTTAGTCTTTCAAAAAATGAGTCTATTTCATCTGTATTAGTTTGCTAGGACTGCTATAATAAAGTATCATATCTGGGTGAATTAGAAAACAGAAATCTCTTCTTTTACACTTTTAGGGACTACAGGTCCAAGATCAAGATTTGGCAGTGTTAGTTCCTTTGAGAGTTGTGGGAGAAGATCTGCCCCATGCCTCCCTCCCTATCTTGTAGGTAACCATAACTAGTACTAGAACTTGTATGTTTTTTCATCATTTTCCCTCTGTACATGACTCTTTTCTCTTCAACTGATATTCTTTTTGTAAGAACACCAGTTATACTGAATTAAGAGCCCAACCCATTCCAATGCAACTTCATCTTAACTCTGTGCGTGCATGCTGAATCACTGCAGTAGTGTCCAACTCTTTGTAATCCTATGGACTGTAGCCCTCCAGGCTCCTCTGTCCATGGGATTCTCCAGGCAAGAATACTGGAGTGGGTTGCCATGCCCTCCTCCAGGGGATTTCCCCAACCCTAGAAATCGAACCCATGTCTCCTGCTCCTCCTGCTTTGCAGGCTAATTCTTTACCACTGACCACCAGGAAAGCCCCTTATCTTAAGTAATTACATCTAAATGACCCTACTTTCAAGTAAGGCTATAAATAAGGCACTAGGGCTTTCCTGGTGGCTCAGAGGGTAGAAAGCCTGCCTGCAATGCAGGAGACCTGAGTTCAATCCCTGGTTTGGGCAGATCCCCTGGAGAAGGCAATGGCTAGCCACTCCAGCATTCTTGCCTGGAGAATTCCATGGACAGAGGAGCCTGGCAATCTACAGTCCATGGCATCACAAAGAGTAAGACACAACTGGGCAACTAACACTTTCAAGATACCAGGGGTTAGGACGTCAACACATGAATTTCATGAATTTTGATGGGACACAATTTAACCCATAACATCATTTGACTGGCTGAATTTATTGAAATAAAAATTTTCATTGTATTATTTTATTAGTCTATTAATGTCTGCAGGGTCTATAGAGATGCTCCCTCTTTCAGACTGAAGTTTGTAGTTTATTCCTCTTTCACTTTGTTTTTTCTCCCCCCACGACCTTACCAGTTGATCATTTAGCTAGATTTTGGAATCTGAGCTTTAGTATGTTTATTCGTTTCCTCTGTTAAAAAGAACATATTTCATAAATTTTAGCCCCTCAAAAACCTATCCATATGGACAAAAGTATATTTTTCTCAAAAGAAGAGAGAATACATAATTGAATTTCCTTATTATTCAAGTATTTTTACTGAAAGACTTGTACTGAGTAGGCGTTTTTCTATTTGCTGATGATAGTTTCCTTAAGCAGTATAAAGGATATCCTTACCAGGATCTCCCCTTTCATTTTCCTTTTAATCATAAGAAATTTATTTTGTTGTTAAAAAAATTCCTGTATTACAAACAGTTTTTCTGTTTGTGATGATGAAAAGTGGGGCTAAATAGAACATTATCAAAACACAAAATGTTAACGAAAATATTTTAAATAGTTCACTCACCATGTAGTAGCCCGATTTCAAAGGGAAATTTCATCCAGTTTCATACTGTGTGGGTGCATATTGTGTGCTCTAAAATGGACCTATTTGGGCATGAATTCGATTGTATCATATTCTTCACATTGATACAGCAGTTATGATCATAAAATTTCACTTGGATTTAAAGTTTCTTTTTATATTCTATTTCATTTAGATTTCATTTCATTCAATGTATTGAAGTGAAAGCTGACAAAGATTTCATCAAGACCTGTCAAAATTGTTTTAGTTGATTTCAATCAATTTAATGTTTTCTATTTATAAAATGAATTGGCGTAACTATCACACACTGATTTAGATTTAACTTAGAGTTCTGCTACCAAATTTAAGTAAAGATAGTTATACTGAATAACCGAAAATACTGTATTTAGCTGGTCATTAACCGTAATGTATTCTCCTTAGCTTTATATTCTTTTATATTTCTTTATAAAAATAATAATGATATAAATTTTAATGAAATTCTGTTAATATTGTCTGAACTTTTTCTCATGGTTAGACTAGAGTTACCAGGTTTTCGAGAAAAGATCACAGCCAAACTTCTATTTTCATATTATACAAGAGAGCATACTATCTATATAATTTAAGATGGATGGCTGAAGTAGTTTTGCCAGGTTTCCTCATAGTAATGTTACAAATTTTTTTCTTCCTTTTTTTTTTTAACTATAGATTGTCGTGTCATCTTTGAACACAGTTTTATTTTCCTTACCAATCTGTCTTCCTTTATTTCCTTTTATTTATTTATTTCACAGTCTAGGACTTCCAGTATAATAGTCAACAGAGATGTGAATGGGGGAATGCTTGCCTGTTCTCAGTATTAGGAAGAAATCAATTAGCTTCTCACTACTGAGTCTGATATCTGAAGGATTTGGGTAGATAGCGTTAATTAAGTTGAGGAAGTTTCCCTCTATTCCTAGTTGGTCTAGTTTTTATCATGAATGGCAATTGAATTTTGTTAAATTTTTTTTTCCTGCATCAGTAAAAGTAATCATATCATTGTTCTTTACTCTGGTGATATGAAGACTAGTTTGTTTTTTATTTTATTTTTTCCTTTAAAACTACTTTTTGAGATATGACCCAATATGAGCTGTTTATACTTGGTGTATTCCCCTTGCTGAATTTGTAGGTAATATATACATCTATGAAAGTATCACTGTCATCTATGGCATAAACATATTCATTACCTCTAAAAGCTGCCTCGTTCTTCATCATTGTGTGTGTGTGTGTGTGTGAGTAACAAGAACACCTAATGTAAGATTAATCCATTTAGCAAACGTTTAAGTATAGAATATAGTATAGTTAAATATCTTGGAATGTGTAGTCAAGTGGGCCTTAGAAAGCATCACTAAGAACAAAGCTAGTGGAGGTGATGGAATTCCAGTTGAGCTGTTTCAAATCCTGAAAGATGATGCTGTGAAAGTGCTACACTCAATATGCCAGCAAATTTGGAAAACTCAGCAGTGGTCACAGGACTGGAAAAGGTCAGTTTTCATTCCAATTCCAAAGAAAGGCAATGCCAAAGAATGCTCAAACTACCGCACAATTGCACTCATCTCACACGCTAGTAAAGTAATGCTCAAAATTCTCCAAGGCAGGCTTCAGCAATATGTGAACCGTGAACTCCCTGATGTTCAAGCTGGTTTTAGAACAGGCAGAGGAACCAGAGATCAAATTGCCAACATCCACTGGATCATGGAAAAAGCAAGAGAGTTCCAGAAAAACATCTATTTCTGCTTTATTGACTATGCCAAAGCCTTTGACTG
>SJYX01023792.1:233210-260121 GCA_006410675.1 Oreotragus oreotragus
AGATCCAACCAGTCCATTCTGAAGGAGATCAACCCTGGGATTTCTGTGGAAGGACTGATGCTAAAGCTGAAACTCCAGTACTTTGGCCACCTCATGCGAAGAGTTGTCTCATTGGAAAAGACTCTGATGCTGGGAGGGATTGAGGGCAGGAGGAGAGGGGGACGACAGAGGCTGAGATGGCTGGATGGCATCATGGACTCGATGGACGTGAGTCTGAGTGAACTCCGGGAGATTGTGATGGACAGGGAGGCCTGGCGTGCTGTGATTCATGGGATCACAAAGAGTCGGACACGACTGAGCGACTGAACTGAACTGAACACTAAAACATGTTGTTTTTTGAAGATTTTTCTCATATATGTAGTGTTCATTCAGCTTTCCTGACAGAAAATGTAGGAAAGAAAATTTTCTGTACATTTCCAAGGCTTTAAGTGTAAGAGTAAAATAGAAGTTCAGCATTTTCCTAATTTGATTTTAATTCTTTCCTGTTATTTATTATGTAGGACACTGGACACTCCTTAGAGAGCTAGAATTCTGCATCACAGAGTATTGAACACTGACATTTATTCATTTAAGTCTATATTTCTGAAGTTGTTGTGTCTAATATTATTACCAGGAAGTTCTCACAGTCTTAGAGAGTTTGCTAACTAGAAATTCCACTGTGTGAGCTTGCAGCTTCAGAGAATTCTTTCTCTAGAGAAATGTCAGTAACAACTTAATTTCCTCCTGCTGTGCAAGTATCTCTTATCAAAAAAAAAAAATGTTCCCAATAATCACATCACATTTTAGAATGCTGCCTTTGGTTTATACAGACTGAGGTGCTAAGTGACAGAAAGAGCAAAGGGAATTGGGAAAAAAAATAATTGTCTGATAAGGAGAGCTCAGTGACTGCTAGCTGTGTATAAAAATGGGAAGTGTGCAGATTAAGCAATCTGATGTCATTCTTATTAGTCTCATTTATTAAAGCTATAGCAAACTGTTTACCCTGCTGGTTGCCCCTTGTAAGAGTGACTCTGATCTCATGAATGTCAGCACTTGCCCTCCAGGTTTACCCAGCTTTCAACATAGATACCTTTCTTGTCCAGCTCTTCAAAGCAAAGAAAAGAAGAAAGGAATGGAAAAAAGCATCCAGTGGGAGATTACAACATCCTCCACAGGGGATTCCTCCTGAGATCTGTTGACTATAAGAACATGTTAAGAAGGAGCTCAGTGTGTCATAATCCATTCTGAATGTGACCAGAACCTTCTGTGCAAGGTGAGCCAAAAGTCACTCTGATATCAATAGAGTAGAAAAGGAAGGCATAGCTTGCATCACTGTCAAATAATTAATTAAATATCACCTATGATTTCTTATTGTCAAAAGCCAAATTCTTTCTTTTCTAAAAATTTCCTCATTCTGTCAGGTGGATAACAATGAGGTAAAATCTTCACCTAAAATACTTAGGGAATTATAATTTTGTTGTTTTAATCCATCTGATTAAAGCGTCAGTCCCCAGAACATGGGCTAGACTGTGGAGCAGTGTTTCAGGTAATCTTAAGTCTAGAAAAATCTCTAGAAAACTCAAGCAATTGAATAGCCACCTTAAGGCATAATTGATGAAACAAAGAGTCCCTTAGATGGCAAGGAGATCCAACCAGTCCATTCTAAAAGAGAGCAGTCCTGGGTGTTCTTTGGAAAGAATGATACTAAAGCTGAAACTCCAGTACTTTGGCCACCTCATGTGAAGAGTGACTCATTGGAAAAGACTCTGACGCTGGGAAGGATTGGGGGCAGGTGGAGAAGGGGACAACCGAGGATGAGATGGCTGGATGGCATCACCGACTCGATGGACGTGAGTTTGAATGAACTCCAGAAGTTAGTGATGGACACGGAGGCCTGGTGTGCTGCGATTCATGGGGTCACAAAGAGTTGGACGTCACTGAGCAACTGAACTGAATGCTTATGCTATTCAGTGTGGTTATTCTGTGTCTAATTTATCTAAGCCCATTTTTGAGAGTGCCTATTTTATTACTGAAGTATTTTAATAGCCTCATATTGTGTCTAACTACTTCCTCTCCTTTGTCCTATCTATTCATCACCCAAACCTCCGCTCTGCCACCACCTTTTTCTCTCTAAAATATATTTGTGATCATGTATTTCCCTAGTGAACTTTTTATGGATCTTCGTTTCATACAAGATAAACTCCAAACAACTCACCATTCAAATATATATACAATCTTTTTGAACTGTCTTTTCAGGTTCATTAACTCCTTCACTATCACCCTCATCTGCGAACCCCACTCACACAATGCTCATACCTTATACTGTTTCAAAGACTCTAGCTTCTTTCAGTTACTTCACATAATCTTGTACAAAAAAAATACCCTCCACCTCTTCACCTTTGCACATATTTTATATACCTAAAATGTCAGACACTTTTTAAGTTATTACTGAAAGTACAAGTGTTATTACATCCATCCTGATCACCTAATGTGGAATTGTTCCTGCCACTTTAATGTTCACCTAGAAATTAATTCTTTGTCTACAGACCACTGTCCACATAGATTTTAGCTCCTTAAATCTAGGGGTATGTCTTATTCTAATTTTTTTTTTTCAAATACAAATTATAGAGCTGAAGCTCCACTACTTTGGCCACCTGTTGTAAAGAACTAACTCATTGGAAAAGACCTTGATTCTGATAAAGATTGAAGTCAGGAGGAGAAGGGGATGGAGAATGAGAAGGTTGGATGGCATTTCTGACTCAATGGACATGAGTTTGAGCAAGCTCTGAGAACTGGTCATAGATAGAGAGGCCTGGCATGCCACAGTCNACTTTGGCCACCTGTTGTAAAGAACTAACTCATTGGAAAAGACCTTGATTCTGATAAAGATTGAAGTCAGGAGGAGAAGGGGATGGAGAATGAGAAGGTTGGATGGCATTTCTGACTCAATGGACATGAGTTTGAGCAAGCTCTGAGAACTGGTCATAGATAGAGAGGCCTGGCATGCCACAGTCCATGGGATCACAGAGTCAGACATGACTGAGTGACTGAACTGAAGTGAAGCATTTGTATTTTCAAGGCTAATTCAACTAACAGATAAGAAATACTTTGATGAGATGGCAGGGAGGGCTGTAAGGGAGAAGAACAAGTGAGGGTACTGAGCTCCTTCCTTGTTATGGAATAAAGGTAGAAGACATGGTAAGAATCAGCTGGGACTATTTCAAAGTTGTTTTAGCTTTGTCTTCTAGAGCCACACTATAGCTAATAATCACTTGCAATACTTTGTGATTATTTTTCTATATACCTATCTTTATGGATCATAAAAATATTTAGACATTTCTCACTTTTTCCACTTCATATATACATAATTATTGCCAGCACTTCTCTGGTCCTTTCCTTGAATACTTTAACTGTTAAAATATTTGCTTTAGTACATTTTCTTTCAAGGTGAACTTCTCTTACACCCTTCTTTTTTTCTGCAGCTGAGACCATGTTGAGTAACTTTGTCCTGAGCTGGGAGCATCTTTACATTTGATGACATAAGATTTCAGGGTCTGGGCTTTCACACTCATAGGAGTCAGCCATTCACGTTTTAAATAGATTCTTAAACACTAGTTCTGACTTACTTCTGAAACATTTTTTAAAACACCAACAAATGACTACTCACACAGATCCCATTTCTAAATTTTCATATAATTATATTTATATGTTATACCATAGGATTATGTACTGATATTGTCGCTGTTGTTTAGTCACTAAGCCGTATCTGACTCTTTGCAATCCCATGGTCTGTAGCCCACCAACTCCTCTGTCGTGGGATTCTCCAGCCAAGAATACTGGAGTGGGTTGATACTTCCTTCTCCAGTATAGTGGTATTGTATGTGCTATGTTTTCATAGAATAAAGCTATATATTTATATTTTTAAATATAAACATTTTATTGTATGTCATATGTAATACAATAAAAACATTGTTCTGAGTCAATTGTGTGTTCTCAGTAATATAGTCGTGTACAAGTCTTTGTGACCCCGTGAACTGTAGCCTGACAGGCTCCTCTGTCCATGGGATTTCTCAAGCAAGAATACTTGACTGTGTTGCCATTTCCTTCTCCAGCATATCTTCCTGACCCAGACAGGTATCAAACCTGAAGTAGGCAGTCTCCTGCCATGCAAGCAGTCTCCTGCAGTGCAGACAGATTCTTTACCAACTGGGCCACCAGAGAAGCCCAAAGTCCTTAATTTGACAAATATTTCTCTAAGTGATTAGAAGGCTGCTTTGAAATTTATTATATCTTATTTGAACGCATTAATTATTTCTTTCCCATCATGTATGTTCATGACTTTTTTGAGCAAACTATGGAGGTGACCTTTGTGTCTATAGAATTTAATCTCAAATCCTTTCAATTTTAAAATGTTTGTAATAACAACAGCTTCAGACACAACAGCACAATTTCAAATTCAAATTATCCATAACTAAAAAGTGAATTACATATATTTGTTACCAAAATTTCTTTTTTATGTTAATTTCACTACATAAGAAATATTATAGCATAACTCAAGCTATATGTTTGACCACTTCCAATTTGCCTTGATTCATGGACCTGACATTCCAGGTTCCTATTCAATATTGTTCTTTACAGCATCGGATCTTGCTTCTATCACCAGTCACATGCACAACTGGGTATTGTTTTTGCTTTGGCTCCATCCCTTCATTCTTTCTGGAGTTATTTCTCCACTGATCTCCAGTAGCATATTGGGCACCTAACGACCTGGGGAGATTCTCTTTTGATATCCTATCATTTTGCCTTTTCATACTGTTCATGGGGTTCTCAAGGCAAGAATACTGAAGTGGCTTGCCATTCCCTTCTCCAGTGGACCACGTTCTTCTCTTTCTGACTTGCTTGACTCTGTATGACAGTGTCTAGATCCATCCATGTTTCTTCAAATAGCACATTTCATTTCTTTTATGTCAACAGCTAATTTTGTATCTAGCAATTACAACCTTCAGGAATGAAAGTGAAATAAATATATTCTCAGATGAAGGAAATCTAAGAGAATTGGTTGCCAACAGAACTACCTTTAAAGAATGGCCAAAGGAAATTCATTAACCAGAAAGAAAATTATAACACAACAAGGATGGGTCTTTAGGAAAGAAGAGCGATAAAATGAGTAAAAGTTAAGGTAAATAGAATACCATCTCCTCATGAATTTTTTAAGATCATGTTTCATTGTTAAAGCAAAAACTGTACCATCATGTGATGTGAGTTCAACGTGCACAGAGGAAATACTTAAGCTATTTCTATTTAAAAGTGGGAGGATAGAGGAACCAAAATGGAAGCAAAATTTTTCTACTTGATGAAGTGATTGAAATGATGATACCAGTAAACTGGGATATGTACACATGTATATTGCATTGAAAACTATAAAAGAAAACAATAAAATAAACTATATGAAGAGCTATATTCAAAAGCACTATAAATAAATAAGAATGGAATTTCTAAAAAATGCTCAGGTGTCCTACAAGAAAGCAAGAAAAGGAAACCAAGAATGAGAAACAGAAAACAAATAATAAAGCAGCAGACTTAAGCTTTAATATGACATAATTACTTTAATGTAAATGGTGTGGAATAACAATTAAAAGACAGAAATTAGCAGAGTAGATTTTTAAAAAACACCACCAAATTCTATGCTGTACACAAGAACCTCACTTCAAATTTTCATGTTGTTTTAAAGATTTATTCATTCTAAGCATAGTTTTATGCTTCTTACACACAACAAAATAAAATTACTTTATTTTATAATGAACATAAACAATAGGGAACTTGAAAGCAACCAAGCCTGGAACTGTGAAGGATCTTTTGCGCCATCTAGTTTAATAGCCTCATCATGGAAAACTTAATTTAACAATATCCTAGACCAACAATGAATTTCTAGGTGGTGCTAGTATACTTAAGATTGCAGTAGTCTCAGTACTCCTCAAGTCTATCCGTTCCCTAGGTTGACCAAGGACAGTTGCAGCCCTTCGGTCTTAATTCTAAACCATGCAGTAGTACAGTGGTAATTTCATTCCTCTTAGGCCTGGTAAACTTTCAAGTATTTGAACATGCTGTCATATCTCTTTTTCAAGTCTTTGTTCTCTAAACCAGGTGTCCCCCATGTCCAGAATCTAATGCTTAATGATCTGAGGTGGAGCTGATGTGATAAGAATAAAGTGCACAATAAATGTAATGCATTTGAATCATCCTGAAACCACCCCCTCCAACACTCTTCCATGGAAAAATTGTCTTCCACAGAATTAGTCCCTGGTGCCAAAAAGCTTGGGGACTACTGCTCTAAACTACAAATGTTTCTTTCATCCATTCATCACAAGACATGGATCCAGCTCTTTTAGCACCCACATTGCCTTCCTCTGGAAACACTCCAGAAGAATGCTATTCTTAAAGTCATAAAACAAATCTTTAAGTATTTAAAAGAATTGAAAGTATACAGAGTTTAATTTCTGACCACAATGGGATCAAACTAGAAATTAATAACAGAAAGATAGCAAGAAAGTCTCCAAATGTGTTGAAAAAAAACCACACTTCTAATCAATGCTCCATAATTTCTACATGGTAACAATGAGCATGTGAAAATGTAAATTTATATATATATATATAATTGCTTCAAAGGAAATGAATATCTAAGAACATATTTATTAAACATGTACAGGATCTGAATGCAGAAAATTATACAAATTTTGGTGAAAGAAATCAAAGATCTAAATAAATAAATAAAGAGATATACTCATGGGAAATGCCAGATGAGTCATAAGCTGGAATCAGGATTGCCAGAAAAATATCAACAACTTCAGATATGCAGATGACACCACCTTAATGGCAGAAAGCAATGAGGAACTAAAGAGCCTCTTGATGAAGGTCAAAGAGGAGAGTGAAAAAGCTGGTTTAAAACTCAGCATTCAAAAAACCAAGATCATGGCATCTGGTCCCATCACTTCATGGCAAATAAATGGGGGAAAATTGCAACAATGACAGATTTTATTTTCTTGGGTTCCAAAATCACTGTGAACAGTGACTGCAGACACAAAATTTAAAAATGCTTGCTCCTTGGAAGAAAAGCTATTGACAAACCTAAACAACATACTAAAAAGCAGAGGCATTGCTTTGCTGACAGAGGTCCATATAGTCAAAGCTGTGGTTTTTCCAATAGTCATGTATGGATGTGAGAGTTGGACCATAAAAAAGGCTGAGAGCCAAAGAACTGATGCTTTTGAACTGTGATTCTAGAGAAGACTCTTGAAAGTCCCTTGGACTGCAGGGATATCAAACAAGTCAATCCTAAAGGAAATCAGTCCTGAGCATTCACTGGAAGGACTGATGCTGCAGCTGAAGCTCCAATACTTTGGCCACCTGATGCAAAGACCTGACTTATTTGGAAAAGACCCTGATACTTGAAAAGATTTAAGGCAGGAGGAGAAGGGGATGACAGAGGATGAGATGGTTGGATGGCACCACTGACGCAATGGACTTGAGTTTGAGAAAACTCTGGGAGATGGTGAAGGACAGGGAACCTGGCCTGCTGCAGTTCATGGAGTTGCAAAGAGTTGGACACGACTTAGCAGCTGAACAGCAACAATAACAACTGTGTTCATGGACTGGAATATTAAACATATAAATGATGGCAATTCTCACCCAAACTGATCTGTAAATTTAACACTTTCTAGTAAGCGTTTGTACCCATAGACAAGTTTATCCTAAAATTTGTACAGATAAGCACCAGCCCTAGAATAGCTAAATAAATGTTGAAGAAGAAAAATAAAGTGTGAGGACTCACTCTAACCAAAAGTAACATATACTCTATAGCTACAGTAATCAAAATAGTGTGATATTGGAGAGAGGATGGATAGACACACAGACCAAAGCAACGGAAGAGAGAACATCAAAATAGACACACAGAAATATGCTCCACTGGTTTTTGACAAAGATGAAAAAAAAATTCAAGGGAGGAAGGATAGCCTTTTTAAACAAATTGTGCTCTAGCAATTGGGCATTTTTAGTCAAAAATTGAATCTGTATTTAAACCGCCAAACCCTACATAAATATTAACTCAAAATGGATCACAGACTTAAATGTGAAATAAAACTTTAAAAAATTTAAAAGAAAACATAGAATATCTTTGAGACCTAAGGCCTGGTAAAAATTTCTGACATATAATACCAGAGCCATGATCCATAAATAAATTGGACCTCATCAAATTAAAAATTTTACTGTGAGAAAGCGTTTGTTAACAGAATGAAAATACAAGCTACAGACTGGGTGGAAAAATATTTGCAAACCATCTATCCAACAAAAGAGTCATATCTAGAATATATTATATAGAACTCACAAAACTTAATAATGAAAACAAGCAGTTCAATTAGAACATGACAAGACATTTAGCTAAAGAGGATATATGGGGTTTCCCAGGTGGCGCTAGTGGTAAAGATCCCACTTGCCAATGCAGGAAACATAAGAGATGCCGGTTTGATCCATGAGTAGGGAAGATTCCCTGGAGGAGGGCATGGCAACCCACTCCAGTATTCTTGCCAGGAGAATCCCACGGACAGAGGAGCCTGGCAGGCTACAGTCCATAGGGTCGTAAAGAGTCAGACACAACTGAAGCAACTTAGCACGCATGCACAAAGACAATATACAGATAGAAAATAAGCACATAAAAAGCTTTTCACCATTATTAATCATAAGGGAAATATTGGGTTGGCCAAGAAGTTTCAATTAACTTTTTGGCTAACCCTAATATAAATTAAATCCACAATAAAATATTACAATACACCTATCATAGTGGCTAAAATTTTTAAAAATAGTGATAACATCAAAGGCTGACAAGGATATAGAGAAACAATATATTCAGAAATTGCTGACTGAGAGTATAAAATGTTACAGCCACACTGGAAATTTTAACTGAGTCTTATGAAACTAAACACGCACTTACCATACAGCTTAGAAATTGTACTCTTGGGCATTTATCCCAGATAAAGAGAAAATTTTGTTCACACAATAATCAGTGAACAAATATTTACAGCAGCTTTATCCTTGATAGTTCCAAATTGGAAACCCTGGTGTCCTTCTTGGGTAGGAGGTATACAAATTCTGGTGCAACCATGCCAAGGAATACTAACTTAGCAATAAAAGCAGTGAACTATTGACAGTTGACATTTCCAGCAACTTGGATGACTCTCCAAAGAAGAATGAAAAAAAAAAAAATCCCAGATTGAGTGAAAAAAAAACAATCTCCAAAGTAAAAAAAAAGAAAACCCAATCCCAAAAAGTTACATCCTATAAGATTCCATTTTTACAACATTTTCAGAAAGACTAAATTATAGAAATAGACAGCAGATTAGTGGTTGTGAAGCATTAAGGAAGGCGAACAGGAGAAAAGTTCAGTTCAGTTCAGTCGCTCAGTCATGTCCAACTTTTTGCGACCCCATGAATCGCAGCACGCCAGGCCTCCCTGACCATCACCAACTCAGACTCGTGTCCATCGAGTCCGTGATGCCATCCAGCCATCTCATCCTCGGTCGTCCCCTTCTTCTCCTGCCCCCAATCCCTCCCAGCATCAGAGTCTTTTCCAATGAGTCAACTCTTCACATGAGGTGGCCAAAGTACTGGAGTTTGGGTGTGGTCAAAGAAAAAAGGGCATGAGGGATCCTTATAGTTATGAAACTGTTCTCTGTCTTGACTGTGATGGTGGATGCATGAATCCACATATGTGATAAAATTGCATAGAGCAATTCACAAACACACACACACACAAACGAAAAAGTNAAAAAAGGGCATGAGGGATCCTTATAGTTATGAAACTGTTCTCTGTCTTGACTGTGATGGTGGATGCATGAATCCACATATGTGATAAAATTGCATAGAGCAATTCACAAACACACACACACACAAACGAAAAAGTAAATTGAGGAAACCTGAACAAGATAGGTAGATTGTGTCAATATCCTGATTTTGATATTGCACCATACTGCTACGGGGAAGGCAATGGCACCCCACCCCAGTACTCTTGCCTGGAAAATCCCATGGACAGAGGAGCCTGGTGGGCTGCAGTCCATGGGGTCGCTAACAGTCGGACAGACTGAGCGACTTCACTTTCACTTTTCTCTTTCATGCATTGGAGAAGGAAATGGCAACCCACTCCAGTGTTCTGCCTGGAGAATCCCAGGGATGGGGAAGCCTGGTGGGCTGCCGTCTATGGGGTCACACAGAGTCGAACACGACTGAAGTGACTTAGCAGCAGCAGCAGCAGTTTTGAAAGATGTGGAAAATTGGGTAAAATGTATGCCGGATCTAGTTTTTTCTTGCAACTGTATGTAAATCTACAGTTATCTCTAAATAAAAAGTTTCATTAAAAATTCAATTGCAGGGACTTCCCTGGTGGTCCAGTAGCTCCCTGATCTCCCAGTGAAGGGGGCTCAGGTTCTATCCCTGGGCAGGGAATTAGATCCCACATGCCACAACGAAGATGGAAGGTCCTGTGTGCCACAACTAAGACCTTGGTGCAGCCAAATAAATAAATTTTAAAAATCAATTGCATTCTGTATATGAAAAGTGAACATGTGGAAATCAAAATTAAACACATAGTACCATTTACAGCCACTCTAAAGGAAATGAAATAGATGAAACTCTAACAAAATATGTATAAGGTTGCTGAGTAAGTACAAAAAGGTGGCCCAAATCGTGTCGTGTTGGAATATTTTTTATCTTGATCACAGTGGTGGTTGCATGAATACTGACATGGGATAAAATTGCTAGAGTGATACAGGCACACATACACACAAATTAATGCAGGTTAGAAAAATGGAGAAATCTGAATTGGGCCTATAGTCTAGTCAAGAGTAATATACCAGTGTCAGTCTCCTAGTTTTAATATTATACTACATCTATAGAAAATGTCATCATTGGGGAACATGGGTAAAAGGCACAAGGTCTTTTTTGTGCTATTTGTGCAACTTCCCTGAGTCTATAATTATTTCAAAATAAAATGCTAAAAATAAATGAGATGTGGCCAAGGAGAGGTTTCAGAAATGATTGGAGGGAACAGGCCCTGAACATGAATGAGGCAGGATCCAGTCTAGGAAAAAAAAAAGATTTCTATGTAGCTTAAGTCTATAGTCATATGGCCCCTTCTTTTTCAAATATTTTTGTTGTATTATACAAGTAATAGTTATAGATACACAAATGGATATACATACATATACACAAAAAACAAAAAGTATGTCTTTCTTCCCACTTCCTTAACCAGAGTAAATGATGTTCAATAATGTGACATTTATCTACCCTGATTTTTTATGCATTCATATTCATGCATGGTTATATTGTTGTGACCCAATAACCTAGTGCCTCTCAAACTCTCTCTTCTCCCCTGATCATGTAGGTAGGACAACTGCCCAATCAGTGTATATGAACTTGCTGGGTTTCTTAAACATTTATACAGATGTCACAGAGATATTCAGTATGACTGTGAACAGGCATTCTGAGAGGAATTAGTAAGGTATTAACTTAGGCCAGGCCTCCTTGTGAAAACTGGGATGAAATCTTCATGAATCAACTTTTGCAGACCACTTTTTAAAAGTCCTGACTACAATGAAGCAACCACATTTCAATAATTCTGAAACTGTCATGGAGTTTGAATTGGATTTGGTTTAGGAAAAGATTGGATGAAACCACGAAAGGGCTTTAAAACCCAACAGCAGGTAAAAAGCAATGAATGAGGGCAAATGTATACCTGAGAAGACCTTGCGCAGCATCCAGGGCAAAGACAGACTAAGAGGAGTGCAAAGAAATACTATGGGATGAAAGGTAAGGATAATGGGGTAAAGGAGCATTCACGAAATACACATGAATGGAGGAAAAATGAACATGTAGGTTTGGTGAAACTCCACAGTGCAGAGTTACCAGAGAAAACATGAATTAAAAGTACAGTGGCTAGCTGGCCAGATTTTCTGCGGAGAGTGAGAGGGAAAGGGGATGGTGTAAACGGGTAAAGAGCTCCGGGTGGGCCTTCCTTGCAGAATAGCGCATTCTGCAAAAGGATCCCAGGAGGGCAGCACCTTCCAAAGAAAGCATTCAGGCCCTCCGGCTCTCTTGGGAGTCCCGGAGGAGGCGGGGCTTCTCGGAGGGACGGGCACCGGGGGTGGGGCTGAGTCGTTGGCAGCAGCTCTGTGGTACCCGACAAGGGGCAGGGCCATGCTAGGGGCGGAGCTGCGCAGGCGGTCGCCAATGTGCGTGCAGGCCGGGGGCGGAGCTGTCCCTGGACAGCTCAGGCCTGGCCTTGGATGTGGCGGAGGCGGCAGTGGGAGACCACCCCCCGAGGGGAGACCGACGGTAGGGCGCGGCGGGACAGGGCGGGGTGGGACGCGACTGCTGTCTGCCAGGAGCTCCAGGCATCGAGTCCACCTGCCCGCCAGCTTGTGCTGCAGGCGGTCCGCGGGGCCCGCGCCGGCCCGGGCCCATGGCGGCGTCGGGGGCTCTGTCTGCGGCGGCGGCAGCAGCGGCCCTGTCGGGCGTGGCAGTGCGGCTGGCGCGCTCAACCGCGATCCGCGGCTCGTACGGCGCCTTCTGCAAGGGGCTCACGCGCACGCTGATCACCTTCTTCGACCTGGCCTGGCGTCTGCGCATGAACTTCCCCTATTTCTACATCGTGGCCTCGGTGATGCTCAACGTGCGCCTGCAGGTGAGGATCGAGTGAACGCCCACTGCCACCTCCGCCTGGCCGCGACGGCAGGGGCATCAGCATGAAGGATCACGGGGCCGGGGGCCGCCGGGAAGCTCCAGGGGACGAGGAAGGGGCAGATCAGGCCTCCGGGCCCTAGACCACCGCGGAGGACGCAGCCACCGAGCCCCGGCTCTGGCCAGCCACTTCGTGGCCGATGACGAACTGCACTGAAACTCTCAAAACGGGCCCTTTCCAACGAACTCGAGAAAATTATCTGAATGCAGCCGACCTGTTGTCTCACTTTGGCTGAAGGGGGGAGCAGAAGGAAGAAATTCTTCAGTAGGAACATAAATGATTGACCCCGACTGAAAAGGTAGGAGGCCAGAGGTTGGACTTGCGGGCTGGAGGGAAGCGGTGGCCATGACATCTAGATGTCCAGGCTGCCGGGCAGTTTTGGGGAGACGAGGAAGGGACCTGAGGAAGCCAGCCTGGAAAGCTGCCGGGCCGAGAGCAAGCAAGGCAGGGTGCACGCAGGCTGGACTCCCTTGTCATATTTCCAACTTGGGGATGAGAGGCGGCTTCCTGGGCATCTCCGAGGGTCAGCCCATCACCTCGGCCCAGAGCCCCGGTAGTGTCACCTGAACACGGGGGAATAGAGGGAAATGGCCCCGGAGAGGCCTGGAGAAAGCCCTAGCAGAGAGCTGGATGCCGACCCCCTTGTCCTCCACCCCTCGAGAGGCAGCCTGGATGGATGGTTGTGTTCTTGGCCCAAGCGCAGGTCTGTCTCTTTCTCAGCCCTTCACAAGACTTCCTCCTGGCGGGTCTCTGGGACTGCTCTCTGCCTGCTCCTGCTGTCTCTGTTGCTCCCCTCCCCCGCCCCTAAAGCTTTGCATCAGGGGACAGGGAAGAGTGGGAAAGACGTGTTCCTCCCAGCCCTGCCCCCTCTCAGCCACGCTCCCTCCACCTCTTCCCAGTGCCCTCCTGGTGCCACCGAATGTGCTGCTCCAGTCCTGGACAGCCTCCAGCAGCCCCTGTGTCCCAAAGGATTTGGGAAAGTGGGGGTCTCCTTGAGTGGAGGGCAGCTGTCAGGCCGGGCTGGGAGGCAGATGGAGAAGAGGCTTGTAGGGTAGACGACAGCTGGGGAGATGGGGACGTCTCTGGGTGAGGAGGCAACTCTCAAGTCCCCATGTTTTTCTTGCAGGAACTGGTGTTATAGAAGGTGAACCGCCCCTTCTGTGGTCTTGTCGAGAGAGTCAAATCCCTGCCTGGGGCACCCTTGACCCTACAGCTGCCTGGGGAGCACCCGAGAGAAGGGCCTGACCCCCCGAGGAGAGGAAGGGCTTTCCAGGCAGAGAGCCCGAGGGGTGGAGTGACCTAGTGGTCCGGTTCTGGCATGGGGAAGGAAGTACAGAGCTAGAGACACTCTGGCGGAGCTCTGTTCTCCCCGCCTGCCGGTCTCTGGGAAGGGAGACATTTGCCCTTGTCACATAGATCAGAAGTAGGGGAGCTGAACCTGCCTCCGGGCCTGCGTTCCCCACCTGCCCGCCAGTCTCTGGGAGACCTGGCACAGTGGGATGGGGGAAGGGAGCAGAGGCTCCCAAGGGACCTAGAGAGAGAGAAAGGCCCATGGCAGGGAAGGTGGGGTCAAGTCACAGGGAAGAACTGGGGGACAGTCTGAGCTGAGATGGTCACAGGAGAGACGAGTCCCAGAAACCCCTGGGGAGCAAGGTCCTCGCACACAGTCAGGCCTCCCCACCCCAACCCAAGCCCCACCCAAGGCTTAACCAAGGGTTCCTTGGTGTTGAGTGGCCCAGGCCTCTCAGTTTGGGTGGGGGTGTTGGCTGGCTCCTGGGGCCAAGTGTGATAGGAGGGAAGGGATACATGTGGGTGGGGTGGAGCTGAGACCCACGCATGACCCCATGTCTCTGTCTCCAGGCTGCCCCTCCTGCTAGGATCACACAGGAGCATCTGCTCTGGACGGGCCTGCAGCGGCCCTGGCTGTGCTGCTGACTGGTGCACCAGGAGCGGCACTGAGGGGAGCCGGGAGAGGCCCTGGCCCTCACCCCCCATCCCAGATCCACATCTGCCCCCTCACTGATTGCTCGCAGTCCTGGTCCTCAGTTCCTGGGACTAAGAACCACAGCAGCCTGGTTGCCCCTGGGACAGAGGGGCTGAGCCTCACACCATGTGCCCTTCTCAGCCACCCAAGGTCCCGGCTGAAGATCTCTGCCTGCCTCACCCCGAGGCCTGAGGCTGCACCTGGGCTACCACATGCCCCCCACAGATTCCCACAGACGGAAGGGCACTGATGGCTTCCTCCCTTGTGCCAAGTTGCCTGGAAACCCCTGGTCCTAGTGGCCCCTCCTCCACCCCAACTGTGTTCCTCCAGGACCATTTCCGGGAGACTGCCAGCCTTTGGACTGCATCCCTGGAGTTCTGAGAGACTGAGACATGGGGCTGCAGGGGTGGAGAGGAGCGGAGGGCCAGGGGCCTCCTTGGGGCTGATGCACAAATGTGCCCTTTTCAAGTTCGGGTCTCACCCTTTGGGTGACTGGATCCCCAGCTGCAGCCTCTTCCTGGGCCAGCCTGAGAGGGCCTGCAGAGGGCACTAGGGAGGGTCTTTACTTAATATGTGCATGCCTGTGTGTGAATGTGCATGTTGAGTGCATGTGTGAGTGTGGGGATGTGTGTGCGAATTTGCATACATGCATGTACACATGCATGAGGGCTTGAGTGTGTGAGCATGGGGATGTGTATGTGGGTGTGTGAGTGTGGACAAGTGTATGGGTATGAGTGCAGATGCATGAGTGCACAGATGTCTGTGTGTGAATGTGCGGGTGTGAATACACATGTCAGTGTGCATGTGTGAATGCGTGTGTGAGTGCACTCGTGTGTGAGTGCTTATGCACACATGAGTGGCTGTCCGTTGCAGAAGGTGCTGAGCTGTTTAGTGGGTGTGCTCTGGGGGACGGGCATCCTGTCCTCCCCAGGCTCCCAGCTCTGTTGGAGCTGCCTGGGCCCTGGGAGGCCCCTTCCCAAAGTGGAGAAAGTATGTTGGAGATTCAGGGGACTCAAGCAGAGACCGTTCGTCACCTGCAGAGAATCCCCCCTCCTTGTGGGGCTCTGGCTGGGGCTGTCCGCCCCCAAAGATACTGGCCGTGGGAGGGGCGGGGACACGTCCTCAGCACGTGCTCCTGCCACTGCTTTTCTTACCGTTTTGATCTTGAGTAGTTTGCTGCTTCTGCTCTCCCACCTCTTCCTCATCCCCCGACTGGCCCCTGCTGCTCTCTATGCACTTTATTTATTTGCAGTCTCGTTTTCACGCAGTGGAGGTTCTATGCTATCACCGACTTGAATAAGACAGCTTTCCCTTTTCTGTGTGTGATGAACTCTGCACCAGTCAGCACAGTCTGGTCAGAGAAATGTTCTTGTTTCCAGTGTTGTCAAATCTTGTGTCTATCTAAGTTAATAAAAAAAATTATTTGAGTTCAATAAAAAACAAACAAACAGAGGCCTCTTGTTTCTGGTGTGGTGCCCCCTTAGAGGAGAGGGGCTGGTGGTGAGCTCACCCCACTCTGGTGGCCAGAAGCTGGGGAGGGGAGCATCCTGCGGGCTATAAGTGGGTGGGGTTATGGCAGGGAACCAATGAATGTTATACTTCATCTTAATAGAACAAAAGGGTAATACATAATCATTCCAAAAGATTTTAAAAATGGATTCGGTGAAATTCAATACCCATTCATGATTTTAAAATCTTTAAGAACATTGGAATTGTTAGGAACTCATTCTCCTGGCAAATAGTCTATAAAAAACCTCAGTGTGCATAATATTTAATGGTGAAAGAATGTTCCTAATATTGGGAACAATGCATGGTGTCTACTATTGCCATTTCTATTCATCATTGTACTGGAAGCTTGAGCAAATGGAACAAGCCCCCTCCCCTGACAAAATAAATCCATCCTAATTGGAAAGGAAGAAATAAAGCTTTATTTATTCACAGATCATCCTGTATGGAGAAAATATCAAGTAAAGCACAGACACAAAAAAGCTACTAGACCCATAAACAAATTTAGCAAGGCCAGCAGGACACAATATCAACATCAAAATATTAATTATACTTGTACATAGTAGCACCAAAATTTCCAAAAATGAAATTAAGAAAGCAACTGAATACACAATAGCCTTCGAAAGAATAAAACATTGGGGATAAATCCCATAAAAATATGAATAAGACCTGCAAACTAAAAATTACTAAAAAATTATAACACATAGCTGAGAAAATTTAAACTTAAAGATAGTTCATGGATTGGGAGACTCAATATGGCAACCTTCCCCAAGTTTATCTATAGATTGAGCCCAATATCTATCAAAATCTCAGCTGAATTTTCTGTAGAAATTGACAAGCTGATCTTAAAATGTATGCGCAATATACATTTATATCACCTTAAATAGCCAAAACATTTTGAAAAAGGAAAACAGTTGAAGGATTTATCATACCTATTCCAGAAGTGATAAAGCCACAATAATCAAAACAGTATGAATCTTGTACAAAGATAGTCATGTAGATCAGTGGAACAGATTGAGAAAGTATGAACAAATCCTTAAATTCATGATGAAATGGGTCTTCTATTATGGCAAAATACACTAACAAATGTTGCCATTTTAAAGGATAGAATTCAGTAGCATGAAGTACATCCCCAATATGTAACCGTCACCATTATCTAATTCTAGAATATTTCCATCACCTCAGAAGAGAACACCATGTGTATTAAGTGTCAGTCTTCATTACCTCCCTACCCTACTCCTTGGCAAATACAAATATGCTTTCTGTCTCTATGTATATGCTTTTTATGGGTATTTCATACAAATGGAATCATATGATATGTAACCTTTTATGCCTGGCTTCTTTAACTTAGCATAGTATTTTGTAGTTCATTCACATTATTGTATGCATCATTCACATTATCTATAGTTCATTCACATTATTGTATGTTCCTTTTAATGGCCGAATAATATTCCATTTTATGGGTATATGACATTTTATTTATCCATTCATATGTTCGTGGACATTTGTGTTGTTTCTACCTTTTTGCCATTGTGAATAGGGTTACTATGGACATTTAAGTACAAGTTTTGTTTGAACACCTGATTTCAATTTTGGGGGTCCACAACTAGGAGTAGAATTGCTGGATCACATGTTAATTCTATGTTTAACAATTGAAGAACTCACCAAACTGTTTTACATAGAGGCTGCACCATTTACAGTCCCACTTAGTAATGTATGATGATTCCACACTCTCTCCAACAGTTGTTATTTTTCTTTTCTAGTTTATGGTTATCCTAGTATGTGTGAAGCAGTAATTTTCATTTGCATTTCCCTAAGGCTAAGGATGTGAAATTGGACTTCCTGGTGGCTCAGACAGTAAAGAATCTGCCTGCAATGCAGGAGACCAGGGTTTGATCCCTGGGTTGGGAAGATCCCCTGAAGAAAGTAATGGCTACCCACTCCAGTATCCTTGCCTGGAGAATTTCATGGACAGAGGAGCCTGGTGGGCTACAGTCCCTGGAATTGCAAAGAGTTGAACATGNCAGACAGTAAAGAATCTGCCTGCAATGCAGGAGACCAGGGTTTGATCCCTGGGTTGGGAAGATCCCCTGAAGAAAGTAATGGCTACCCACTCCAGTATCCTTGCCTGGAGAATTTCATGGACAGAGGAGCCTGGTGGGCTACAGTCCCTGGAATTGCAAAGAGTTGAACATGACTGAGCAACTAACACTTTCAACTTTTAATGATGTGGAGCATCTGCTCATTTGTTTGGTAGCCATTTATATGTTTTCTTTGCAGAAATATTAGTACTTTGGGATAAATTTGAAAATTTCTGGAAGACCTGTACACTGAAAATTACAGAAGGAATTAAATAATACAAACATAAATAAATTGACTGATATATCATGCTCACAGATTTGAACACTCAATATTGCTGTATGTGAGCTCTAGAAAATTGACCTATAGATTCAATGCATTCCCAATGAAGCAACAGTAGGACTTTTAAAATAAATTGACAAAGTGATTCCACCTTTCCACAGAAATACAAAAGGCTAAGGAGAGCCAACATTTTTGACAAAGAACAAAGATGCAGGATTTATACTACTTCATTTCAAAACTTGATATAGATCAACAATAATCCAGTGTGATCTTGATATAAAGATAGATTTACAGATCAGTGGAACAGAACAGAGAGTTCACAATATACTCAAAACTATATGGACAATTGCCTTTTTAAAATTAATTTATTTATTTTAATTGGAGGCTGATTACGATGTGGATAAAACTGGAGCCTATTATACAGAGTGAAGTAAGAAAGACGATTGCCTTTTGACTGAGATGTAAATGCAGTACAACAGAGAAAAATAACATTTTCGGCAAAATACTGGAAACATTGGAAAATCACATCTTTAAAAACAAAAAAACCACATAACATACAAAAATTAACTAGCTATTATGACATACATATGAGACAAAACCAAAATACATGCCACCTGCGAAGTACTACAGTACTGAGCACTACTCCCTGGAAGCTTGAGGGCCCAGAGGTTGACGTAAGTGAACTGTGTTTTACAAACAAACAGAAAGATTCATAATGATGTACCCGAAGCTACACAACTAGTGGGTGGGTGGGAGATCCAAGGTAGCAGCCAGGTTTCCTGACTTTCGGCTCAGGCTTTTCTGCACTATTCTGGTCAGCTGCACCCTGTGGCAGATTCCCCTCTCATCCCAGAGGACAAGCTCAGGCCTTGTTTCTGGGACAAAGCCCCTGTCACATGTCCTTGCATCTAAATCCATGACTTGTGGGACTTCCCTGGAGGTCCAGCAGTTAAGATTTCACCCTCGGGGGCTCCCTGGGTGGTTCATTGGTGGAGAATCAGCCTGCATGACACGTGGCTTCGATCCCTGGTCTGGGAAGNTGTCCTTGCATCTAAATCCATGACTTGTGGGACTTCCCTGGAGGTCCAGCAGTTAAGATTTCACCCTCGGGGGCTCCCTGGGTGGTTCATTGGTGGAGAATCAGCCTGCATGACACGTGGCTTCGATCCCTGGTCTGGGAAGATTCCATTTTCCACGGAGCAACGAAGCTGGGCTCCACAACTATGGAAGCCCTGGTGCCCTAGGTCCTGTGCTCTGAAACAAGAGAATTCAGGGCAATGAGAAGTCTGAACACTGCAAGAAAGAGTATCCCTGGCTCACCGCAACTAAATAAAGGCCCACCACAGCACCAAAGACCCAACTGCTGCTGTTGCTGCTGCTGCTGCTGCTGCTGCTAAGTCGCTTCAGTCGTGTCCGACTCTGCGACCCCATAGACGGCAGCCCACCAGGCTCCCCCGTCTCTGGGATTCTCCAGGCAAGAACACTGGAGTGGGTTGCCATTTCCTTCTCCAATGCATGAAAGTAAAAAGTGAATGTGAAGTCGCTCAGTTGTGTCCAACTCTTAGCGACCCCATGGACTGCAGCCCACCAGGCTCCCCCGTCTCTGGGATTCTCCAGGCAAGAACACTGGAGTGGGTTGCCATTTCCTTCTCCAATGCATGAAAGTAAAAAGTGAATGTGAAGTCGCTCAGTTGTGTCCAACTCTTAGCGACCCCATGGACTGCAGCCCACCAGGCTCCCCCGTCTCTGGGATTCTCCAGGCAAGAACACTGGAGTGGGTTGCCATTTCCTTCTCCAATGCATGAAACTGAAAAGTGAATGTGAAGTCGCTCAGTTGTGTCCAACTCTTAGCGACCCCATGGACTGCAGCCCACCAGGCTCCTCCGTCCATGGGATTCTCCAGGCAAGAATACTGGAGTGGGGTGCCATTGCCTTCTCCAAAGACCCAGCACAGCCAAAGTAAATATATAAATAAAAAATTATAAAGAACCTATGAACTATGTGATTCCGGTATCTATGTTAGTAGAGCATCGCCATCTGCTGGTTGATTCCTTGAGCTATTTCAGAAAGCCCTTGGGGTGTTGTGTTGCTAAAGGCTTCACCACACAGTTACTGCTGCACAGCCAGTTTTGATAAGGTCAAGAGAAGATAGCTTTTGGGGCACAGGAAGGGAGTGGGGGTGGTGGTGGATGTCAACGTGAGGCTATAGAATCTTGTATAACTCGAAAATATATTTGAGCAGCGTCTTCTACTGGCGGATTCCTTGAACTGCATCAGAAAGGTCTTGGGGAGATGTGTTTCCAAGGCCTCAACAGCAGGGACAGTCGCCTGAGAAGAGCCAGTTTTGATAAGGGCAAGAGGAGAAAGAGAAGTGAGGTCTTGGGGCACAGCATAGGAGTGGGAGGAGCGGATGTCAATATGAGGCCGCAGAGCCTAGTATAACTCGATAACCTAGTGTAGCAACGCCATCTGCTGGTGGATCTCATGAACTACATCAGAAAGCCCTGGGAATGTGTCGGCCACTCATTTTACACCAATCAATGGACACTGACCAAGGGGAACATTGACCACTTGGAAGTAGTCTGTCCTCCAGGATCAATCTTTGTTAGTGATCAGCTTGATTCAAAGCTGATCAGGCGAGCTCCACAGTCTCGGGACCTCAAAAGGCAAGGCACTGGCTGAAGCTTGCAAGGGTGTGATGGCTAAAGTTCTGCCTCTGACCTTCCATCCACACCAGCAGTGAAAGCCCTTAAGCCACTTCTGTAGTGTATGCTGGCTTGCTACTCAAAATGTGGTCCAGGGACCAGCAGCATTAGCATCACCTGGGAATTTCTGATTCTGAGGCCTCCATCAGAGGCCTATTGAACCAGGACTTCCACTTTCATAATATGCCTGGTGATTCCAGTGCACATTAAAGTTTGAGAAGCACTACTCCCTGGTAGCTTGAGGGCCAAGAGGTTAACATAAGTGAACTGTATTTAAGTGAGTTTTAAAAGACTCACAATGATGTACAAAAGCCACAGAACTAGGGGGTGGGAGATTCAAGGTTAGCAGCCAGATTGCTTGATTTTCAGCTCAGGCATTTCTTCACAATTCTGGTCAGTTGCACCCTGTTCATGCTTTGCTTCTTGGACCAAGCTCCCATCATATGTCTTTGCATCTAAATCTATGACCTGGGGGAACTTCCACGGTGGTCCAGTAGTTAAGATTCCTTCACCTTCCAGGTCTTCCCTTGGGGTCCAGTGGTTAAGATTCCACCTGCCAGTTCAGGGGACAGAGGTTCAATTTCTGGTTCAGGAAGACTTCACATGCCAAGGGCACCACAGCTGTTGAAGAGATCACATCCTAGGGCCTGTGCTAGGAAACAAGTCACAGTAATGAGAAGCTCATGAAATTGAACCAAGAGAAGCCCTGGATCACTGCAACTAGATAAAAGCCCGCTGAAGCAAGGATGACCCATCACAGTCAAATAAATACATAAATAAAAAATTAAAAGGAACCTATTAACTGAGTATGTGCTTCTGGTTTCTATGCTAGTGGAGAAGAGCCATCTGCTGGTGGATTCCTTGAATTACATCAGAAGTCCCTTGGAGTGTTGTGTTGCTAAGGTCCTCAGACACAGAGACAGTCACCCTTGCACAATTTTGATATGGACAAAAGAAGAAAGAGAAGAGAGGTCTTGAGGCACAGGAAGCGAGTAGGAGTAGATATCATTGTAAGACTGTGGAGCCAAGTAGAACTCGAAGAGCTAGTGAATCAGTGCCTTCTGATGGTGTATTCCTTGAATTACATCTGAAAGCCATGGAGGTGTTGTGTCGACAAGGCTTTCAGCGAGAGTCACTCCTGCACAGTCACTTTTGATAAGGGCAAGAGAAAAAAGAAAAGACAGGTCTCGGGGCACAGGAAAGGAATGGGAGAGTAAATGTCAATGTGAGGCTGTAGAGCCACGTAGAATTCAGAAAATATAGTAGAGCAGCACCATCTCCTCGTGGATTTGTTGAACTAAATCAGAAAAGCCTGCAGGTATTGTGTTGCCAAGGCCTTCAGTTACAGGGACAGTTCCTCCTGCACACCCAGTTTTCAGAAGAGCAAGATAAGAAAAAGAAGAGAGGTCTTGGGGTACAGGAAGAAAGTAGGAGGAGTACATGTCAATGTGAGACTGTAGATACTTATATAACTGGAAAACCTAGTGGGGCAGTGCCATCTGCATGTGCAATTCTTGAAGGACATCATAAAGCCTTGTGGGTGTTGTGTGTCCATGACCTTCAGGTACAGGAACAGTTATCCAGCACAGACAGTTTTGATATGGGCAAGATAAACAGAAGGGGGGGTAGTCCCAAGATGGTGGAGGAAAAGGATAGGGAGACCACTTTCTCACCCACAAATTCATCAAAAGATCATTTGAATGTTGAGCAACTTCCACAAAATAATTTCTGAACACTGGCAGAGGACACCAGGCACCCAGAAAAGCAGCCCAATCTATTCAAAAGGAGGTAGGACAAAATATAAAAGATGAAAACAGACAAAAGATTTAGGGACAGAGACCCATCCTGGAAAGGGAGTCATGAAGGAGAAGTTTCCACATTGTAGAAAACCCTTTCATAGGCGTGTCTGTGGGGAGTTTGGGGATCTCAGAGGGCAACATAACAGGACGGGGCGGGGATACCCTACAGAATATGCGCCTAACCACAACTGCAAGCAGAGATGGAGAAGTGGCACAGACACTCGCTTCCACCACCAGCAAGTGGGGGCTGGGCTGGGAGGTACAGGCTGCATCATCGGTCCTTACGGTAAGGACCGGGCCTGAAGGCCCTGAGGACAATCTGAGGAAGCCAATGTGAGATAGCAACCTAAATCTGGGATTGCTAGAGAGATGAAAAAAGAAATAAACCTTTCCTGTGAAAGGCTCTAATGCCACACGATGACCCCTGGTGTGCTCACAGAACAAAGGATTGAGCGAATACCAAATGAGAGTAGGCCAGCTGCCATTTAGGGCCCTCCCTCCCCAGTGCCAGAGAGGCAGCTGTGTGACAGCCAGAGCTGGAAGGCAACGGGCTGCTGCAATCCTGGCCCCAGAGACTGCATCTTCCATCAAACTGTGAGCAGGCTCCCAGTTGCTAATCATGTCTTCCTGGGACACTGGACAGTTCACATCTGCCAGGAGTGTCACAACTTGAGATCAGCTCCCCAGAAGAGTCACACAGCACACCTGAGGCTGTCACAGTGCACCTCGGAAACCAAGTGGCCAGGACCGAGGAGGTGCATAAGATGCATGGCCCAGCTGGGACAGTGCACTCCCCAAGCACCCAGTTACCTGAGCTGCTCAGACCTGGGCAGGGCACAAAACTCACAGTCCATGTGGGTCTGTGCCCCTGCAGAGCACCCGAGAACCTGAGCAGCTTAGACCTGGGAAGTGCACAAAACGCAGGGCCCGCTTGGGACAATGCCCTTGCAGGGCACCCTGGAGCCCGAGCAGGGTGGACCCAGGAAGTACACGCCGCCTTGGGCTGTGGCAAACCCAGTGTGGTCCATCCGCTGCAGGCGCTCCCCACACGTGCCAGGGGTATTTGTCTGCAGTGTCCCTCCCTCCCCACAACACAACTAAACAAGTGAGCCTAAATAAGTGGCCACATTTGCCCCCTTGCATCAGGGCAGAAATTAGACATGGAAGAGAACTGAAAACAGGAAGTCAAAATAAACAAAGAAGGGGGAACTACTCTGGAAGCGACAAGTGCAACAGATTAAAACCTTGCAGTTATGTTGAGTCTGTGCACTTGAGAGGCACCTATAGACCTTGAAAACAAGGTCTCAAGCCAGAGATAAGCCAGAATATACATAAGATATATATGCCAGATATACAAGCCAGAATAAGGGGTTATCTGACACTGAACTGACCCCACACTGCCCACAAAAGGTCCAGAAAAATGTCTAAATATATTTTCACTATTATCATTTTTTGATTTTTTAAAAATTTTGGTTCTTTATTACTCCTTTAACATTCATTTTTATAGCCTACTATTACCTTTCTTTTTAAAAAAAAACTATTTAAAAAAATCAATTCCATATACATTTTTCATTTTTTGTGATTGATTTTGTTTTGTATTTTTTATATTATGTTTTTGAGAGTCTAACTTCTATTCTAGGTTTTTAACCTTTGCTTTTTGATATTTGTTATCAATTTTGTACCTTTAAGAATCTAATCTTCAGTATCTATTTTCACTTAGGGATATGATTACTGGCTTGATTGCTCTCTCCACTTTTGACTCTCCCTTTTCTCCTCATGATCACTTCTATCTCCCTCCTCCCTCTTCTCTTGTCTATATAACTCTGTGAATCTCTCCAGGTATTCCTGGCTGTGGAGAGTTGTTTCACCATTAACCTAGGGGTTTCATCCTCTGTGCTGTATGGATAGAGAAGTCTGAAGTAAGAGGAGGACCAAACCCCAGAGGCAGGAGGCCCAAATCCAGAACTTTAGAACATCAGCGATCTCCTGACTCCAGGGAACATTAATAAGCAAGAGCTCACCCAAAAGTCTCCATACCTACACTGAAACCAAGCCCCACTCAAGAGCCAACAAGTTCCAGTGCAAGACACACCAGGTTAATTCTCCAGCAAAACAGGAACACATGCCTGGACATTTAAAGGTGGTCTGCCCAAAACATACCAAATCCATGGACACCCCCAAACTCACTACTGGACACTTCATTGCATTCCAGAGAGAAGAGATCCAACTCTACCCACCAGAACACAGACAGAAGTTCCCCCAACCAGGAAACCTTGAAAAGCCACTGGTCCAACCCTACCCACAGGGAGCAGACTCCACAATTAAGAGGAACCACGAACTTCCAGCCTGCAAAAAGGGCACCCCAAACATAGCAATCTAAACAAAATGAAAAGGCTGAGAAATATTCAGCAAGTGAAGGAACATGATAAAACCCCCACCAAACCAAACAAACGAGGAAGAGATATGGAATCTACCTGAAAAAGAATTCAGAATAATGATAGTAAAGATGGCCCCAAATCTTGAAAACAAAATGCAGTTACAGATAACTAGACTAGAGACAAGGATTGAGACAATGCAATAAATGTTTAACAAGGACCTAGAAAAAAATAAAGAAGAGCCATTTGATAATGAACGATGCAATAACTGAGATTAATAACACTCTGTAGGGAACCAACACTAGAATAACTGAGGCAGAAGAGAGGATAAGTGAGGTGGAAATAGAATGATGGAAATAAATGAAAAAGAGAGGGAAAAAGAAAAAGGAATGAAAAAAAATGAAGACAACCTCAGAGGCCTCTGGGACAACGTTAAATACCTCAATTTTTGAATCATAGGTGTCCCAGAAGAAGAAGAAAAAAAGAAAGGGCATGAGAAAATACTTGAAGAGAAAATAGTTGGAAACTTTCCTAAAGTGGCAAAGGAAATAGCTGCCCAAGTGCAAGAAACCCAGAGAGTCCCAAACAGGAGAAACCCAAGGCAAAACACCACAAAACATCACATATTAATCAAACTAACAAAAATCAAACACAAAGAACAAATATTAAAAGCAGCAAGGCAAAAGAAAAAAATAACACATGAAGGAATCCCCGTAAATATAATAGCTGATCTTTCAATAGAAACTCTTCAGGCCAGAAGGGAACAGCAGGACATAAAGTGATGAAGGAGAAAAACCTACAACCAAGATTACTCTACCCAGCAAGGATCTCATTCAGATATGAAGGATGAATCAAAAGCTTTCAGTTCAGTTCAGTCGCTCAGTCATGTCTGACTCTTTGTGACCCCATGGACTGCAGCACATCAGGCCTCCCTGTCCATCACCAACTCCTGGAGTTTACTCAAACTCATGTCCATTGAGTTGGTGATGCCATCCAACCATCTAATCCTCTGTCATCCCCTTCTTCTCTCACCTTCAATCTTTCCCAGCATCAGGGTCTTTTCAAATGAGTCAGCTCTTCACATCAGGTGGCCAAAGGATTGGAGTCTCAGCTTCAACATCTGTCCTTCCAATGAACATTCAGGACTGATTTCCTTTAGGATGGACTGGTTGGATGTCCTTGCAGTTCAAGGGACTCTCAAGAGTCTTCTCCAACAGCATGGTTCAATAGCATCAATTCTTCAGCGCTCAGCTTTCTTTATAGTCCAAATCCCACATCCATACATGACTACTGGAAAACCCATAGCCTTGACTAGACGGACCTTTGTTGGCAAAGTAATGTCTCTGCTTTTTAATATGCTGTCTAGGTTGGTCATAACTTTTCTTCCAAGGAGTAAGTGTCTTTTTATTTCATTGCTG
>SJYX01023792.1:262046-298645 GCA_006410675.1 Oreotragus oreotragus
TTTTTCTGGAACTCTCTTGCTTTTTCCATGATCCAGCAGATGTTGGCAATTTGATCTCTGGTTCCTCTGCCTTTTCTAAAACCAGCTTGAACATCAGGAAGTTCACGGTTCACGTATTGCTGAAGCCTGGCTTGGAGAATTTTGAGCATTACTTTACTAGCATGTGAGATGAGTGCAATTGTGCGGTAGTTTGAGCATTCTTTGGCATTGCCTTTCTTTGGGATCGGAATGAAAACTGACCTTTTCCAGTCCTGTGGCCAGTGCTGAGTTTTCCAAATTTGCTGGCATATTGAGTGCAGCACTTTCACAGCATCATCTTTCAGGATTTGAAATAGCTCAGCTGGAATTCCATCACCTCCACTAGCTTTATTCATAGTGATGCTTTCTAAGGCCCACTTGACTTCACATTCCAGGATGTCTGGCTCTAGGTGAGTGATCACACCGTCATGATTATCTGGGTCATGAAGATCTTTTTGTACAGTTCTTCTGTGTATTATTGCTTTTTCATCAAAAGCTTTACAGACAAGCAAAAGCTGAGAATTTAGTACCAACAAACCAGCTCTTCAACAAATGCTAAAGGATCTTCTCTAGACAGGAAACACAGAAAAGGTTTATAAAATTGAACCCAAAACAACAAAGTAAATGGTAATTGGATCATTTTTCAATAATTACCTTAAATGTAAATGGTTAAATGCAACCAAAAGACAAAGACTGGCCAAAAGGATACAAAAACAAGACCCCTATATATGCTGTCTACAAGAGACCCACCTCAAACCTAGGGACACATACAGGCCAACAGTGAGGAGCTGGAAAAAGATATTTCATGCAAATGGAGACCAAAAGAAAGCAGGAGTAGCAATACTCATATCAGATAACACAGACTTTGAAATAAAGACTGTGATAAGAGACAAAGAAGGACATAACATAATGATCAAGGGATCAATCCAAGAAGTAGATATAACAATTATAAATACATATGCAGCCAACATAGGAGGACCTCAATATGTAAGACAAATGCTAATAAGTATGAAAGGAGAAATTAACAGTAACACAATAACATTGAGAGACTTTAATACCCAACTCACACCTCATT
Organism: Oreotragus oreotragus; assembly: GCA_006410675.1. Taxonomy (NCBI): domain Eukaryota; kingdom Metazoa; phylum Chordata; class Mammalia; order Artiodactyla; family Bovidae; genus Oreotragus; species Oreotragus oreotragus. The sequence continues at coordinate 263,140 of SJYX01023792.1, forward strand.
TGGATAGATCAACCAAACAGAAAATTAGCCAGGAAACACTAGCTTTAAATGATACAATGGACCAGTTAGACCTAATTGATATCCACAGGGCACTTAACCCCAAAACAATGGATTTCATCTTTTTCTCAAGTGCACACGCAACATTCTCCAGGACAGATTACATATTGGGCCACAAATCTAGCTTTGGTAAATTTTTTAAAATTGAAATCATTTCAAGCATCTTTTCTGATCACAGTGCAGTTTAGATGTCAACTACAGGGGGAAAAAAACTATTAAAAATACAAACATATGGAGGCTGAACAACACACTTCTGAATAACCAACAGATCATAGAAGAAATCAAAAAGGAAATCAAAATATACACAGAAACAAATGAAAATGAAAACACGACAACCCAAAACCTGTGGGATTCAGTAAAAGCAGTGCCAAGAGGGAGGTTCATAGCAATACAAGCCTACCTCAAGAAGGAAGAGAAACATCGAATAAACAACCTAACTTTACATGTAAAGTAACTAGAAAAAGAAGAAAAGAAAGACCCCAAAGCTAGCAGAAGGAAAGAAATCATAAATAAGAGCAGAAATAAATGAAAAAGAAATGAAGGAGACTATAGCAAAACTCAACAAAACTAAAAACTGGTTCTTTAAGAAGATAAATAAAATAGACAAACAGTTAGTCAGACTCATCAAGAAAAAAAGGGAGAAGAATCAAATCAATAAAATTAGAAATGAAAATGGAGAAATCACAACAGACAACAGAGAAATACAAAAGATCATGAGACTACTATTAACAATTATATGCCAATAAAATGGACAACTTGGAAAAAATGGAATTCTTAGGAAAGTATAACCTTTCAAAACTGAACCAGGAAGAAATAGAAAATCTTAACAGACCCATCACAAGCACAGAAATTGGAACTGTAATAAAAAATCTTCCAACAAACAAAAGCCCAGGAACAGACGGCTTCACAGGTGCATTCTATCAAAAATTTAGAGAAGAGCTAACACATATCCTACTCAAACTCTTCCAGAAAATTGCAGAGGAAGGTAAACTTCCAAACTCATTCTATGAGGCTACCATCACCCTAATACCAAAACCAGACAAAGATGCCACAGAAAAGAAAACCACAGGCCAATATCACTGATGAACCTAGATGCAAAAATTCTCAACAAAATTATAGCAAACAAAATCCAACAACATATTAAAGAGATCATACATCATGACCAAGTGGGTTTTATCCCAGAAATGCAAGTGTTCAATATTCACAAATCAATCAATGTGATACACCATATTTACAAATTGAAAGAAAAAAACATATGATTATCTCAATAGATGCCAAGAAAGCCTTTGACAAAATTTAACACCCATTTATGAGAAAAACTCTCCAGAAAGCAGGCATAGAAGCAACATAACATAATAAAAAGCCATATATAACAAACCCACAGCAAACATTATCCTCAATGGTGAAAGATTGAAAGCATTTTTTCTAAAATCAGGAATAAGACAAGGGTGCCAACTCTCACCACTGCTATTCAACATAGTTTTAGAAGTCCTAGCCACAGCAATCAGAGAAGAAAAAGAAATAAAAGGAATCCAGATTGGAAAAGAAGAAGTAAAACTCTCACCGCTTGCAGAAGACATGATCCTCTACATTGAAAACTCTAAAGACACCAACAGAAAATTACTAGAGCTAATCAATGAATATAGTAAAGTTTCAGGATATAAAATTAATATACAGAAATTCCTTGCGTTCCCATATACTAGCAAAGGAAAAAACAGAAAGAGAAATTAAAGAAATAATCCCATTCACCATGGCAACAAAAAGAATAAAATAGTTAGGAATAAATTAACATAAAGAAACAAAAGACCTATATATATAAAATTATAAAACACTGATAAAAAAATCAAAGATGACACAAATAGATGGACAAACATACTATGTTTGTGGATTGGAATAATCAGTATAGTGAAAACGAGGCCCCCCCCGCCGCCAAAGCAATAGATTCAACACAATCCCTATCAAGCTACCAATGGTATTTTTCACAGAACTGGAGCAAATAATTTCACAATTTGTATGGTAACAGATAAAACCTCGAATAGCCAAAGCAATCTTGAGAAAGAAGAATGGAACTGGAGGAATCAACCCTCCTGACTTCAGACTCTACTACAAAGCTACAGTCATCAAGACAGTATGGTACTGGCACAAAGACAGAAATATAGATCAAATAGAACAAAATAGAAAGCACAGAGATAAATCCATGTATCTATGGACACCTTATCTTTGACAAAGGAGGCAAAAATACACAATGGAGAAAAGACAATCTCTTTAATAAGTGGAGCTGGGAGAACTGGTCAACCAAGTGTAAAAGAATGAAACTAAAACACTTTCTAACACCACACACAAAAAGAAACTCAAAATGTTTGTTTCTCCATTGCTGCCCTGCAAATAAATTCTTAAGTATCATTTTTCTATATTCTGCATATATGCGTTAGTATATGATATTTTTCTTTCTCTTACTGACTTACTTCATTCTGTATAATAGGCTCTAGGTTCATCCACCTCATTAGAACTGACTAAAATGCATTCTTTTTAAAAAATTTTGTTGTTTTCTGTCAAACCTCAACATGAATCAGCCATAGGTATACATATATCTCATCCCTTTTGAACCTCCCTCCCATCTCCCTCCCCATTCCACCCCTCTAGGTTAATACAGAGCCCTTGTTTGAGTTTCCTGAGCCATACAGTAAACTCCCGTTGACTATCTATTTTACACATGGTAATGTTAATTTCCGTGTTACTCTTTCCATTCATCTCACCCTCTCCTCCCCTCTCCCTATGTCCATAAGTCTATTCTCTATGTCTGTTTTTCCACTGAGGCCCTGTAACTAAATTCTTTAGAACCATTTTTCTAGATTCCATATATGTGTGTTAGAATACAATATTTATCTTTCTTTTTCTGAATCACTTCACCCTGTATAATAGGTTCTAGGTTCATCCACCTTATCAGAACTGACTCAAATGCATTCCTTTTATGGCTGAGTAATATTCCATTGTGTATATGTACCACAACTTCTTTATCCACTCATCTGTGGATGGACATCTAGGTTGCTTCCATGTTCTGGCTATTGCAAATAGTGCTGCAATGAACAGTGGGATACATGTGTAATAGACTTATGGACATGGGGAGAGGAGAGGAGAAGGTGACCTGTATGGAGAGAGTAACATGGAAACTTACATTACCATATGTAAAATAGATAGCCAGTGGGAATTTGCTGTATGGCTCAGGAAACTGAAACAGGGACTCTATCAACCTAGAGGGGTGGGATGGGGAGGGAGATGGGAGGGAGGTTCAAAATGGAGGGGGTATATGTATACCTATGGCTGATTCATGTTGAGTTATGACAGAAAACAAAATCATGTAAAACAATTATCCTTCAATTAAAAATAAAGAAATTTAAAAAATAAACAAATTAAAAAACGAAGAAAAAAATTTTGTCAAGAGGATGGTTTCATATATTGTGTGCTTTTTACCACAATAAAAAAGCACTAACTTTTTAAAAATAAATAAATAAATAAATAAACTCAAAATGGATTAAATATCTAAATGTAAGACCAGAAACTATAAAACTCTTAGAGGAAAACATAGGCAGGACACTTTCTGACATAAATCAAAGCATAATCCTCTATGGTCCACCTCCCAGAGTAATGGAAATAAAAACAAAAATAAACCAATGGGATCTAATTAAACTTAAAAGCTTTTGCACAATGAAGGAAACTATAAGAAAGATGAAAAGGCAACCTTCAGAATGGGAGAAAATAATAGCAAATGAAACAACTGACAATCTCCAAAATATACAAGCAGCTCATACAGCTCAATTCCAGAAAAATGAACGTCCCAATCAAAAAGTGGGCCAAAGAACTAAACAGACATTTCTTCAAAGAAGACACACAAATGGCTAATAAACACATGAAAAGATGCTCAACATCACTCATTATCAGAGAAATGCAAATCAAAACCACACTGAGGTACCATCTCACACTGGTCAGAATGGCTGCCATCAAAAAACTTACAAACAATAAATGCTGGAGAGGGTGTGGAAAAAGTGTAACCCTCTTACACTGTTGGTGGGAATGCAAACTGGTACAGCCACTATGGAGAACAGTGTGGAGATTCCTTTAAAAACTGGAAATAGGACTGCCGTACGACCCAGCAATCCCACTGCTGGGCATACACACTAAAGAAACCAGAATTGAAAGAGACACATGTTCCCCAATGTTCATTGCAGCACTGTTTATAATAGCCAGGACATGGAAGCAACCTAGATGTCCATTGGCAGACGAATGGATAAGAAAGTTTTGGTCCATATACACAATGGAATATTACTCCGCTATAAAAAAGAATGCATTTGAGTTAGTTCTAATGAAGCAGATGAAACTGGAGCCTATTATAAAGAGTGAAGTAAGTCAGAAAGAGAAACACCAATACAGTATATTGACGCATAATTGGAATTTAGAAAGATGGTAGCGATGATCCCATATGCAGGGCAGCTTCAAGAGGGACATAGATGTTAAAAACAGACTTTTGGATTATGGGAGAAGGCAAGGGTGGGATGATTTGAGAGCATAGCATTGACAAATGTATATTATCATATGTAAAATGGATGACCAGTGCAAGTTCAGTGCATGAAGCAGGGCACTCCAAGCCAGTGCTGTGGGACAACGCAGAGGGATGGGGTGGGAAGGAAGGAGGGAAGGGGGTTCAGGGTGGGGGTACGCATTTGTACATGTGACTGATTCATATTAATGTATGCAAAAACAACCACAATATTATAAAGCAATTAAAATTAAAATTAATTAAATTTAAAATCCAATTAAATTAATCAATTAACAACAAGAATTTTTTAATGTGGACCATATCTAATCTTTTTTTCATTTTTAAAGACTTTTTTGAATTTGTTACAATATTGCTTCTGTTTTATATTTTGGTTTTTGGGCTGCAAGGCATGTGAAATCTTAGCTCTCTGACCGGGGATCGAATCCACATCTCCTGCATTGGAAGGCAAAGTCTTAACCACTGGGCCACCAGAGACTGGCCTAAATGTTATTTTAAACCAGTGCTATCCATGGAAAAGGGGAAAGATGGGAGCCATGCACCTACTGGGGAGTGGGGACCGTCCTCTGCAAGTCTCCCCCTGCAATGGTGTGGTAGGCATGTGGTTGGAGTCCTGAAGGCACAGACCAACAATCAAAGTAATATATACATCAGTATTACTACCTCTTTACCTCTGATACACTGTTGTCCATTCTTGCTTTGTAGACATTGCTGAGATCACAAACCATGTCCATCCATGAGTCTCCATTATCTGAGTTGGAAATGAAACAGAGCAGTACCCTATGGTCCTTCTCCCCATGTATTCCACCTGCCTTTTGTCTGTGGAACAACTTTAGCCAAAGAATAAGTTTAATCAGAGAGGTGAGAAAACATAGAAGCAAAGAAAAACAGTCAAACAGGACAGAATAGCAGTTTGTCAGTAAGCAAAGTCAAGGATCTTTAGTTCCTTCTCAAGGGCTATACATAATATTCTGAGCCATATCCTGTGAACTGTCTTGTAGCTACTGGAACCCCCAGGAGGTGGAAGAAGTTAACTACATGATGACCATACTGTAGCCATAGCATGTGCGTGCAAAGTCCCTTCAGTCATGTCCGACTCTTTGAAACACTATGGACTGTAGTCTGCCAGGCTCCTCTGTCCATGGGATTCTCCAGGCAAGAATACTGGAGTGGTTTGCCACACCCTCCTCCATGGGTTCATAACATAAGCTGCCACAGGTCTGAGAAATGGCCGTGAGGAAATGGGAATAAATCGACCCTGGAACTGAAGATTGCATGCTAAGTCACTTCAGTCATGTCTAACTCTTTGTGACACTATGGACTGTAGCCGGCCAGGCTCCTCTGTCCATGGGGATTCTCCAGGCAATACTGGAGTGAGTACCCATTCCCTTCTGCAGAGGATCTTCCCCACCCAGGGATGGAACCAGCGTCTTTTATGTCTCCTGCATTGTCAGGTGGGTTCTTTACCACTAGTCACCTGGGAAGCATGGAACTAAAGATTCAGTTCAGTTCAGTCGCTCAGTCATGTCTGGCTCTTTGTGACCCCATGAATCGCAGCACACCAGGTCTCCCTGTCCACCACCAACTAAAGATTAATTATACTTAAAACAATCAAGATGATGCTGGTCAGACCACTGCATGGTCAATTTCAAGATGATCAGAGCTGACTGTGCTGTTTCTGCATGTAGCTCCTTCCCTCCATCTATAAAAGCTCTTACCCAGTGGTTGTCAGTGGGGGAAAGTCAGCCTTTGGACAGATATCCAGCCTCCCCCCACTCCCACCTCCCCCACTCACCTATCTCCCCACCTCCCATCTCCCATTGACAGCACCCAAAGTAAAGCAAACTTCCCTTTCTACCCACCTGTCCTTTTTATTGGTTTTTGAGCAGCGAGCAGCCAGACGCAACCCCCCCCCACAGTTTTGTTAATAGAAGGACCTTTGGCTCACTCTCACTAAATCCAATCTTCAAGCCTGAGTTTCCTCAGCCACAAGATGGGAACCATACTTTGCCATCAGTGATGTCCTGAGGATCAAGTGTGATTATCTTTGTAAAGTGCTCAGCACACAGGAGATGCTCAAGGGATTAGTATGTCATATCCTTATTTTGGAGCAGAATATTATGGGGCTTGTTTTAGCATTTCTTCCTCCCTGATTGTCTTCCCATCCCTCATCCCTCTCCCCACTTCCTTTCAAGCTTTCTGGACTTATTTGTCATTTCCTTTCATTGTTTTTCTTTCCCAGAGCAGCAAATTTCCTCAGAGATTACATGGGCTTCTCTTTGGAAATCACATGACTTTAGTCCTGCTGTGAAGCAAGAGGCAGCCCAGGACTCCAGGCTTTTCCTTGCTGGGAGCGACATTCTGCTCTGGTCAACTCAGACACCTCATGTGGAGGCTGACATGGCTTCGCATCTGCACCTGTGAGGACTTTCCAGGGTGTGAACTCTGTGTAGGCCAGAGGGTGCCTGTTACCTGGCAGTGCCAGAAAGGTCTCTACTCTTTCTCCTTCTATATAAAGTTACTTCTTTTCCAGGCAGTGATTAATTAGTTGAAGATTGGGTGAAGATTTTTGCCAATTTGGGGCAAAGCCATTGACTTCAACTCTGTGGATTATCGATGTAGAATGCAATTTTGCTAGTACTTGAAAAAGAAGAACATACAAAAAAGACTGGATGTGTTCAATTTTTATTCTTTTTGAAACCACTTGTCTAACTATAGATGAAATATGTGCTTATGTGAAAGGTCTAGAGATTTTGGAAGTATATAATGACATTTCAAATCACCAAAAAAATCCATCCACCTAGAATTATACCCACTGTTAGCATTTTAGTGTATTTCTTGTTAGGTTTTCCTAACTCCCTGACTAGACAAAGAAGAAGGTCTAGTTGTCTCTGCTGTACTGTTGTATAAAGTGGCACAGACTAGCCTGGGAACCACTAGATTTCCAAGGAGCAGAGCTGTGAGCTTCTGCTAGAGTTTTCCTTCCAGTCTGACCTGGCTTGTATTCTTCTCCATCTGATGACAGTGATTGATGTCTGGGCAACAACTTCACTGAAGGAGACAGGTAAGACATGTCAGCTAGAAGCACGGTGGGAAAGGAGTAGTGAGAGAAGCAGGACTATGCATATTGCACAAAGGACTCTGTGCAGCCTCCCACTCAGACAGTAGCTTTTTTCCTTGTCTAAATGTACTGTGTACACAACAGACCCAACTTATCGTTTTACCTGTTGGCTGCTCAGTGTCTGCCTCTCTCAGGATACTTGAAAGTCAGGATTTGTGTATGTGTGAGCAACAGAAAGTGAAAGTGAAAGTCGCTGAGTCATATCTGATTCTTTGCGACCCCACAGAATAGTCCATGGAATTCTCCAGGCCAGAATACTGGAGTGGGTAGCCGTTCCCGTTTCCAGGGATCTTCCCTACCCAGGGATTGAACCCAGGTCTCCCACATTACAAGCAGATTCTCTACCACCTAAGTCACCAGGGAAGCCCAAGAATACTGGAGTGGGTAGCCTTTCCCTTCTCCAGGGGATCTTCCAAACCCAGGAATCGAACTGGAGTCTCCTGCATTGCAGGTGGAGGGAGAAGCCTTAATTGGAAAAAAAAAATTACAGATAGGGAAAATGTACCCTACCCTACCCTCACCCCCTGTTGGAAACTTCATGCCTCTCCTTCCCAACTTGAACACCATCTTCAGTTCTCCCATGGACTGTGTTGTTTCTCTGGAGCCTAAATTCTGACCACAGATGGGAGCCATTAGCCACTGAAAACAATGTAACTGTGTGTCTGCTGCTGCTGCTAAGTCACTTCAGTCGTGTCCGACTCTGTGTGACCCCATAGACGGCAGTCCACCAGGCTCCCCCATCCCTGGGATTCTCCAGGCAAGAATACTGGAGTGGGTTGCCATTTCCTTCTTCAATGCATGAAGGAGAAAAGTGAAAGTGAAGTCGCTCAGTCTGTCCGACTGTTAGCGACCCCATGGACTGCAGCCCACCAGGCTACTCCATCCATTGGATTTTCCAGGCAAGAGTACTGGGGTGGGGTGCCATTGCCTTCCCCGAACTGTGTGTCTACTTTCCTAAAAGAAGGGTTCTTGTTAAATCCAGCCAATAGAGGAACGCAGGTGGCAACAGTCATTTTGAAAGAGGCACCAGTTTGCCAGTACTAAGTGCTGTGATGGTGCTATTGATGGGGGTGGAGGTGATGATCCTAAGAAAATGATGACTTAAAGCTTACTGGGAGCAAGATCTGTGCTGAGCTCTTTTCATCTATCTCACTTAATCTTCTCAAGCATCCTATAAGTACTATTAATACTTCTATCTCCATCTCTACAGATGGATTGATTATTCCAGCATTCATGATCATATTTGAAGTCACAGCTTATTGCTGACATTTTCCTGCTTGTCACACACTGAACCTTACACTTCTCCAGCAGTCACCTTCTTGTTCATAGCCCCACAATGAACCTAGAAATCATTCCAGTAGCCATCTTCATGCTTATTACGCTGAACCTTCACCTTATCCTAGTTTTCATTGTCATGTTGGTTATTTCACAATGAATCTTAACCTTATTTCTGTAGGCATCAGCATGCTTTTTGTCTCACACTGAACATTATCCTTACACAAATGGTCAACATCATGTTTACTGTCTACATTGACCAGTGACTGTATTCCAGGAGCCATCACTCTTCTTGTTAGCTTGTTGTTTAGGACACTGAACTTACACATTTTCCAGCTGGCATCATCATGCTGGTTGTCTTACACTGAAACTTGACCTTATTGCAGTGGGAATCTAGTCTCATACTGCAGTATACTCCTTTGAAGTTGCCATGTTCATGCTGCAGACAACACAAAGAGTTTAACTTCTTTAGTTCTTCTGCAGCTGGAATTGAAGGATAAGCTTGAAGTTGCACGAAGAAGGCTGGTATAGTTTCTCTATTTCATGCTTTTGAATTCTCTAGAAGCATCCATTCTGGGTCAGTTTACATAGGAGTCAGAGAAATGAATAACTGCCTTCTATCAGCATTCATCATCATCTTGTGGCCATATATATGCTAAAATGTAAGCTTACTCCAGTGGTCATCTTCATGCTTTTTTTTTTTTTAATTGAAGCATAGATAATTTACAATGCTATTTTCAAAGGGAGTATGAAGAAGCAAGAAGTTTAAGGGCTGTAAAGCGTGGTGTGAAGTACAGAATATTATCCATCCTGCACAGTCTTCTTGTAAGCAGCTCTTTTGCCCCTTTTCTGTCTCCCCTCAGAACTTAATTAGAAAAATGAGATCACTGGGTAAAATGTAACCTAACTCCTGACTTATNAAAAAAAAAATTACAGATAGGGAAAATGTACCCTACCCTACCCTCACCCCCTGTTGGAAACTTCATGCCTCTCCTTCCCAACTTGAACACCATCTTCAGTTCTCCCATGGACTGTGTTGTTTCTCTGGAGCCTAAATTCTGACCACAGATGGGAGCCATTAGCCACTGAAAACAATGTAACTGTGTGTCTGCTGCTGCTGCTAAGTCACTTCAGTCGTGTCCGACTCTGTGTGACCCCATAGACGGCAGCCCACCAGGCTCCCCCATCCCTGGGATTCTCCAGGCAAGAATACTGGAGTGGGTTGCCATTTCCTTCTTCAATGCATGAAGGAGAAAAGTGAAAGTGAAGTCGCTCAGTCTGTCCGACTGTTAGCGACCCCATGGACTGCAGCCCACCAGGCTACTCCATCCATTGGATTTTCCAGGCAAGAGTACTGGGGTGGGGTGCCATTGCCTTCCCCGAACTGTGTGTCTACTTTCCTAAAAGAAGGGTTCTTGTTAAATCCAGCCAATAGAGGAACGCAGGTGGCAACAGTCATTTTGAAAGAGGCACCAGTTTGCCAGTACTAAGCGCTGTGATGGTGCTATTGATGGGGGTGGAGGTGATGATCCTAAGAAAATGATGACTTAAAGCTTACTGGGAGCAAGATCTGTGCTGAGCTCTTTTCATCTATCTCACTTAATCTTCTCAAGCATCCTATAAGTACTATTAATACTTCTATCTCCATCTCTACAGATGGATTGATTATTCCAGCATTCATGATCATATTTGAAGTCACAGCTTATTGCTGACATTTTCCTGCTTGTCACACACTGAACCTTACACTTCTCCAGCAGTCACCTTCTTGTTCATAGCCCCACAATGAACCTAGAAATCATTCCAGTAGCCATCTTCATGCTTATTACGCTGAACCTTCACCTTATCCTAGTTTTCATTGTCATGTTGGTTATTTCACAATGAATCTTAACCTTATTTCTGTAGGCATCAGCATGCTTTTTGTCTCACACTGAACATTATCCTTACACAAATGGTCAACATCATGTTTACTGTCTACATTGACCAGTGACTGTATTCCAGGAGCCATCACTCTTCTTGTTAGCTTGTTGTTTAGGACACTGAACTTACACATTTTCCAGCTGGCATCATCATGCTGGTTGTCTTACACTGAAGCTTGACCTTATTGCAGTGGGAATCTAGTCTCATACTGCAGTATACTCCTTTGAAGTTGCCATGTTCATGCTGCAGACAACACAAAGAGTTTAACTTCTTTAGTTCTTCTGCAGCTGGAATTGAAGGATAAGCTTGAAGTTGCACGAAGAAGGCTGGTATAGTTTCTCTATTTCATGCTTTTGAATTCTCTAGAAGCATCCATTCTGGGTCAGTTTACATAGGAGTCAGAGAAATGAATAACTGCCTTCTATCAGCATTCATCATCATCTTGTGGCCATATATATGCTAAAATGTAAGCTTACTCCAGTGGTCATCTTCATGCTTTTTTTTTTTTTAATTGAAGCATAGATAATTTACAATGCTATTTTCAAAGGGAGTATGAAGAAGCAAGAAGTTTAAGGGCTGTAAAGCGTGGTGTGAAGTACAGAATATTATCCATCCTGCACAGTCTTCTTGTAAGCAGCTCTTTTGCCCCTTTTCTGTCTCCCCTCAGAACTTAATTAGAAAAATGAGATCACTGGGTAAAATGTAACCTAACTCCTGACTTAAGCTCTACTGAATGTACACAATGCCTTCCCTAACTTGGTGAGTCCCTTCCTGGATTATAAGGAGTAAGAATGAAGAATTAAATAGTTGAGAAATGACTGACTTGCTACCCCTAGTATCCCCCTTCGCAAATTTGCAGGCGGACCATGTGGGCAAGATAGCATTCAAAGGAAGAGCATGAATCAGCAGATCTGCACACAACAGAAAAATGACAGAATCCAATCCCCCACCCTAATGATTAACCGAGATTGTTTCCCCTTTATCCCTTTAAACATTTTCATGTCCAAGCTGAATCTGGAGTTGATTTTGGAATATGAATCCACCCTCACTCTGGGTAGCTGGTTTCCTGATGAAAGCAACTTTTCCTTTCCAACCAACACTTGTCTCTCGAATATTGACTTTTTGAGCAATGAGCAGCCAAACCTGAGTCTGATAGCATTCCCTTTAGTACTAAGCACATCAAAATGAAGGGCACATTGAAAGGTGAAGATAGCAGAAGTATGCAAGAGAGAGAAGACCAAGGACAGACTCATCATCATCATGTTGAAGAAAACTCTCAGTGCAGCAGTAAGTTGTTGCATACAATCCACGCAGACTACTAACACTGTTTATTTGTAATAAACTTCTAGGGGAATTCTTCAGTGACTCAGGAGTTATATATCTTTTGAATGTAAAGCGGTTCTCTAATATATAAATCATGTTTCCAGGTACTCCTTGGAGATAAAATATTGTTTTTGTATCATGTTGGGGATTATAATGGATTTCACTCACTCAGAGGAAGGATATGTAATATTTTAATACTTGTTAATCCTTAAAAAATGTGAACTTAGGTCATGCTAGACCTCTGAGAGGTCCTGACAGAGACTAATTTATACATCATTCCTCAATACCAGTAGTTAAAATTCCAGAATTAGGGGACTGAGTAAACTGATTATTAATCCTGAGGAAAGACAAGGAGATGAGTTGTCTTCTCATCTGTTCCATATCTGTTACAGAGGACTAGAAAAGAACGAAGAGAATCCGGATTCTCTAGGGTCTAAGGACACTTTGCAAATTTTATTAAATATGTGTCTTTAAAAAAACCTAAATGAACTTTAAAAGTAGAAATAACGTGTACCTCATTTTCTAATCACAGTGCAGGAAAACCAAAATTAAGAAGAAAATGGCAATGCTGTACAGTTCTTGGGTCAAAGAGAAATTATAATGAAAACTGTGATAATAACTTTGAAATCATCAATAATAACATGGTGATGGTTAATTTTATGTGCAATTTGGCTGAACTAAAGGATGCCCAGATTGCTGGTACAACACGATTCCTGGGCATGTCTGTATTTTCAGAAAAGATTTGCACTCATTCAGTGAACTGAGTAGAGTTCCACCTTCATTTATATGTGTAGGCATCATCCAATCTGTTGAGGGCCTGAATAGAACAAAAAGGCAGAGGAAGGGCGAATTCCCTCTTCAGCTGGAATGTCCATCTTTTCCTGCCCTTAAACACTGGAGCTCCTGCTTTTCTGGCTTTCAGACTCAGGGACCTACACCTGCAGCTCCCCTTGCCTTGCCTCCCACCCCCCATCTCCATTCTCAGGCTTTTGGCTTTGGACTGAGAGATAAACCATTGGCTCCCTTGGTTCTTACATCTTCATACCTGGACTGGATTACACCACCAGCTTTCCTTTTTCATCTGCTTGCAGACAGCAGATTATGGGACATAAGCTTCGTAACTATATGGGTGAATTTCTATAATAAATCTAATTATATATAAAAATATATATTATGTATATATAAATTTTATGTATACATTTCCATCTATCCATCTTCCCTATTTCTCTGGAGAATCCTGGCTAATACAAGCATTATATATAAAAATGTATGGAATGTGACCAAAGCCATATTTAAAGGAAAATTCATAGTCTTAAAATGTTTTTATCATTAAACAACAAATACTTAAGATACAACATGCTGGATATTTATTGCAAGTGTACACTGTGCAGGGCCTGAACAAAATATATTTCATCTTCATAGTACTTAGGAGTTGGGTACTATGTTTTGCCCTTCATAATACTTGGGAGATAGGTACTATATTTTGCCATATTTGAAATGCTCAGAAATATAATTAGGCACATCCATACCATGTTCTAACTATGACATGTTTCTAAGAACTACTTCATATAATACTTGATCCGATGCCACAAATATTTATTAGTGCTTATTATACACAGGATACTATCACAAAAAGATAAAGAATAGATGTTCTCTACCCTATATAATCCAGTCATGTGTGTTCACGATGTAGATGATACAGCTCCTTTTATGATTGCAACTAACTCTACTAGCTAAAATTGATTGCATTAAATGCTAAAACTGATACATAAACCCATGGTTGCAGAGAATAAAGATTCCAACTCAAGTCAGGGCAGGAGTCCATTGTGGTGCTTGTTGCCACTGCTCAGGGAAGCATCTCTAAGTTCAAACAATTAGTTAATGTGATCAAAGCAGGAAGAGCACATACGTTTTCACTTTATTAAAATATTGCATAGATACAGAGCAGTTGGGCTCATCCATTCTAAGGCACTGTCCTGGTTTGAATGCAATTCCACAAGAGAGAAAAGAGAAGCCATTACATTCAGTATTATTTACCTCTACATTCAGACTCCTCCCCTGTTCCATGTTTATTGCTACTGGGATCTCAATTTTATCCCCAAACTTATAGCAGCATCATACTAGGACCTGGATGACAAAAATGAAGGACACATCCTGGCTCTAGTACTTGGTATGAATTGACACTTAACTACAAACTCTCTTGCACTGCTCGCCATTTGTTTCCCAACTCTTGTTTAACTAAAGATATTATAAACGCTTTATGAATTAATTTTTAATAGTTTCCATTAAGCCTAGAACAGGACTAGTTAGGCACATGGTACATACCCCCACAATGCTTGTATTAAATATCAGCTGCAAGAACTTTAATGGAATAGAAAAAAATATACTTTCCCTAATTCTAGTTTAAGGAAAGGATGACTGGTATCCTCACAAAGGAAAATGCTTGAATGTCCTATTGCTTGAACTAGGCTGAATGAATATTTTCATGTATTAACAGCTTTAACTGACAAAGAGAGTTCTTCCTTTGCTATAGGAACTTGAGTCATAACCACTAGTATATGAGAACATTTATATAAGTAGCAATGTGTGTGTGAGATTATAAGCAAAATTCAAAGAGGTTACAAATCACTGAACAACACATAAATATCTGAATTATTGATCCTCCTTAAATGATGTGTGTATGTTACATAAAAAAATAAGTGTAAAGACTTTTTTCATAACACGCTTGAAGCAACTGGAAATAGCTAGGCTTGGGAACAATCAGGCTATACAGATAGCTATAGAAATATGTGTTAAAGGCAGTGTGTTCCAAGAATATTTGCAGAATAAGAGCTCTGTGGGTTATTATTGGGTATACATGAAAACAGGTTCTGGGGTCAAACAGGATTGCAAAACACTGAGCCAAAAGAGGTACTTTTTCCACCTTCATGAGAGGACCTCTCAGAATCCTCATAGGCTGATGTGCACTGTGAATCTACAAAGCAGAAACGGCAGGAAGGGATTCCCAAACTTATTTGCAAACTATCTTATAGAAATAGGTGTTCTATGACACACACTTAGGGAGACACTGAATTAAAGAATGGATAAAATTTTAAAGCACTGAGAGAGACACAGTTGAATAGCAAAGGAGAGTGAAAAGCAATGGATATTGGTTCCTCAGTCAGTGTAAATTAAATTAGAGTCTACTTGTATGGCTGCAACTGGCAAATGGGTTCTTCCACAAAGAGTTGACTTATCCTGGGAACAAAATAAATCATCAAACCAATACTCAGCTCTGAGCAGCATCACCCCAGACTGCCAACTAAGCAGATTAGTCAACTTTGCAAAATTCGAAAGTAAAGATTAAATTCTAATTTCTTCAAAAACAAAATTTTCAATGGAAAGAAACCCGTTCATAGCAGGCAAACGAAATCGTCTTCATCCATGTGTTCCTAACATATTTTTATTATTTCATAAAATACACTGTCTCCTTTGTTGCCACCTGGGACACATATAAAATTTTAAACTAATATAATCACCTTTAATAATGACAGCAGAATAATTATGGTAATACTGTAATAGATATGCCAGATAAATATGATAATCCATTATGTTGACCCTACCCTGAAAAGGACTGCCATTATTTTTATGCTGAAATTTACGATATGGTTGACTTGGTTCACAAAAATTGTCAATGAAATAAAAAATGAGTTGCAGAGACAGAATAAATCAAATCTATGAAAACTGCAAGAGTAGGTAGATACTCTAGAATTCATATAACTTGGAAGATGGGTTTTTAAAGTAGAAAAAAAAAAAAAAAAGCTTTTCTTTTCTTACAAGCTCAAACAAAAGAATTCTTCCAAGACAAACAGGCTGTTGCATGTTTAAGATTTTGTGTTGGGATTACTTATCAATCTCTGTAGGATTTGTTTCCTTTAACAATCCTTAAAGAAGTCCTCTAAAGTGAGTGACTTGGTGCATAATAAGGCCTGCTCTCTGTCTGAAGCTTTTAGAACAATGACTACACTTGTATGGCTTCTCCCCTGTATGAATTCTTAAATGAATAACAAGGCTTGGTCTCTGTCTAAAGCTTTTCCCACAATAATTACATTTAAAAGGTCTCTCTTCAGTGTGTGTTCTCTGGTGCAAAGTAAGAGCTGTCAGCCTACTAAAACTCTTCCCACAATTATGACATCTATGAGGTTTCTCACCCGAATGAGTTTTCAGATGTCTTTTAAGACTTGATCCATGACAAAAGCTTTTCCCACACTCAAGACATTTATATGTTTCTTCTTCAGAATGGGTTCTCTGGTGCCCTATAAGGTGTGACCGCCGAGTGAATCGCTTTTTACACACGGTGCATTCATAGGGCCTCTCCCCTGTGTGAAGTCGTTGGTGTCTGTAAAGGTCTGAACTACGGAGGAATCTCTTTCCACATTCAGGGCACTTATGAGGTTCCTCTCCTGAATGAATTCTCTGGTGCCCTGTAAGCTGTGACTTGCGAGCAAAACATTTCCCACACTGAGAACATCGGTGAGGTTTCTCACCTGGACTCTTCTTCTTATGGGGTCTTGGGTTGAGAGGTTCTTCCAAGTTGGAGCTCTCAGGTTTCTCTCCTGCCGAGGGGTTCTGATGCTCTACAAGTTTTGTTAAATCTCTCTGTAAATCCTCTGGAGGGCTTTCCCACTGATTTTCTAGCTGTACATAGTCTTTTTGCAAAATGGGGCCATGAAGAGCATTCCCCTCTAATGTAACAATAAATGGATACATATTCTCCAGTTTTTTCTGTTTTTCTGAAGTATCTTCTTCATTTTCTATTCCAATCTCAAAACCTGAGAGAAGAAACAGAATACAGATCTCACCATGTCCCACATGGAAAAGAACATGAGGGAAAATGAAGAGTTTATATTAAACCATTCATAGAAATAAGAGATGTTCCTTAGTAGAATCCAAAACTCTTTACCCTGATCAAGGTTGATTTTTTTTCTTTTCTTTCTTGTGTGGTATCAATGAACAATTACTTACCTAACTTGGAATCAAGTAATTGCTTAATTTCTTTGGAATCTTGCAGTTCCTTCACCCATGCCTCTTCTCTATGCTCCAATGGAAAGCTCACGTCAAGTTTTGGTATTGGGTATCCTTGCCAGAAGAAAGGTAAGAAGCATAATAGTTTGGGTCATCAAAGGTTTTTACAGAGTTCAGCCTGATATCTTGGACATGTGGCTGCTTAATATTCACTTCCTCCTCAATTACTATTACATCACCTGGAATCTCTTGCAAGAGTCTTTTTTTAAAAAGATAAAAGCAAAAAACGAGAGAACAACCTTTTGTGTTCAACTTAAGGCACTCTTCCTCTAACCTATGGAAAGGGAGTGAATCAATTCTGTGCTGAAATCAATACACTAAATTGCTACTCTATCTATTTTGATAATAGATTTATTTAGGTTAGAGCCAAGAAAGTGAAGTGAAAGTGTTAGTCACTCAGTTGTGTCTGACCCTTTGTGACCCCATGGACTGGAGCCCACCAGGCTCTTCTGTCCATGGAATTTTCCAGGCAAGAATACTGGAGTGGATTGCCATTTCCTTCTCCAGGGGATCTTCTCGACCCAGGGATTGAACCCAGGTCTCCCGCACTGTGGACAGACTCTTTACCAACTGAGCCACCAGGGAAGCCCCTAGGGTGGAGCCAAAATANAGGCAAGAATACTGGAGTGGATTGCCATTTCCTTCTCCAGGGGATCTTCTCGACCCAGGGATTGAACCCAGGTCTCCCGCACTGTGGACAGACTCTTTACCAACTGAGCCACCAGGGAAGCCCCTAGGGTGGAGCCAAAATATGAAATAAATCTCCATAAAGTTGGCATTGAAACTGAGAAATGCTGATATTGAGTACTACGTGAAGAGAGAGAGGTAAAGCCAGAAGTTATGCAACTGCTTATTGGAATAATTTCAATTGAGATTTCCAAAGTATAATGGAAACTGACTGGGCTGACAACCAGAAAAGCAGTTTCTGTTTGCTTCAGCTGAAACCTGGAAGTGGACTGATTCTCCTGAAATTACCCCCAAGTAACCATTAAAGAGTGTTTCTCACTGTCAGGTTAAGGACAACCAAAGAAATTTCTCCATTCAGTGCCCACCCCCACTGTGTCCTATTACCCTCTGCTTACTAACAGTCTCTCCACACCCCTTCCTCGCCTTCTCTGCTCTGCCCAAGTTAACTGGTCCGTCATCAAGTGTGGGTTGGAAGTAGCTCACTTGAGATAGAAACGCAGCATGATGTTTAAATATCAGCACCATTAAAGTAACATTAGCAGGTTAATTTGATGAATTTTAACCATTATATCAAAACATAGGAAGTGGACTAAAATATTTTATTTTATATTTTCTGGAAAAAAAGATCTTTTAAGATTAAGAAACAAAAATGTGCTTCATATAAAATTTTGTTTAAATTCACTATATTGTTTTTCTTTGGGTTTCAAAGCTAAGAATAGGATGACAGGGCAATGAGACCAAGGTCAAATAAACTGGAAGTCACAGGTCAAAGGAAAGCTGTCATTATGTATTAAAAATGGAAGCAAACTGAAACTTGAAATAAGCAGAGAGAGTAGCAAAGGCCTACGTGTGAAATACTGATGTATAACCTAAATGCAGGAAGGGAGACAGACTTCAAGCTTCATGAGGAGCTCTGTAGACCTATTTCTCAGTTTAACTGGTGAAAATTATTAAAAATAATACAGGAAACATTTAAACTCTAGAAAATTAAGAAACATCTACTTTTAATACCCCCAGAAGGGGTAAAATGGAATAGAGTTACATACAAGAAATATTTCTACATCTCACAGACATTAAGTCAATATAAATCTGAAGCTGATTATAAGTCAAGATGTACATGTTAACTAGAGTAACCACTAAGGAAATAACTTTAAAAATTGTGAAAATTCATTAAAGTCAGTAAAATGTTACATTTAAAATATTTACTTGGTGTCAAAGAAAGCAGTAGATGACAGATAGAGGGACAAAAAAGATATGAGACATATCCAAAAATGAAAACTAAAATAGCAGATATAAATTCAACCATATCAAAGATAAGATTAAATGGTATGAATTAAACAACTCAATCAAAAGGCAGAGATCGTCAGACTGGATTTTTAAAAATCCAACTATATGTTGTCCAAGGAAACACACTTCAGATTCAAAGATACAAACAGACTGAATGTAAAGGAACGGAAGAAGATATGTCATGCAAGTAACCATAAGACAGCCAGAGTGACTATATTAATATCAGACAAAATAGACAGTAGAACAAGAGAATCACTTCATAATGATAAAAGGATCAATCCACTAGGAAGATGTAACAATTACAATCATATGTGCACTTAAATAACACAGTGCAAAATATATGAAGAAAAAATGTTAAAAGAAATAGACAATTGATAACAATAGTTGTGGACTTCAATACCTCTTTGCACTACTAGATAGAAAACTTAGGCAGAATAGCAACAATAGAAGACTTAAAAATACCACAGACCAACTAAACATCACAGACATTTACAGACAACACTCCACAGCGAACAACAGCAGAATATACATGCTTCTTAGGTGCAGAGAAAATTCTACAGGACAGTCGAGATGCTATACCATCAAACAAATGTTCAAAAATGTTAAAGGATCACAATTACAAAGTACATTCCCCCACTAAAATAACATTATAAATAAGCAACAGAAAGAAAATTGGGAACGTCACAAATATAAAGAAACTGAACAACACATTCCTAAGTAACCCATCAGTCAAAGAAGAAATCAAAAGGGAGATTAGAACTATTCTGAGGTAAATGGAAATGAAAACTTTGGGAAGTAAAACCAGTGCTGAGTTAGAGGGAAATTTATAGCTATGAATGCCTATATGGAAAAGGAAGAAAAATCTCAATAACCTAACTTTACACCTTACACCATACCCTGGATGCAGACAGGAAATGTGTGCTCAAACTTGAGCTTCTTCCTGAATGTTAACTTCATGCAATTTTTAATTATATACCAACTCCACCCCTACCCACCTCCATTATCCTGCATAACACACAGATCCTTATGCCTCTGGTGCATTCAGTCTCCTCTTCCTGGACTCTCAGAGCACTGCTTCTGACACTATCACCAGTTTGTATTCCCTAACCTACGCTCAAATCCCATGTCAGTGGAGGCCACTAACCATTCCCCTTGACCTGTCTCCCACCCTTCTGACCTGAGTTCCTATTATCTAGTGACTGCAGCCATGAAATTAAAAGACACGTGCTCCTTGGAAGAAAAGCTATAACAAACCTAGACAGCATCTTAAAAAGCAGACATTACTTTGCCAACAAAGGCCCATATAGTCAGAGCTATGGTTTTTTCAGGAGTCATATATGGATGTGAGAGTTAGACCATAAAGAAAGCTGAGCACCAAAGAGTTGATGATTTTGAACTGTGATGTTGGAGAAGACTCTTGAGAGTCCCTTGGACTGCAAAGAGATCAAACCAGTCACTCCTAAAGGAAATCAATCCTGAATATTCATTGGAAGGACTGATGCTGAAGCTGAAGCTCCAATACTTTGGCCACCTGATGCGAAGAGCCAACTCATTAGAAAAATCCTGATGCTGGGAAAGATTGAAGGCAGGAGGAGAAGGGAGAGACAGAGAATGAGATGGTTGGATGGCATCACTGAATCAATGGACATGAGTTTGAGCAAGTTCTGAAAGATGGTGAAGGACAGGAAGCCTGGCATGCTGCAGTCCATGAGATCGCAAAGAGTCAGACAGGACTGAGCGACTGAACTGAACTGAAAATACAGAAGCAACCCAAGTACACATTTATGGAAAATGGATAAGCTAAATGTGATATATACATACAAAGGATTATTATTCAGCCTTTAAAGGGATGGAAATTCTGACATATGCTACAGCATGAATGAACCCTGAGGACATTGTGCTAAGTGAAATAAGCCAGTCAGGAAAAGACAAACACAGCATTATTTTACATGAGGTACACAGAGTAGTCAAATTCATTAAAACAGAAAGTTGAATGGTGGTAGCCAGGAGCTGGTGATGGGGTGGGCAGCAGGGTGTGGAATGTAGAAATGAGAAGCTGTGTAAATGGGTATAGAGTTTCAATTTTACAAGATGAAAACAGTTATGGAGATGGATGTTGGGAATGGCTCCACAAAATTACAAATGTATTTAATACCTTTGACCTGTACACATAAAAATGGTTGAGGTTGTAAATCTTAGGCTGTGGGTATTTTATCATGATTTAAAAAATTGAAAAGAGAAAAATAGGCTTCCTGAGCAGGGTCATTAGCTTAAGGGATTTTCAGTCTCACTCGATCTAAGGTGCTTTGTGACTAGCTATTCCCAGAGAGATATTTCCTCCTTCTACTCTTGATCAGAGTGGCCCACTTCCATCAGGCATTCCCCAACCCTAGAGAGCTCTTGAGCTCTCAAAACGGAAACCAAAGAAAGGAAAGCAAACCCTTGCCTTACCAGGGTCGAGAAAGGGCTGGCCTTCCCCAGCAGCACTGAAGCTCAGCTCCTGCGGCCCGGCTTGTGGGATCCATGCCTCTGCCACTGGGACTTCCGGGGCAGGTCCCATTACTTGGAGTGGGGGTGACTCCAGGTGGATGTTTGGTGGTATGTGTGCCATTCCCACTGGTGCCAGTTCTTCCAAGAGCATTTCCTGCCTATCCAGCTGGAAGAAATGCCAGAACCATCACTACAAGTCCAGACCAGCCCTGCCCAGTAGCAATAAAATGCAAGCTACCCATGTCCTTTTAAATTTACCAGAGGCCATATGGAACAAAAAAGGAAATAAAATTAACCTTAACAACATACAGTATTTAACCCAATATATCTAAAATATCATAATTTCAGAATGTAATCGATATAAACAATTGTTAGTGAGATATTTCACCTACTCTTATTTCATATTAAGTTTTCAGAATGTGCTGTGTATGTTATAGCGTATTTCAATCTGGAATAGCCACATTGCAAGTGCTTAAGAGCCACACTTGGCTACTGGCTACTGTGCTGGGTGGTGCATGATTAGACCATACAAAGATAAAATCTTATATGGTAAGCTAAACCAGAAAGACAGAGAAAGGGAAACCATAAATTCATTCTCTCCTAGGGGACAGGGAACCTTGGATGACTCCTGCTCAGGCAGGCTAACTACAGAACCCCATCGACACCCCCTGCTGGAGTGCCCCTAATGCCCACCCACAAGTACTTCCTGCCTTCTCCCAAAGATTCTGCCTCTGCTCAGCTATGGGTTTCACTCGATGGTTCTGAACAGAGACGAATGCCACTACCTCTATGGAGCATTTTGCCTAGGATGGTAAGTGGTGGCTATC
Organism: Oreotragus oreotragus; assembly: GCA_006410675.1. Taxonomy (NCBI): domain Eukaryota; kingdom Metazoa; phylum Chordata; class Mammalia; order Artiodactyla; family Bovidae; genus Oreotragus; species Oreotragus oreotragus. The sequence continues at coordinate 285,740 of SJYX01023792.1, forward strand.
AGAATGTACTAAACCAGAGATGGGAGTCTATATAATTCACAGGAAAGAACTGTTCCACTTCCCAAACCATTTAGGGAACACTCAAACACTCACATAGGTAAAAAGAACCTGTCAAGGATCTCACCCTGTTGGTTATATAAACACAAAATATTTTTGAATATTTTAGCATGACTTGGATTTTCTAGAAAAGCATTACTTTGGCAATCAGAGAAAGACTATACTACTTATTGTTCCAATTGACCAGGAGTTGTTTGTCATTTTGAGAAATCATATGACCAGCAGTAACACCACTCATAATGTTTGAGTGTACCATATCACTCAGAAGTTCTGTCACATTCCCAGTGTATCTATGCATAGATTCAAGCAAATGACAATTCCCTAAAGTTTTGGTGCAGTCAAGCCCAAATACATGCACAATGAAATGTGATTTCATAAGAAATCACAATCCTTTTCCTTTATATTCCTTCTAAACTCTACTCAACTCAGGGTTGGCAATATTTTCTTATAAAGAGACAGACAGTAAATATTTTAGGCTTTGTGGGTAGTACTGGAGTACTGGATTGTTGTCTCTTCTTTAACCATCCTTCAAAAAGGTAATAACCATGACTATTTCGTGGGTTGTATAAAAATAGGCTTTGTGTAATATTTGGCCCTCAGGGCACTTATTATGTTGATTTTTTCCCTAATTTTGTATATGTAATTTATATTATTCATAAATTTCATTTTAGGATAGTAAAAGGGACATTACCAAATATTTGTTATAGAAGTGGAGTTGGATTTAATAGTTGAGACTGTCTGGAACCTATGCTGATTCCAGTAGAAGGAAAAATTGGAAAGCTCCAGCAGGGAAATCCTGTGGTACCAGTCAGAAGGTCTGATCCAGTCCCAGCTGCCTTGCTACTTCTTTGGGTCTAATTACCAAGATCCCAACCTCTTTTCTCACCTGCTGCTCTGGTATCTCAAGTTCTCTCTGTAAGTCTTCTATCAGTGACACAACTCTTTCTCTGTTCTCTGGGCAATGTTCCCTCACCCAAGTCTCTATCTCTGTGGGAAGAATCGTTAGGAATTGCTCCAACACCAGCAGCTCCAAGATTTGCTCCTTAGAACGCATCTTTGGCTTCAGCCATTGACAGCAGAGCTCCCAGAGTTTGTTGAAAGCTTCATGAGGCCCAGCTGCTTCTTTGTACTGGAACTGCCGGAAGCGCTGGCGGAAGACCTCACAGTCAGTATCATACTCTTGAAACACCGAGCCCTGATTCAAGGAGGCCTGGATTGCACAACCCAGGGCCACAGCCATCGCCCTCTTCCAGCAATGTGCAATTTATATGGAACTTGAAGTGGCAGATTCAAATTTCTTTACTTTTGTTATCCTCCGGGGGGAGCCACCTATGTATACGCTGAGGTCAGGACAAAATGAGAAAAGAGAAACAGCAGTGGTTACCAGAGGGCAGATTTACCTCCCTTAACTTGCTTTCTTTTCTCCAAAGCCCTAAGGAAGCAAATCACTCTTGAGGGGCGGGTGAGATTGAGAATCTGATGAAAGCCATGAACTCTCCTCTAGAAAAATAAACACCACATGAAATTCTGCATTTAATGTCAATAAGGCTACAAAATCTTCAAGACCATCTATGGATTCTCTAGAAATATACTCTCCAATCTGGTATTCAATAGTCCCATGTGAGTTGGGGGGAGAGATAAATTAGGAGTTTGGGATTAACATATACACATTGCTGCCGCTGCTGCTGCTAAGTCACTTCAGTCGTGTCTGCTCTGTGTGACCCCGCAGACAGCAGCCCACCAGGCTCCGCCATCCCTGGGATTCTCCAGGCAAGAACACTGGAGTGGGTTGCCATTTCCTTCTCCAATGCATGAAAGTGAAAAGTGAAAGTGAAGTCGCTCAGTCGTGTCTGACTCTTAGCGACCCCACGGACTGCGGCCCACCATGCTCCTCTGTCCATGGGATTTTCCAGGCAAGAGTGCTGGAGTGGAGTGCCATTGCTATATATAAAAGAGGTAAACAACAAGGACTTACTGTATAGCACAGGGAATTATACTCAATATTTTGTAATATCCTATATCACAACACTGTAAATTAACCACACCTAATAAAAAAAGTGGGCTGCCCTGATAGCTCAGTTGGTAAAGAATCCACCTGCAAAGCAGGAAACCCCGGTTCAATTCCTGTGTCGGGAAGATCCAATGGAGAAAGGATAGGCTACCCACTCCAGTATTCTTGGGCTTCCCTTGTGGCTCAGCTGGTAAAGAATCTGCCTACAATGTGAGAGATCTGGGTTCGATCCCTGGGTTGAGAAGATCCCCTGGAGAAGGAAAAGGTTACCCCCTCCAGTATTCTTGCCTGGAGAATTCCATGGACTGTATAATCCATGGGGTTGCAAACAGTCGGATACAACTGAGTGACTTTCACGCTTTCACTTTCAATAGAAAAAAGCCAGCCTACATGGATGTTTAAATTAATTAAACTAAAAATTCAATTTCTCATTCATACTTGAGCTGTGTGGTACATATATGCAATGGAATATTACTTAGCCATAAAAAGGACAAAATATTGCCATTTGCAGCAATATGTATGGATCTGCAGATTGTCATACTGAGTGAAGTAAGTCAGACACAGAAAGACAAATATGATATCAAATGTGTGGAATCTTAAAGAATGATACAAATGACTTATCAACAAAACAAAAAGTTACAGATGTAGAAAGTAAACTTATGGTTATGAGGGGGTAAGGAGGGGAGGGATAAATTGGAAGATTGGGATTGACATACACACTACTATGTACAGAACAGATAACTAATAAGTACCTACTGTACAGGGAACTCTACTCAATACTCTGTAATGGCCTATATGGGGAAAGAATCTAAAAAAAGAGTGAATATATGTATAACTGATCCATATTGCTGTACACCTGAAACTAACACAACACTGTAAATCAACTATATCCCAATAAAATTTTTTCAAAAAAGTAGAGACATCTCTGCAGAAAGTTCTATTGGACAGCTCTGCTCTAGGATTCCATGGACCTAAAGCAAAGAAACCCTTCCCTTAAATGAACCCCTACAGATTTAGTCGCTTCTGAACCCACTTCCAACCTAATTCCCACTGTCTTGTGGTTTTGAATACAGCTAGGCCACAGAAGAAATGACAAGCAATATTTACAATGGTGAAGAACCCTAAAAGTTCATCTACCTTTGAGGAGCCTTTAGTCATCTACAACCATGGGGATCTTAGCTAGAATCATGTCTTGCAAAGACAGTAAACCACCAATCCCTTATTCCTCCTCGCTAGGGGTCACCTGTAGTTCAGCGAACATCACCATTACCCTCACCCTGAAACAGCATTCTAAGGGACTTTCTCACGAGAAAAATACATGGCAACAGGGCAGGCCAGCAGGAATCAGGTCTGCATTAATAACCAAGGACATTTCTCACGTCTTGTGCCAGGAACTGTTCTACACCTCCCACATATATTGGTTCATTTAGCCCTTACCCAACATCAAGAAGTGGGCTCTAGTACCATGTCCTGAACACAGGTGAGAGACTGAGGTAAGGATGAAGAGGACTGAATAACTTGCTCCAAGTCACACGGTAAATGCCAGAGGGGAGTGGTGAGGAGTTTGGAATCGACCTACTGCAATGCTAAAGTCTGCTGCTGCTGCTGCTGCTAAGTCGCTTCAGTCGTGTCTGACTCTGTGCGACCCCAGAGATGGCAGCCCGCCAGGCTCCTCCGTCCCTGGGATTCTCCAGGTAGGAACACTGGAGTGGGTTGCCATTTCTTTCTCCAATGCATGAAAGTGAAAAGTGAAAGTGAAGTCACTCAGTCCTGTCTGACCCTCAGCGACCCCATGGACTGCAGCCTACCAGGCTCCTCTGTCCATGGGATTTGCCAGGCAAGAGTATTGGAGTGGGTTGCCATTGCCTTCTCCAAATGCTAAAGTCTAAAAACATCCAAATGTTCTCAGTGCGATCTCTGAGGTCACAGAGGTCCTCACATCCATGTCTCCACAGATGTCAACCCTAGTATCCACCCGGGGAGCTGTGGCTCTTCTCAGCCTGTATTTTCGGGGACACCTCATGTACCTGTCCTCCTTCTTGGAGTGGGACAAGGGAAAAATACTCATGATTCCAGCCAGTCATCCCAAATGGACACAGTCTTCATCTCACCTTTATCTTGATGGTAGTCTGGGTTTTGGCGTCAGACCAATCTAGTGATCACCTGCTAGCCGTGTGATGCTGACACCCAGGCTTCTGTCGTTAACATGAGATAATCACAGCATCTCTTTCCTAGAAGTTCCCTCGGCAGAGCCCACTGCAGGGAACAGCAGCATGCTTGGCACAGAGGAAGCACTCAGGAAAGGTCATTTCCTAGGAAGCTTCTATTTAACCTCCACCCCGCCAAGGCACCTAAATGTCTCTGGGGGGGATCCAGGGACGTGCCTTGAACGTGCTCCAGCCCCGCAGCTGGGCAGCCCTCCCCCGACGGTCCCAAACTTTACACCACGTCGACCAGGGAACTGACCCTCCGGGTTTCCCCCGTGTCGGCCCCTCCGGAGAAAAACTTCACTCCATCCCTGGGCGGATGGCTCCTCCCCAAACCCTCCTGAGCGAACCCGGGCCCACAGGGCCCGTGGATGAATAAGGGTGTAAAGAGAGGGCACTCGGGGAAAGGATCGGGGGACAAGCCAAAAAGCGGGTTGAAAATCGGGTACCCGCGGTGCTGCGCGGCCCCAGAGCGCTCCCCGGGGAGGATGTTGAGCTCCCCGCCCGGGAAAGCCCGGGAAGGCCTGGCGGGTCGCAGGGGACGGCGGCGGGGACCCGGGCCGGACATGGGCCCTCCGCCTGTCGCTCCTTCCCGCGCCCGCCGCCCGATCGGGACTGGAGGCGGCGGGTTAGCTCAGACCGAGCGAGATGGGAGCCCGGCTCCCCGCGCCCGCGCCCGCGCCCCAGGGACGGCCACGCCCTCTGGCCGCTCCGGGACTCACCGCCTCAGCGCCCGCGGCTCTCCCAGGCTCACCGGGTGCAGCTGCCCATGGCGCAGGCGCGCGGCCGCGCTGCGGACTACAACTCCCGGCAGGCTCCACAACACTCGCCCAGCGATCTCAGTCTCTAAGGATGCTGACGCGGGAGAGGCTGGGATTTTCCTTGGCCTCCTTCGGTCCTGAGGCCGCTTTGGAAGCGATCCCATTTCCGGTCTTAAACGCCTGTAAACTCCCGGGGATTGGGTGGGGCATGCCGCTGTTCTATATCCTAGCGATGGCTTCTCTCCCATCAGCCCTAGAGTAACGGGAGCGGCTGGGGACTTCCTGAAATCTGTTATGACTGGATCAACGCTTCTCAAACCTCTTTTTAGGAAGAATTTCTTGTGAGGACCTGTTAAAAATTCAGCTTTCTGGGCTCTCCCCCGACACCCGTATGCATTGGATCTCGCGTGAGCTGGAGGATTCGCATTTTAATAAGCTTTCCTGGGGATAATGACCCTGATCTTTCCCTTCCGCATCATAGTGCCCTTGAGCTATCTTTGTATTTTCCTCTTAAAGAACTAGGATTTGACGAAGCTCAGTTCAGTTCAGTTCAGTCGCTCAGTCGTGTCCAACTCTTTGCGACCCCATGGACTGTAGCATGCCAGGCCTCCCTGTCCATCACCAAATGCCGGAGTTTACTCAAACTCATGTGCATAGAGTCGGTGATGCTATCCAACCATCTCATCCTCTGTCGTCCCCTTCTCCCGCCTTCAATCTTTCCCAGCATCAGGGCCTTTTCAAAGGAGTCAGTTATTCGCATCAGGTGGCCAAAGTATTGGAGTTTCAGCTTCAGCATCAGTCTTTCCAATGAATATTCAGGACTGATACCCATCTCTGATTTCGGCCGCCACTAGAGAGCTCTTGAATCTTTAGGTGACCAATATGGCCTCGCCTCTCGTCTTCCAATTGGTTTTTCGCTGTTCCTGCCTCCGGAGTCAAATTTTCACTTCTGGGTGGTCAGCGGTGTTTTGGCCAGGCCAGAGGCAATGATGTCATCCAGAAGATGTCCTCACATTTGGCCCGAGCTAGTTTGTGTGTGTGTTCTCACATTTGACCTGGGCTAGGGATGTGTGTGTGTGTGTGTGTGTGTGTCTGTGTGTGTGTGTGTGTGTCTTCGGACGCCAAACTTTGGTGTTGGTCCAAGACAGAGAGGAAGGAGCTGCTGGCAACTGTGCCTCCCAGAGGCGCTGGTGGAAGCTAGAAGAGGCAGGCACCCCACCATCCTGAACCCACAGAGGCCAAAGCACTTCAAACAGCTCTGTCTGAGCTGGAGTTAGGCTCATGGACTGGGACTTGGCACTAGGGACACGCTGACTCCTGCAGATTTTGTGTCTTGTTGCATGGGGCGCCAGGTGCCTTCACCAGCTGTTTTGGATGGTTTTCCGGCCAAGATGGTCTGCGTTTGACCCCAACTCCCAAGAGCAAAAAGTGGTCCTCATTGTGAAACCAGAGTAGTTTCTGCGGCTAGAGCCAAAGGAGGCCCAGCTCCAGGGCCTCCCATCTGCGCTTCTGTGGATTCCGCTGCTGGTTCCCGGAATCACTCAGGCAGCTCCTTGAGCTTTGCCATGGATGTGTGCCTTTGGCTGGAGAAGCACATGGAGCAAGTCCTGAAGCTGCTGGTGATGGAGCAGTTCCTGACCATCCAGTCCCAGGAGACCCACAGCAGGGTGCACATGCAGCTTCTGCACCATCCGATAAAATTGCCAAGAAGCTGTGACTCTTTTAAAATGCATGCAGACAGAGCTTTCAAGAATGAGGGAAGAGGTGACTGGGAAAGAGATGTTTTATGTGTGCTTCGGTGGCCCCAACTGGGACATCACAATCTCTTACTTCCCCTCAATAGTCTCCTGAGTAGAACGACATGGGCAAGTTACTTTGTAGTTTAGTCTGGAACTTTCATCCTCCAAATTCCACCCCCAACCCAAGCACACAGAGGAACAGTGTAGAGTGCCTGTCTTCACAGGGAGGCAGGTCACTGCTGCAAATAGTCAGTGTCATCTTGGATCAAAGGGGTTTGGATCCTGGCTCTGCCTGCTGCTCAGTGGCAATGTGACTTGGGGCAAATCACTTTCTTCTTTGGGCCTCAATTCCCTTTTGGTAAAATGGCATCTGGGATTTTGAGAATTTAAGGGAGACCAGCATGTACATTGGAGAAGGAAATGGCAACCCACTCCAGTGTTCTTGCTTGAAGAATCCCAGGGACGGGGGAGCCTGGTGGGCTGCCGTCTCTGGGGTCTCACAGAGTCGGACACGACTGAAGCGACTTAGCAGCAGCAGCAGCAGCGTGTACATTTGGATCACACAGTCGATGCTTAAAACTGAGCAGGCCTGGTGCGATTTCTGCTTATGGCACACCCTGCTGCTCCTGAGGCTGACACGGGAGATCCTCTTGAGCTCAGGACTTCTGGGATCCAGGGCACTCTGTGATCATCCACAAGGGAACATCCCAGCAGCAGGGGACCACCAGGTGGCCTATAGAGGTGTAAAGCAGCCCAGGTCTGAAATAGAGCAGGTCAAAATTGCCCTGCTGATCAGTACCACACTGTGCCTGTGAGTAGCCACTGCCCTCCAGCCTGGGCAACATCAAGAGATCCCGCCCCCCTCCCCCCCAACAAACAAACAAACGAAGTTGTTAGGTGTTGTGTTAAGGTCAGCAGTCAGGGCTGTGGAATGGCCTCACTGACAGGATGGAGCATGGCTGCTTACAAGAGAGAGTTTCTGAAGTCAAGGTGGAGTGAGTGTGGAGTGAAAGACCTCAGAAATGGTGGTTTGGGGTCTTTCTGGAAGGGAGGAGCATGTCTTCGAGTCCCGCTTTTAAATTAAATTTTTCATTTTGATGTTACTGTAGATTGACAGGCAGTTGAAAGAAATAGAGATGTCTCTTTCCACTTTCCCTCATTTCCCTAGTGGTGTGAAATGAAAATCGCTCAGTCGTGTCCAACTCTTTGCAGCCTCGTGGACTGTAACCTGCCAGCCTCCTCTGTTCATAGGATTCTCCAGGCAAGACTACTGGAGTGAGTAGCCATTTCCTCCTCCAGGGGATCTTCCCAACCCAGGGATTGAACCCAGGTCTCCTGCATTGGCAGGCAGATTCTTTACCATCTGAGCCACCAGGGAAGCCCTAGTGGTAATAACTTGCAAAACTGTAACACAAGGTACACCCAGAATATTGACATGAATACAGTCGGGATACAGGACAGTTAGTTCATCACTGCCAGGGCCCTCCTTCTTTTCTTTCATAGACTCACCCTTATCTTGTCCTTCCCATCCACCCCTCTCCTACCCACTCCCGAACCCCTCACCCCTGGCAACCACCAACCTGTTCTCCTTTTCTAGAAGTTTGTCATTTTAAGAATGTTTTATAAATTGAATCATAGTTTGTAACCTTTTGAGCTGGCTTTTTCCCCATTCACCATGATTCTCCAGAGATTTATCTAAATCCTTCTGTGTAACAGTATCTGTTCCTTTTTATTGCTGAGTAGCATGCTATGGTATGTATGTATCACAGTTTGTTGAACCACTCACCCACTGAAGGACCTGGGGGTGATTTCCAGCTTTTGGCTATTACAGACAAGCTGGTACGTGTGTGTGTGCTAAGTCACTTCATTCATGTCCAACTCTGTGACCCCATGGACTATAGCCCACCAGGCTCCTCTGTCCATGGGGATTCTCCACGCAAGAATACTGGATGGGTTGCCATGCCCTTCTCCAGGGGATCTTCCCAACCCCGGGCTCAAACCCTCATCTTTTATGTCTCCTGCATTGGCAGACGGGTTCTTTACCACTAGCACCATCTGGGAAGCCCCAAACAAGCTGGTATGAACATTTAACTGTTTGTTAAATTATTTTCATGGTTGTTGNCTCCAGGGGATCTTCCCAACCCCGGGCTCAAACCCTCATCTTTTATGTCTCCTGCATTGGCAGACGGGTTCTTTACCACTAGCACCATCTGGGAAGCCCCAAACAAGCTGGTATGAACATTTAACTGTTTGTTAAATTATTTTCATGGTTGTTGCTTTAAAATCATAGTCAGATAATTCTGATCCCTAATTCATTTTGGAGTTAGTGTCACTTGGTTGTCTTGTCATTCAAGTTGTGAATCTCCTGCTTCTCTATATGAAGGGTGATTCTCCATTGTGTCCTGGACTTTTGGTGTCATGTTAGGAGACACTGGGTTCTGTGGAAGCTTGGTAGTGTAGCAGATAGTCTCCCTGTTTGGGCTTGGAGAGCAGGCCCTGGCCTCCTACTCTGGGCTGTGGTTGTGTGGACAGCGTGATTCTCAGAGCCTTCGTGGAGCCTTTGCCTTGCTTGGTTTATTGCAGGCTACTGGGGCTTCCTTGAGTTCCTGGGGATGCTGCCTGGGGAAATGGGAGGAGTTTTCCCAGGCCAGGCCACCTTGGGATTCTAGGTGAGGGAAAGGATTCCCCCTGCTGCCTCCAGAGACAGGAATGCTTGCTCTGTGGGGAGCTTCTGGAGGCAAGAGGCAGGGACCAGTGGGGCTGGGGAGTATTTCCTGGGCCTGGGCTCTTTGTGGCCTGATTCCCTTTGCTGATGCCTCCCAGCAGCAGAGTGTCTCTTGGGGGAGTGGGGAGGGCAGTTTCAGGCCCAGCAGAGAAGCAGTGCGCTTCCTTGGCAGTGAATGGCAGTGAATGTCTTTCCTAGGGGACAGGAGTCTTGGGCCCTTGAGTGACCTAGAACTACCCAACTATTCCCTTGATTTTTTTTTTTCAGATTAAAGGTGAAAGAAGTCTGATATGAAGTGTGATCTCACCATCTCCACTGTGTCTGAGAGCCCCTGCAAAGACTGCTAGAATGAATAGAATTTCCTCTTCAGTGTAACCCAGGAAAATTATATCAACATAAAAACATATCAAACTAGAAGGACTGACAGGCATCTTTCTTTTTAACCAGTGAAACAAGGGAGGATTTTGTTATTTTACTTTTTTTTGCATTTTCCAAGATTACGGACAGGCATAAGCAGGTAGGTTATATGACTTTTTGGCAATGGCCAACTCTACCCTGGTGCAGCTCGTGTCGGCATCCATAGCCATTTGGAAAAATCCAGATCATTTCTGTGCCTTCCCAGTTGCCTACCAAGTAAAAAACTCATTATGTTTTTGGAAGCCAGGGTGGGTTTTAGGTATTTATCTGCCAGCCTTCTGATGATTGGTATGGGCATGTTAGGACCGACTTTAGAGGTTCCTTTATCCATAACTGGTTGATTCCACAGACAGCTTTCAGAAGACAGCACAGCTGAGAGGGCCTGAAAAAGATGAGGAAACCCACTTAATCCAGTGGACCGAGGGACTTCTTGCCCCACACCCCTGCAGCCTTCCTGCCACACACACTTGCTTTCAGCAAGTGGTCATAAGATATTGCTTTGGGGCATAGTATAATTTGAAATGTCAACCTTATCATTTCCTTCATTCTATCATATACATGGGTCTGTGCTGAGAATCTCTGTTCTGTTCCATTGACATATTTTTGATTCTTGTTTTAGTCGCTAAATCTATAGTATAGATTTTCACATCTTGAAACAGCTCACAATCATGGCTGTTTCCACATGTTGTTTAGTTGCTCGGTTATGTCAACTCTTTGTGACCCCATGGACTGTAACCCACCAAGCTCCTCTGTCCATGGGATTCTCCAGGCAAGAATACTGGGGTGGGTTGCCATTTCCTCCTCCAGGGGATCTTCCTGACTCAGGGATCAAACGCGCAAGAGGATTCTTTACCACTGAGCCACCTGGGAAGCTTTCACATCGATTCTCTTTTATTTGATTGAATAACCTGTTCATTTCATGGCAAAATCCTGTTGAGGTTCATGACTGTGCTCACACTGAATTCAAAGATGTATTTTGGGAAGAACTGATAGGATGGCAGTAATTAATTTTCCTGTCATGCAAGAAATGGTATTTTTAGTCTTAAAACAGAAAATAAAAAGCTTCAAGCACATTTCTCTCTAGTTTTAAAAATGATATTCATGTGTGTTTTGTAGTCAGTGTGAAATGGACACATCATTTTTGCTATTTCATATTTTATTGTTAGAGCACATATCTAATTTTATGTATTTCACTTATATCCAATAGTATTTATAAAATATCTGGGTGAATAACTTGTTATTCCAAAGAGACACCCACTTAAGACAAAGGCAATTTTTCTAATTTCCTTATGTAAATAAATTATAGTATATCAATGAGGTGAAGTCGCTCCGTCGTGTCCGACTCTTTGCAACCCCGTGGACTGTAACCTACTAGGCTTCTCTGTCCATGGGATTCTCCAGGCAAGAATACTGGGGTGGGTTGCCATTTCCTCCTCCAGGGGATCTTCCTGACTCAGGGATCAAACGCGCAAGAGGATTCTTTACCACTGAGCCACCTGGGAAGCTTTCACATCGATTCTCTTTTATTTGATTGAATAACCTGTTCATTTCATGGCAAAATCCTGTTGAGGTTCATGACTGTGCTCACACTGAATTCAAAGATGTATTTTGGGAAGAACTGATAGGATGGCAGTAATTAATTTTCCTGTCATGCAAGAAATGGTATTTTTAGTCTTAAAACAGAAAATAAAAAGCTTCAAGCACATTTCTCTCTAGTTTTAAAAATGATATTCATGTGTGTTTTGTAGTCAGTGTGAAATGGACACATCATTTTTGCTATTTCATATTTTATTGTTAGAGCACATATCTAATTTTATGTATTTCACTTATATCCAATAGTATTTATAAAATATCTGGGTGAATAACTTGTTATTCCAAAGAGACACCCACTTAAGACAAAGGCAATTTTTCTAATTTCCTTATGTAAATAAATTATAGTATATCAATGAGGTGAAGTCGCTCCGTCGTGTCCGACTCTTTGCAACCCCGTGGACTGTAACCTACTAGGCTTCTCTGTCCATGGGATTCTCCAGGCAAGAATACTGGAGTGGGTTGCCATTTCCTTCTCCAGGGGATCTTCCCGACCCAGTGATCGAACCTGGGTCTCCCGCATTGGAGGCAGATGCTTTAACCTCTGAACCACCAGGGAAGCCCAGTATATCAATAGTATGATATAAAATACAGCTATTGAAAATGGTGAAGGGATGGAAGCTCTAAAAAAGTTTAAAAAAAAAAAAAGAAAATGGTGAAGGGGTCCTCTATGTACTGATCTGGAAAGAATATCCAAGAAATGATAGTTGAAGAAAGAAACTTGAAAAACAATATGTGTCTTAGTATCACGTTTGTATTTCTTCAGAGTCATCTATATTGATAAAAGTAAATGCAGAGAATAAAATCTGAAATGTTTACAGCAAGAAAATGGCAGTTCTTCTGGGGTAGGAGTGTAAGATGGGGGAATACAGAGAAAGGGTGGAGAGATGGATCATTAGTTGATCTCCGTAGACGTTCAGTTCAGCTCAGTCGCTCAGTCGTGTCCAACCCTTTGCAACCCCATGAATCACAGCACGGCAGGCCTCCCTGTTCATCACCATCTCCCGGAGTTCACTCAGAATCACGTCCATCGAGTCCGTGATGCCATCCAGCCATCTCATCCAATGAGTCAACTCTTTGCATGAAGTGGCCAAAGTATTGGAGTTTCAGCTTTAGCATCATTCCTTCCAAAGAAATCCCAGGGTTGATCTCCTTCAGAATGGACTAGTTGGATCTCCTTGCAGTCCAAGGGACTCTTGAGAGCGTCCTTCAAACGCTTGAGAGTCTTCTGCAACACCACAGTTCAAAAGCATCAATTCTTTGGCACTCAGCCTTCTTCACAGTCCAACTCTCACATCCATACATGACCACAGGAAAAACCATAGCCTTGACTAGACGGACCTTAGTCGGCAAAGTAATGTCTCTGCTTTTGAATATACTATCTAGGTTCGTCATAACC
>SJYX01023792.1:301459-330177 GCA_006410675.1 Oreotragus oreotragus
TTTTTGAGATTGCATCCAAGTACTGCATTTCGGACTCTTTTGTTGACCATGATGGCTACTCCATTTCTTCTGAGGGATTCCTGCCCGCAGTAGTAGATATAATGGTCATCTGAGTTAAATTCACCCATTCCAGTCCATTTTAGTTTGCTGATTCCTAGAATGTTGACGTTCACTCTTGCCATCTCTTGTTTGACCACTTCCAATTTTCCTTGATTCATGGACCTAACATTCCAGGTTCCTATGCAATATTGCTCTTTACAGCATTAGACCTTGCTTCTATCACCAGTCACATCCACAGCTGGGTATTGTTTTTGCTTTGGCTCCATCCCTTCATTCTTTCTAGAGTTATTTCTCCACTGATCTCCAGTAGCATATTGGGCACCTAATGACCTGGGAGTTCCTCTTTTGGTATCCTATCATTTCGCCTTTTCATACTGTTCATGGGTCTCAAGGCAAGAATACTGAAGTGGCTTGCCATTCCCTTCTCCAGTGGACCACGTTCTGTCAGCCCTCTCCACCATGACCCGCCCATCTTGGGTTGCCCCGCAGGCATGGCTTTAGATGTAATTCTTGTATTTTCTACAAGAATCTAAAGACGTGAGTCAGTTCTATAAAACTATTTAAATAAAAAAAGATTCCTGGAAGCATAAATCTGAGACACAGAGAGGTGCAAACATCAAGGCAAGTTGACCCAAATTCAGCCTGTTTTCTCCAAGAAAAGAGCATTGGGGCTCAAAAGAAAGATATCAAAACCCCCAGACAAATGAACAGTGAACCAGCATGTAACTAGAGTTCAAGGCAAAGGCACAGACTTTGCCAGGGAAGACTCTCTACCAGTCTGTGGCTTTAAGAGGTTCTCATTCAGGAGAGAAAGAGAAGGTGATGATATGCATTCTCCAGTCTCAGGCTTCCATTTTATGAGGAATACATTCCTGATAAGAACAGTGGCAGCGGCAGCAGACCTCTGCTCAGGGTGTCTGTCTGCTAGGCACTTCTCCAAAGTGCTTAACACACTCTGGCTCATGTAATGTTGTAACAGCTTTGGTGGGCCCATTGTCATGCCCACTTACCCAGAAGAGGGCACTGGGGTACAGGAAAAGCATGTAATTGGCCCAAGGTCATACAGCTGGTATGTGGCAGAACCAGGAAGTGAACCCAATTTGTTCCCCAGCCTTCTATGCCTTCAGTTTGCCTCCTCTTGATCCTTGTGGAAGACGAGGAAATAATTCCCATCCCTCTATTTGTTCTGAACATTGAAAACAGTATCTTAGTGCCTTTACATGGTCCTACATGGTTGAGAGGAAACCCGGATGGCTGAGCCTTCCCTGCCACTCAAGGAAGGGGGCACATGGCCTGGGTCCCTCGTCCAGGCATCCATATCTCGGTTTCCTCAGTTGTCATGTGAGACTGAGCAGGGCAGCCAGTGTGGGGCCAAGTCACATTTCCTCATAATAGTCATTTTAGTTCCTTAAACAGTAGCACTATAAAAAAACACAAAGCCCAGTCTTCACTGTTAATAAAAACATCCTGTAGAAATCTATGTCCTACTTTGAGACAATATCCACATGGGTCACACACTTTTAACATTAACTATCTAGTTGTTCTATATCAGAGACTCACAAGGTAATGCAGCGTGAGAAGTCTGACCACTCACAACTATATTTTCTACAATTTAACACCCCATTTATGTGAATTGGTATTTAACAAAAAGTAATTTGAGACTCATTGCCAAGGCTGGCAATGAGATCAAGGAAGTGTAGAGAATCCTACCTTGAATTGAATTGCCTTGAAGCTTTCACTGGATGATTGGATCTTGAGACCACAATTGCTGACATTACCCAGCAGACCTGTTGAAATGCAATGAACATAGTTAGGATACTTTTTGTATTTCTTCCCATGGGAGAAGTTTTAACAGAGAGATTTTGCTCAAGTCAAGGAAGAGACAGGACTTCCCTGGCTGTCCAGTGGTTAAGAGTCTGCCTTTCAATGTAGGGAACAGGGATTTGATCCCTGGTCATGGAACTAAGATCCCACATACTGCGGGGTAACTAAACCCACATGCCACAGCTACTGAGCAAACACACTCTGGAATCCACAGGCCACAACTAAAGAGAAGCCTACCTACCACAGCCTGTGCTATTTTTTCTATATAGGTGTAGAATCTCTTGGAATTCTCATAGGTCTTTGATTTATGAGTGAAGACTCTTGAGAGTCCCTTGGACTGCAAGGAGATCCAACCAGTCCATTCTAAAGGAGATCAGTCCTGGGTGTTCTTTGGAAGGAATGATGCTGAAGCTGAAACTCCAGTACTTTGGCCACCTCATGTGAAGAGCTGACTCATTGGAAAAGACTCTGATGCTGGGAGGGATTGGGGGCAGGAGGGGAAAGGGACGACAGAGGATGAGATGGCTGGATGGCATCACCAACTCGATGGACATGAGTTTGACTAGGCTCTAAGAGTTGATGATAGACAGGGAGGCCTGGCATGCTACAGTCCGTGGGGTTGCAAAGAGTCGGACATGACTGAGCAACTGAACTGAACTGAATTGGCTTTTGTACCCTTACAATATAGGTTCAAAATTAACTTTAGGATCTTTTCATATGCACCAAATGGCAAAGCTTCATAGCCTTAATCAGCACCAGGCTTAGGAAACACAGTTATACCTGGGGGTCTTCACTAAATTTTAAAAAGGAACCTATTACTCTTAGGAGAGTTCAGTTCAGTTCAGTTCAGTTGCTCAGTCATGTCCGACTCTTTGTGACCCCATGAATCGCAGCATGCCAGGCCTCCCTGTTCATCACCATCTCCCAGAGTTCACTCAGACTCACGTCCATCGAGTCCGTGATGCCATCCAGTCATCTCATCCTTGGTCGTCCCCTTCTCCTCCTGCCCCCAATCCCTCCCAGCATCAGAGTCTTTTCCAATGAGTCAGCTCTTTGCATGAGGTGGCCAAAGTACTGGAGTTTTAGCTTTAGCATCATTCCTTCCAAAGAAATCCCAGGGCTGATCTCCTTCAGAATGGACTGGTTGGATCTCCTTGCAGTCCAAGGGACTCTCATGAGTCTTCAACACCACAGTTCAAAAGCATCAATTCTTCGGCACTCAGCCTTCTTCACAGTCCAACTCTCACATCCATACATGACCACAGGAAAAACCATAGCTTTGACTAGATGGACCTTAGTCGGCAAAGTAATATCTCTGCTTTTGAATATACTATCTAGGTTGGTCATAACTTTCCTTCCAAGGAGTAAGCGTCTTCTAATTTCATGGCTGCAGTCACCATCTGCAGTGATTTTGGAGCCCAAAAAAATAAAGTCTGACACTGTTTCCACTGTTTCCCCATCTATTTCCCATGAAGTGATGGGACCGGATGCCATGATCTTCGTTTTCTGAATGTTGAGCTTTAAGCCAACTTTTCGCTCTCCTCTTTTACCAAACACAAAAATAGAGGACAAAACCTATGCCTCACTGTAACCATCAGAACTGTTGCCTTGCATAAATTCCTCCATAGCCCATTACCCTAAAATATGCTCTGATTTAATGAAAAATAAAGTCTTTGACACAATTTGCTCTATAAAATGGAAGACCTTGAACATTCAGTCCCACATAAAATAGTTAATACAGTCCAATACAAATTAAAACAGGATGTTATGGGTTGAATTTCTACTCCCCCCCCAAAATATGTGGAAATGCTGACCCTCTGTGTCTGTAATTTCCTGCCAGTTGTGTACAGTCATGTGCAAATTATAAGTTAAATGTACAAGTACATAAGTGTACCTTGCCCTGGGATCATCCTCACACACAGTTATCAGAATGAGTCATTATGCAGACCCAGAGCTCCTAGAATGCCAGGGCCACCTGAAGAAAGGAACTTTTATAGCTTTTGTGAAGCCTCCTAATGGTCTGCCCCCAAATCCAACTGAGTACATTGATTAGCAACC
Organism: Oreotragus oreotragus; assembly: GCA_006410675.1. Classification (NCBI taxonomy): domain Eukaryota; kingdom Metazoa; phylum Chordata; class Mammalia; order Artiodactyla; family Bovidae; genus Oreotragus; species Oreotragus oreotragus. Next base: position 305,402 of record SJYX01023792.1, read on the forward strand.
GTGCCATGAAAGGGAAGACAGAAGCAAAAGTTTCAGAGACTGATTGGTACTGGGTGTGACCCAACAATGATGACTGGAATCAATCAGTTTTATCACATTAATTCCTTTTTAAGTAAAAGTCTAAATCCATATTTAACACAAAGGAAAATATTAATGTTCCTTTGGTAAGTATAACAGAGTCTAATATTTCTTAAAATATTAGTTATAACTTAAAATTTTAGAACAAGCTTATTTAGAGATGTTGTTGCAAATGAAAGCACTAACCAAATCAGTACCATTCAGTCATTACAGGATATACCTTTTGGAATTGCTTTCCAGGCATAGTAAATATTACATATGATCAAGTAATTAATATACAATTAGAAGTTTCTTACCTATAACCTTTTTCTTCTCTGCCTTCTTTACAATTGGTCTTATAGTGGATTTCACAAGGCCTGGAATATGGCCCACCCAGATCTACCTGATGTTTATCTACTTAAAATCTGCATTTTTAAGCAGACCTTAATCATCAAAGTAATTCCTTCTTTGATTATGCAAACTATTTGTGTTCATGGATTGAAAGATTTATTGATAGAATGACAATACTACACAAAGCAATCTATAAACTCAATATGATCTCTATCAAAATTTCAACAGCTCTTTTGGCAGAAACAGAAAAGCCAACCCTAAAATTCCTATGGAATTGCAAGACATGCCGATAATCAGAACAACATGGAAAAGGAGGAATAATATTGGAGGACCCTTACTTTCTGATTTTTTCAAAATTTGTCATAAAGTTATTGTAATCAAATCAGTATGGTACTGGCATAAAGACAGACATATAGACAAATGAAATAAAATTGAGAGTTCAGAAACAAGCCCATACATATACTATCAAATGATTCTTGACAAGGGTGTCAGAATCATTTAATGAGGAAAAATAGGCTCTTCAAAAAATAGTGTTGGGATAATTGTATATCCACATGAAAAAGTTTGAAGTTGGACCCCTACCTTACAATACAACCAAAAATTAATTCAAAATGGATCAAAGACCTAAATGTTAGAGCTAAAACATAAAAATTCTGAGGAAAACATAGGTCAAATCTTCATGACCTTGTGTTTGACAATGGTTTTTAGATATAGCACCAAAATCATAAGAAATTAAAGAAAAAAATAGGACTTCGTGAAAATAAAAACTTTTGTGCAAGAAAGTGATGCATTTCTCCAGAATAAGAGAAAATATTTGCAAATCACATATAGGGTAAGGTTCAAGCATCCAGAATATATAAATAACTATTATTTATTATATATAGAATATATAAAAATAATTATTACATATCATATAATAATAGATAACAGAATATATAAATAATAAACAGAATATATAAATAACAAACTGCAAAAAAAACCCAAACAACCCAATTAAAAATTGGCAAAGGGCTCAAACAGACATTTCTTCAAAGAAGATATACATATGACCAACAAGCACATGAAAAGATGCTCAATTATTAGTCATTGGGGAAATTTAATCAAAACCACAATGATAGGTACAACCTCACATCCACTAGAATGGCTATAATGAAAAGTAAATGGACGTTAACAAGACTTGGTGAAGATGTGGAGAAATTGGAACCCTTGTACTTGGATGGTGAGAATGTAAAATGGTACATATGCTGTGGAAAATCATTTGGCGCTTGCTCAGAAAGTTAAACATACAACTACCATGTGGCCAAGAAATTCTATTCTTAGGTATATACCTAAAAGAATTGCTTTTTACAGTTATTTTGAGGAGCCTGCCAGCCTCCTCTGGCCATGGGATTCTCCAGGCAAAAATATTGGAGTGGGTAGCTATTCCTTTCTCAAGGGGATTTTCCCAACCCAGAGATCAAACCCGGGTCTCCTTCATTGCAAGCCGATCCTTTACCATCTGAGCCACTAGGGAATCCCTATTTTGAAAAGAGGCATTCGAATATTTGTACATGAATCTTCATATTGTACTATTCACAATAGCCAAAAGATCAAAATACCCCTAATGTCCTTCAGTGAAAGAATGGATACAAAATATGCCTATCTATTCAATGGAATCTAATCCAGCTATAAAAAGAAATGAAGAACTGACACACGCTACAACACTGATGGACCTCAAAAAGTGTACCTCAAAAAATGCTACAGTTTAGTAGCACTTAGTTCATTCACTGTGTTGTGCATCCATGACATCTATCAACTTTGAAAACACTCTCATCAACCCAAACTCCAGCCTCCTTAGCCTCTGGAAAATTTATCTGCTTTCTGTCTCTATGGATTTACCTCCCCTGGGTATTTCAAGTGGAATCATATGTGACCTTTGGTGCCTGATTTATTTAGCATATTGTTTTTTGAAGTTCATTAATATTATACATCAGAGAAGGCAATGGCAACCCACTCCAGTGTTCTTGCCTGGAGAATCCCATGGACGGAGGAGCCTGGTGGGCTGCTGTCTATGGGGTTGCACAGAGTCAGACATGACTGAAGCTACTTAGCAGCAGCAGCAGCAGCAGCACATTATACATGTGTCAATGTTTCATTCTTTTTTTGGNTCCAGTGTTCTTGCCTGGAGAATCCCATGGACGGAGGAGCCTGGTGGGCTGCTGTCTATGGGGTTGCACAGAGTCAGACATGACTGAAGCTACTTAGCAGCAGCAGCAGCAGCAGCACATTATACATGTGTCAATGTTTCATTCTTTTTTTGGCTAGATAATCACCCATTGAATGGATATGCCACATTTTAAGAAATCAACTCCAGATGAATTATAGATCTAAATATATAAAGTAAAATAATACAACTTGTAAATGAAAACATGGGAAAATATCTTCATGACCTTGGGGCAGGTGATGATTTCTTCACCAAGATTCCAACAGCACTAATAATGAGGCTTCCTCGGTTCCTCAAACACTTTTCAATCTGGGGTGGGGTACCATGGTGAGGTCAGGGCAGGGGAGGGTGGTGGGAGGCTTGAGGAGAAGGTTAGGTGGGAATGGAATACTGTCCTTAGGGTCTCCCCAGATCAGTTTTAGGAAGAAAAAGATATGAAACTAAGGATTTAGAAATAGATTCTTTTATATATTTATTTTTGGCCTCACTAGGCAAACTCTTAGTTCCCTATTCAGGTATTGAATCCTCACCCCCTGCATTAGGAATGCAGAGTCTTGACCACTGGACCACCAAGGAGGCCCCAGAAATAGATTCTTTCAAAACTATCTGTGCCCCAGTCTCCCTTGGGCAGTATTTGGGTGCCCCCCAGGCATACGTGAACCTTGGTTTGAAGCCTGTTGAACTAAAGGGCTCATCTCCAAGAAGCCTCTCTGGGCCTCGAGCATCCAGGCTTCTGCTGACTGGCAGGGGCTAGGGAACTGCAGCACCCCAACTTCTGGAGAGTGTCCTCCTTTATCAGAGGATTTTGGACCTGCCTGTGCAAGGATATTGTTGCTGTTTAGTCACTGAACTGTGTCCGAGTCTTTGCAACCCTGTGGGTTGTATCCCACCAGGCTCCTTTGTCCATGGGATTTCCCAGGCAAGAATACTGGAGTGGGTTGCCATGACCTCCTCCAGGGGATCTTCCTGACCCAGAGATTAAACCTGTGTCTCTTATGTCTCCTGCACTGGCAGGCAGATTCTTTACCACTGAGCTACCTGGGAAGCAACAACAAAACAGACCATCACTAAAAATGAATTCCTAGTCCCTAGTCCCATGGGAGATAGCCAAGAGATCACCTTTTGAAAGTGATGACACTTCCTGAGATACCACTGCCAGGGTGAAGGTACTGTGATGTGTGGAGAGAGGGACCTTAGTCTCAAGGCTTGGGTCTTGGGAGACTCTATTGCAATCCCCCTTCTGCCTCAAAACCCTGGAAAGGAAACCACGTAAGCTCTAGTTGCCTATTCTGTAAAACCAGGGGAATGGTCTCCCTGGCTTTTCCAAGGGCCCTTCAGCCCTAATGCACTACAAGACTTGAGGAGTCAAGGACACAGCTTTAAGTAACTGCAGCAGTAATTGTGCCTAAAGGCTCAGGGGTCACAAAGACTTTCAATAATCCCCAAAAGTTACCGCCTAGCTTCTCAGAGAAATGCCCACATACTCAGAATTTTGAAAGTCCTTTGAACTCATCCATGGACCACAGATAAGGTAGCCTTGCTTCCCAGACTTGTCAAAGACCACTGAAGGGAAGATATATTGTTTCCATGCTGATCTATCCCGCGGGGATGCCGGCTCCCAGAGAGGCCCTGGCCAGCACAATGGGCAGAAAGGCTTTGGCAAGGGAGGGGCGAGTCTTTGTATAAGGACCATCAGGAGCCTGGGCCTGGGTAGGCCTGTGTCCACTGAGCCTGAAGACCTGAGAATTTTCTCCCTTGTGAATTTTCAGAAAGGTTTCACCTGCTGTGTCAGGATCTGTGGGAGTAAGGGCTGGACAAAGCAGAATATGAGCCACATAGACTGCCCCCTGCTGTTACATTTCTCTCAGCTCACATTCCTGCTTACCTGTTTTAAGAAGGGCTTTGTTTTTTTGTTTTGGGGTATAGCCGATTCACAAGGTTGTGATAGTTTCAGGTGCATAGCCCAGGGACTCAGCCATATGTATACACGTGTATCTATTCTCCCCCAAACTCACCTGCCATCCACGCTGCCACACAACATTGGGTAGAGTTCCCTGTGCTGTGTACATGTCCATCCAAACCTCCCTGCTGCTGCTAAGTTGCTTCAGTCGTGTCCAACTCTGTGTGACCCCATAGACGGCAGCCCACCAGCGCCCTCCGTCCCTGGGATTCTCCAGGCAAGAACACCAGAGTGGGTTGCCATTTCCTTCTCCAATGCATGAAAGTGAAAAGTGAAAGTGAAAGTGAAGTCACTCAGTCGTGTCCGGCTCTTAGCGACCCCATGGACTGCAGCCTACCAGGCTCCTCCACCCATGGGATTTTCCAGGCAAGAGTACTGGAGTGGGGTGCCATTGCTTTCTCCCCAAAACTCCCTAATTATTCCTTAAAAGCAAACAATAGACAGAGTTAAGATGGCTATTTTTCAGTCTTGGTAAGGGATTAGATGTTTCCCTTTAAGTTTACTTTTTACACACACACACAAAATGCGCAGATAGCTTGTGCCTGTACCACCTCAACTTTATGTGAGAACCTGCACTGGCTCCAGCATGGGGAATGCCCAAAAAATATGGTGCTGACACTTCAGTGAATGGGGCATAAGGTTAAGAAGAAAACCCACAATAACACCCGTTAGGGAAGCTAAGGGCCTCCCCAAGGGAGGCCTGGGGATGGCAGATATATGAGTACTACCTGAAGAGAGAACAATCTCAGCCATGAGATCTGTTACCAAACTCAAGTTCCTCTGAGGTGTCTGCAGCCCAGGAGTTGGAGTCAGTTCTTTCCTCTCACCCCCGGTCACACATCAGAGCCTAAGGATGGATGAGGGAAACCTCTCTTGGCGTATCCTGGCTCACTCTCTCTGCTGCTGCTGCTGCTAAGTCACTTCAGTTGTGTCTGACTCTGTTCGCCCACTTAGACAGCAGCCCACCAGGCTCCCCTGTCCCTGGAATTCTCCAGGGAAAACACTGGAGTGGGTTGCCATTTCCTTCTCCATCTTTCTCTCTACTTCACCTGAAATGCCAACCCTGGGGCAGAACTGCTTCCCAGAGCTGGCCTGGCCTCCTCCCTCCCTCCTTCCCCCAGGTGGTCTGGAAGATCAAGAGGTGACAGGTGCTCACCACCACTCCTCCTCACGTGCTCATGACTGTTGATCCTCAGGAGGATGGCCCTCCCTCCCTTTCACTTTTTCCACAGATGCATCCCTCGCCTGGCCCATGACGGTAGGAAGGAGGTGGCACAGAGGGAGGGAAGAAGGCAAAGACAGTGACAGGAATGGAAGGCTTCCACAGCCACTATGTCTGACCCCCAAGCCTGGGACAGGCTTTTGTAGGGAATCCTCTCATTAGGAATAGCTTCCCTCCATCCCACTCCAACAGGGTCATCGTGGTGACCAACAACCTAACATCTCATGTTTTTCAAAAACTGCAGAGAAGAGGTAGCGAAGAGAGTACTTGAATCTGACAACAAGACTGTAATTTCATTTTTCTTCTCTCCCTGCCCATTCTCAGTCACTGTGCCCATTCCCCTGGGGACAGAGGGACAGTTTACACTCACAGTTAGTGGTGGCTGAAGCGGGCATGCCCATGGCCAAGGGAGCAAGGCAGTGATGGAGGAAGAGGCTGCTGGGATGGGAGAAGGGCTGGAAAGGACGCCCCACAGGCTCTTTGGTAGCAGCCACGTCAGTTTTCTGGGCAGAAGTTGAAGAGACATGTCTTGCATGAACTGGCCTGCACATGAGGACAAGTCCTGGTACCTTGGTCACAGTGGGCAGTGGCACTCTGCTCCCTGAGCCCTTGACTCCCAACCTCAGGCATCACAGAGACTGGAAGGCAAAAGACCACCGCCTGCTGCTCTCCTGGCTCCATTCTCAGCCCATCTTTTCCCTGATATCCCTCACTTGCTGAGTTGGAACACAGTGGTGGAAATAGAGGAGCCCACAGCCCTCACCCCTAGCTCTGGTCATCTTTCGTCTCTTCAGTGCCATCTCTGCCTGTGGGATCTTAAGTGGTCTCCATTTTGTCCCCTGAATGAATATCCAGCCTGCATCTCCAGTCCCCTTGATTTTGTATGGTCTCCTTGTCCTGAGAAAAGCATCAGAGTTCTCGCCTCTTTAGCCACATGCCGGGGAGGTGGCTAGTGAGTATGAAGCAGAATGACATCTCTCCTTCATTCCATCCTGCCATTTCTTCCCTTAGTGCCCACTTCTGAGATGGCGAGGGCTGATATGAGTGGACAAGACGCATGGGGAAGGGAGCCCCATGAAGCCGTGGCAGAGGGTTGAAAGGGAAAAATAGGTACTAATGAGTCAGCCAGGAGACCCAACTTCTACATTCTGTTCCACTACAAGAATGTCCTTTCTTCCTGGAGCAGTGGAGTATCTGAACTTGGAACCAGGAATTCCCAATCCTCTTCCTGTTTCTATTTACATCTAAAAGGTCTTCCTGCCATTTATGCCTTAAAAAAAAAAAAAAAAGAATCTCTGTAGCAGGTGAGAAGTTGCTGTATAACAGAGCCCAGCCAGGTGCTGAAGCTACGTGTTCTGAGTGGGGACAGCAGCTTTGGGAAGATGGAGTGCCCTTTTGCCAACCTGTTCTCAGGAACTTTGGTGAATGGGCAATAACTACTGGCTCAATCTGCACAGTACTTCCTTCAATTTTTGAGTCCATCTCTTCTTTCTAAATGCTACACATGGACTCTCTTGGCTGTTGAGTGGTTAGGACTCCATGCTTCCACTGCAGGGGGCACAGGTTTGATTCCTGGTCCAGGAACTAAAATCCCAATGTGAACAAACCAGTTTCTGTCTGACCTGGCTTTCAGTGAGCCATCACTTTTAAGTCATAGGCCTTACCCTGCTCTGACTGGACATCCCTTCCTAGCATCTAATGTTCACTGAGGCTACAAGACCATGAGGCCATAGGGCTCTCCTTACCATTCTGAATTCAGTTTGCAAAATCTCCAGATCTTCCTGCAAAGCATCCATACGTATGAAGCAATTCTTGAACAGCCATACAAGTTGGCCTCCTGTTAGGTCCTGGAGCAGGGTGGCATCAACTTGAAAGTTTTCTAGTCCATATAACGAAAGTTAGAAAAAAAAAAAAAGGCCACTCACATGCCCTATCCCTTCTACAGCGATAGGTACTCGGAAGAGAGCCCAGGCTGCCTCCTTCATCATTTCAGTCTAAATACCTCAGTGTCGAAGGCTCAGCAGAAGAAAGGTATCAAGTGCTTTCAAGGCCCCTAGGCCTTTGCTTAATGCTAGAATTAATTGACAGAAAACACTGCAGTAGTGGGTGCTCAGGGGAGAGGCAACTAGAATGGGGGTACTTCTCCCAGGGCAAACACTGAAACATCTCTTCCTGTTTCAGGATACAGTTCCCTGAACCCTGGACTTAGGTTGTTCATGTAGATAGGATGACAGCCACAGATACTGCCTCAAACTTAGTAATTCATTCTGAGCTCCCTTCAGAGAAACTGTATACTCTTATGATCCATCTCTACTGAGAAAGAATGGGAGTAGGATTCCTCACCATCATGTATTTACTGAGTACCTGATATCTGAAGAATTTAAATCATGGAGGATGGGGAGGCTGAGTAACCAGACAGATACAAACAGGTAACTTCAGATAACAAGAACAATTCCAGTCTTTTATTAAAGAACTTTCCAGGTATTGATAGTAGGCACTGAATATACAAAGCTACATAAAACAGAGAGTTTAGATTCCTTTTTGTGAAACATCCTATGTGCCCCTCCTAAAAACATTGTTACTGGCTACTTCAACATTATGCAGTCTTTCATCACATCCAGGATCTATCTCTAAATGGTGACTTTCCTCAGACTGGAGACACTGGACATGATTCCCTTCTCTTGTGAAGTTTCTGGTGTCTAAGAAGGCTTGAACGCCTGCTAAAATTTCTCTTGCATATGCTACAGGTATAAGGCTGCTCACCTGTGTGGGTTCTCTGGTGTTTAATAAGATGGGAGTTCTGAATGAATCTTTTCCCACATTCGTAACATTTAAACGGCTTCTCCCCAGTGTGAATTCTTAGGTGTGTGTGTAGATTTGTGTTATGACTAAAGCTTTTTCCACACCATGAGCATCTATATGGTTTAATTCCTTGGTGTGCCAATAAGTGCTTATTAAGATCTGAACTCCATCTAAACTGCTTATCACATTGTTGACATTTATAGGGTTTCTCTTCAGTATGAACCCTCTGGTGTTTAATAAGATCAGAGCTAACTCTGAAGCTTTTCCCACATTCCTGACATTTAAAAGGTTTCTCTCCCTCATAGCCTTTCCCTTGAACATCTACAGGTTTTGAAAGCTCTTGTTTACAAATTTTAACTTTCTTTCTTTTCCTCCCTGGAAAAGCACGACGTCGTTTCCGTACCCTGCATGTACCACCGTGATTTTCATTTCCCATTGTTGTCTCAGCATCTTTCATTGTGGCCTTTCTTAATACTTTGGATCCTGATGGTTGTATCTCTAACGTAGGAAAAGATACAGGTGGGTCATTTCCAGTGTCATTTTTGAGCTTTAACCCTGTTGGAATAAACAGAAGAATCAGCCACCTATTTCCCAGAACAAGAAAACTGTAGGCGTGGAAAGAAAAATCAACGCTGACAGCTTTTTAAAAATACAGGAACAAGGGATTTTTGGTCCAATCTGAACAAAATGGCACAGATCCATTTCTCCCTGGTCTTCCTTTTCTGGGCACAACAACAAATCCATTCAAGAATACAAGATACAATGAACAGAGAATTCTAAAAAGTGGTAAGAGGAAAGCAAAATCGTTTGAGACTCCAGGACTATAAGAGTAACACAGTAGGTATCTTACATCCCCACATCCAAAAAATGTAGGCAACCCAGATCTAGTGTTTCCCAAATCTCAACTGAGCAACAGAAGGCTACCTGAATAGGCTTACTCCATCCGCAATCTGAAATGGGAAACCTTCTGACAACATCAGAACTCCAATCGGAGACATCAGATTTGTCATGTAGAACTACCAAGATGGACCTAGCTAACCAGCCACTAGAAGCCTGCCCCAGGAAGCCTCTTTATCCCTATGGGTCAGAGATTCCCACCGAGAGACACTCTACCTAAGTAAAGATCTTCCTCATTCCTCACTCTTTGGCAGCATGAGCACATGGGAATCCCAGCAGTACGACATAAATCAAGGAGACCAAAATAATACCATATAGGCTCTGAAAATTAAGCTGTCACTAGACACATATTCCACAAAGTAGGAAAGAACTCACATGCTAAACTAAAACAGAGTGACTGCCCATTAAAATATTTGAATAGGACCCAGACTCTAACATAATAGACAAAATGATCAGGATACAAAAAAATAAATCACACAGTACACCTAGAACCAAAACAAACAAACAAACAAACAAACCACAATTTGAGTGAGAAAAGGCAATCTGACAAAAATGGAATCAGATTGGTAATCAAAACCAGAAAGACAATAGAAAAATTTTAAATATATGGAAACAAATGGAAATATACTTCTAAATAATCCATGATTCAAAGAGAAAGTCTCAAGGGAAATTTAAAAATACATAATTAAATGAAAATGAAATTATAATATATCAAAATATGTGGAATGCAGCTATAGGAATGCTCAGAGGAAAATGTATAGCCCTAAAGGCATACAATAGAAAAGAGGAAAGCTCTCAAATAAATAACCTAAGTTTCTGCCTCAAGAAACTAGAAAAAAAGGAAAATAAAAGTTGAAGAAAGGAATAATAAAGATCACAGCACAAAAAACTTGCTCCTCAAAAAATTAATAAAATTGATAAACCTGTATTAACTTAGGCAAAAATGAAAGAAGACGCAAACCATCCATATTAGGAAGGAAATTGGGTCTATCACGACACATTCTGCAGCAATTGAAGAGATAATAAGGGAATACTATAACCAACTTATGTTCACAAATTTTAAAAGTTAGGGGAAAATGGGTAAATTTCTCAAAATCTACAAACTACCAGAATTCAACCACTGTGAAATAGATAATCTGAACAGCACTCTGAAAATTAAAAATTGAATTCATAATTAAAAAGCTGCCAAAACAGACATCTCCAGATTCATATAGTGTTACTGGAGGATTCTACAAAATATCTATACAATTAACACTACTTTTATATCATCTCTTCCAGAAAAGAAGAAATACTACCCAAATCATTTCATAAGGCCAGTAATTACCCTGATAACAAAATCACACAAAGACAGTACTAAAAAGGAAAACTATAGACTAACCTCTCCCATGAACTTCAACACAAAAATCCTCAACAAAATATTGGCAATCTGAATGTAACAATATGTAAGCATTATATACCATGATCAAGTAGGATTTCGATATTTGAAATCAATCAACATAACCCACCATATACTAACAAGCTTTGAAAGATTATAATACCATTAACTGACACAGAAAAGTATTTGACAAACCCTACATCCATTAACGATAGAAAAAAAAAAAAAACTCAAGAAGGACTTCCCTGGTGGACCAGTGGCCAAGACTCCACATTCCCAATACAAGGGGCCCAGGTTCAATTCCTGGTCAGGGAACTAGATACTGAAATGAGAATAAGAATTTGTATGCCACAACTAAGAGTTTACACACTTCAGCTAAAAAGATCCCGAGTGCTGCAACGAAGACCCAGCACAGCCAAAAATAAATAAAACCCTAGGAAAGTTAAGAATTATATCAACTTGATAAAATATCAATAAAAACCCTGCACTAACATCATACATAATAGTGAAAGACATACGTTTCCATGATAAAATTGGGAAGGCGGCAAGGATGTTTGCTCTCACCATTCTTATTCAACATTGTACCAGAAGTTGGGCTTCCCTGGTGGCTCAGACGGTAAAGCGTCTGCCTGCAATGTGGGAGACCCGGGTTCAATTCCTGGGTTGGGAAGATCCCCTGGAGAAGGAAATGGCAATCCACTCCAGCACTCTTGCCTGGAAAATCCCATGGATGGAGGAGCCTAATAGGCTACAGTCCATGGGGTCACAAAGAGTCGGACATGACTGAGTGACTTAAATTAATTACCAAAAGTTGGATCTATTGCAACAAGGTAAAAAATAAATAAATAATTATAAAAAGTAGATGAACAACTATACTCCAACAAAAACATAAATAAATTTTTTTCTCTATCAAAAAGTTGGTGATGGGACTTCCCTGGTGGTCCAGTGGTTAAGAATCCACCTTCCAATGCAGGGGACTCAGGTTTGATCCCTGGTTGAGGAACTAAAATCCCACACGCCCCAGGGCAATGAAGCTGCTGCTACTGCTAAGTCACTTTAGTCGTGTCCGACTCTGTGCAGCCCCATGGACGGCAGCCCACCAAGCTCCCCTGTCCCTGGGATTCTCCAGGCAAGAACACTGGAGTGGGCTGCCATTTCCTTCTCCAGTGCATGAAAGTGAAAAGTGAAAGTTAAAGTGAAGTCGCTCTGTCGTGTCCGACTCTTAGCGACCCCATGGACTGCAGTCTACCAGGCTCCTCTGTCCATAGTATTTTCCAGGCAGGAGTACTGGAGTGGGGTGCCACTGCCTTCTCCGGGCAATGAAGCTAGCACGGTGTAACTAGAGAGAGCCCTCAAGCTGTAACTAGAGAAACCTGCACACTACAATAAAGACCCAGTGAAGCCAAAATAAATAAATAAATAAAATTTCTTAAATGATGAAAGAAATAAAAAAAAACTTGAACAAACATACTGTGTTCATTGTTTGGAAAAAGCAACACAGTAAAGATATCATTCTTCCTCAAATTAACATATAGTTTAATGTAATTTCTAGCAAAATTCCAAAAAAGTTTTTCTAGATAAGCTTATTCTAAAATTTACATGAAAAGGGACAGGCCCTAGCATAGCTTAAAATAAAATTTATCTTGACAAAAGAATAAAGTGGGAAGAAAGACTCTATCTGATTCAGGCTTTCTATACTGTACAGCTACAGTAATCAAGACAGTACAATATTGGCAGAGGGATAGACACATAACTTGATGGAACAAAACAGATATACAAGTATGCCCAACTGATTTTGACAAAAGTGCAAAAACAATTCAATGGAGGAAGACCAGCCTTTTCAGTAAACAAAGCTGAAGAAACTGGACCTACATAGGCAAAAAAACAAATGAGCTTCAATCTAAATTTCGTATCTTATATAGAATTTATTCACTATGAATCACAGACTTAAATGCAAACTTAAAAAACTTTTAGGAAAAGCACAGAAAATTTTAGGGATCTATGGCTAGCCCTGATAGCAAAAATACAATTAGTAAAAGGAAAAGTGAAAAATTGGGCATCAAAATAAAAAACTAACACTATAGAAATCCATGAGAAGAGGATAAAAAGTAAAATATACAGATTTGGGGAAACTACTTGCAAAAAATATACCCAAGAAAGCACTACAATCTATAAAAGAACTCTCAAAATTCAACAGTTAAAAAACAACCTAATGAAAACCATGGCAAAGGCTGTTTCACTGAAGATAATATAAAGATGGCAAATAAGCACATGAAAAACTACAACATTAGCTATTAGCGAAATGCAAGTCCAAGCCACAGTGAGATAACATTACATACTTAACAGAAGGCCAAAAAAAATTTTTTTTAATGGTAATACTATTAAACAATGGCAAGAATGTGGAGAAACTGAATCACATCCATTGCTGGCTAGGAAGGTAAAATGATACAGCCACTCTGTAAAACAGTTTGGCATTAAACATCTAATTACCATATGAAACAGTAATTTCACTCTTTCACTCTCTATCCTAGAGAAACGAAAACTTACTGTCTCTATACAAAATTCTGTACAGGAATGTTCATGGCAGCTTTATTCACAATAGCCCAAGACTGAAGACAGCAAAAATATCTTTCAATGGATGAATGGTTAAACAAATTGTGGTTTATCAATATTACAGAATGCTTCTCAGCAGTAAAAATGAATGAACTACTGATACACACAATAACTTAGATGAATTTCCAGGGAATTATTGTGAAGGAGAAAAGTTAATCTCCCAAAGCTACGTATTTTATGACTCTAATCATATATTTTTGAAATGGCAAAATTTTTAAAAACTGTAAGCAGATCAGTGGTTGGCATAGGTTGGTGACAAGGTAGGGTGTGGGAGGGAAGTGTGTGTTGTTATATTGATAAAAGGGCAACAGGAAGCATCCTTGTGGTATCTTGATTGGGGTGGTGAATATACAAACCTCCACATGATTAAAAAACCTTAGAGAACTAAATACATACACACCCACAAATGAATACAAGGAAAAATAGAAATATGAATAAGGTCAGTGGACTGTACCCATTTTATTATTCTGGTTGTGATATTATATACGTTTGCAAAAGTTATCATTGAGGGAAAATGGGTAAAGTGTATATGGGTTCTTTGTATTACATTTTAAATATGCATGTGAATCTACAAATAAGTCAATAAAGAGGTTAATTTTTAAAAATATATAGGAACAAAATCTTAAAATTGTTAAGCCCTTATAAAGGCTCCTATTAAGGAATTTTCTCCTCTTCCTATATGTACATTTACGTCAAAGAGACTCTCCAAGAATGTCCTTGAACTCTTAGGGACTTTGGGTCTATGGTTCTTGCCCTTGTGCTAGACAGATCACTTTAAGTGTAGGATGCAACGATAATGCTCTGAGAATAAAACTTGGAGGTCATGGACTGCCATCTAAATTCCAAACTATTTCAGAAAAAGTGAGTAACTCTTTATACTTTTATTTACTCCAAACATTTAAATGGGCAGAATCTTAAACTCAGTATCTTCTTTATATTCTACCGTGGCTGTGGGTGGATGTGCAATGAGGAAACTAGGAACTAACCCTAAGGACACATGGAAACGTTGTGGGACTGGGAGTCCTGAGGTATTCCAGCAGACCTGGTTAGAGATGAGGTGGCAGAGACCAGGATGGGAAGACCAGAAGAGGTTGAGAAATGGTTGTATTCAAGACCTATTTTGAAGACGGAGTTAAGAGTACTTGCTCACTGATTGGCTGGGGGGTAGGGTATAACAAAAGGACTGCAAAAAGGATAACTGAGAGGTTTGGGGCCTGAACAACTGGGTAAACTGTGCTTTCTACTGACATGGAAAAGATGTGGAGAGAGTGGGCTTGCAGGGTAGGGCAAGAGTATGATAAATCAAGCAGTCTACTTAGGAGAAAGACGTGTGTAAAAAGCTCTCCAGGTGATCTGGATTTGCCTTCCCTTTCCCTCACACCATCAAGCTGAGAACCAACCCACTGCTGGGACACTGGGACACTCTCACAGGTGTGCATTTTCCATGAACTGAGGATGTAACAGATTGCTCAATTGCTGTACAAAAGAAAGGAAGACTCTTTACCTAGAGAGGTGACATGCTCATAGACTTCCTGCATTACATCAAGGTAGACGGTCCTCTGATTAGCGTCCATTATTAGCCATTCTTCCTCGGAAAAATACAAAGCCACATCTTCAAATGTCAATGGCCTCTAAAGAAGAGAGTAAGTTGTAGTTCAGTACTCGCTACAACAGAAGCCGTCCTATCACTCATCTCTGAATTACATGGGAGGCCAGTTACCAAAAAAGTTAAGAGAAGATTCAAGGGAAAAGAAGTGAGATGACAGAAAAGGTGCCCAAGAGATCAATACACAGCTTGGGAGGTGCCCAATCCCATAGCGTCAATCCTAGTTGCCTAGGGAACACCTGGGGCTAACGTGCCTCAGAGCATCTGCTGTGTAAGGTAGGATCATGGGCAGCAGAGAAAAGCGGACAAGGCCCCATTCAGGCTACCTGAAAAAGCTTGTAAAGTACAGCTCACCTGGGATTTAGGCAAGGTGAGCTCAGATGCCATCTTCCAGCTTAGGGTGCTTTTCTGCTCACAAAAGGTTAGACTCTCTTCATCAGGCACAGCTGTGGGGAAGGAGCCAGAAAAAAGTATTTTTTCTGTTTATGAATACCCCAAACCAATTTCTACAGTTTAGGACTCCTTCAGTAAAGACAGCTCACCTTCACGTGTGTGTGTGTGTGTGTGTGTGTGTGTGTGTGCATGCACATGCTCGCACATGTGCACCAGAAGTGGCCTTCTTATAAATTAGAACCAAAAAGCCACCACTCCATAGAACTGGTTCCCAGTTTTCATTAAATAAAAGGAAATCCATTGTTTTTCCTCTCATTAAAGAAAAATGTTCACTGAGCTAGGCAAGCATTAGACGTGTCTGAAAATTAAAACCTTGGGTCCTCCAGTGTATGGTGGGAAACAAGGGAGATTTCATTACTTTTTTCCTGGTGTACAATTCTCTTCCCATTCTGCCACCGACAGCCCATTTCTGATCCCAATTTCTCCTCTAACGGTGAGATGACCCCGCCTTGTCCCTGCTCTACCTTCTTGTCCCCTCTCAAATTTCTATAGAGAAAGGTCCACATTGTGAACACCAGGGTTCTGTGGTCTGGATGCTTCTGTACCCCAGAATGACCTTCACCTTCACCCACCACTGACCTACTGTACTCCCACTAGAAAGACATCCTAACTGAAAGCATGACTGGGCACCTGGAAACTTCCCATGACATACTACCTGAACCAATTACTATCACAGCTCCCAGGAGAAGATAATTATGACGAAACTCCTCACCTCCTTCATACACAGGCTGGGTTTCTTTGTGAGTATTCCAGCCCAGCTCTTGCAGTACCTGGTATATATTCGAACATTCTTCCTGGAACACACCCATTGGTTGGGGCTCTGCTGGCTTCCACTTAAAGGCTGGGGCCACTGCTGTTCCTCCCAAGAAGAGCACTGTGTCCTTTCCCCGTTCATGGGCTGTGACCTAGAAATAATCCCCATCCTCATTAGCAAAGAGCTTTTGGTTTTGGGGTGGTGACAGAAGAACAAACAGGAGTAGAGTCCACGTTTGGGGAGTGCGTAAGGAAGTAATTTTAAAAAATGAAGAGATACTGCACCATGATTTTCTCACAAGGAACTGTACACATGATCTGGGAAAATCAGATTAAAATGAGAAAAGCTATGACTGTTGCTGGCCTCCACACCTCCTTGGACAGCCACGGCTCAGGCCAAGAGCAGGGTAGGGGCAGGCTGCCTGTTCTCTGCCTCCACTCTCTTGCTTTCTAGACTGGATCCTTGATTTAGTGGATTTTTATTTTCCAGTTTTCTCTAAATAAGAAAATGAATAAAAAAAGGGTCTTCTCCCACGTCCAGGAACAATTTCATGGAGAAAGGGGATGCAGCAGAGGAAAAAATGGGGGAAGAGCTGGATTCAACTTTCCTCCATATACTTCAGGTGTATAAGACACTTGTGCTCCTCAAGGTGGGCTCTCAAGGAGAGGAAGTATGCTGCCATCTCCCCAGGGCAGACCTGGTTACCCACTCATCAGCAAGGCCAAGGGAAAGCCATGAAGGAAGGCCACAGAGGCTCTTTTCTCCTGTCCCTGAGATGTGTGTTCCCATCCCAGAGAGCACCACCCTTCAGCATTCAGATTTTCTCCATTTTTCTGTTAGCTTTTTTCTCCTTTCTGATCCTTGTTTCCCTTTTCTCTTTCCATTTCTTCTCTTTCTTTGCAGTCTCCCCAGAAAGGTTTGATTTATACTTTGGCTGCTACCCTCTCCTGCCTTTGACCTTTAAAACCCTGCATTCAGAGGGTTTTCTCTCCCTTCCTAGCATTTTCTTGCCTTTTATTTCTTGGCTGCTAAGTCCTGTCTCCTTGGCCATCTAGGCCAGGCCCACTACCTTCAGTTCACCCTGGTCCTAAAGAGGGCAAAATGCATTTCTTTTTTCTAAGGCCAGGAAAAGACTCTCAGGAACTCCCAAACCTGGAAGCTGTCACTGCTCAAGTCTGTGATTTCAGATTGCACTTAGTTATTCCAAAGGAACAACAGAAGAGTGACTTAATCCATCTCATTCTCCAACTATTGGCCCCACTTTCACCCTCTTTCACAGTGTACATGTAAGGAATCTTTCTGCTCACCTCATTGCTTATTCCACCAGATTCTCTCTTAAAGCGGTCTACCAGGGCCACAGCCTCTTTGACATTCTGTGGATGATACTTCTGCACCCAGTTCTGGATATGACTGGGCAGAACGTCCAGGAACTGCTCCAGCACCAGCAATTCCAAGATTTGCTCTTTTGAGTGGCTCTCTGGCCTCAGCCACTGATAGCATAATTCCTGCAGTTGGCTGACAGCCTCACGCGGTCCAGGTGTGTCATGATAACAGAAGCTCCGGAAGTGCTGGTGAGCACTCTCAGGACTAAGACTGCCCATCTGTGGGCTGGATTTCTTACTCTTATTGGAACTCTCTTTCACAGACCTCTTAGTCCCCTGCAAAACCTCCACATGTGGGTACAAGCATGCATTCGCCTTCACATGGCTCATCATTATTTGCTCTGGGAACAGTTTTTCTCCTACTTGTGATATCCTCCTGGGCCACCTGATAACTGAGGCCTTGTCAGGTTTGGTACAAAATCAATGAGTGGATCTTCTCCCCAAGGGCACTGAGAGAGGGGAGGAAAAAAAAAAGTACACATCAAGAAGAAAGCCACATGACACACATTTACTATTTATAGTTATCAGAGAAGAAGGAACAGAAAGTTAACTGTTCTGCCTCCTCTTTGAAATTAACTGCCATTCCTGAAGGCTCAAGACATGTTTTCAACCTTTCCTCTGTTACCCAACTTTGAAACAAATATACAGCTCTGGAAAGACAAATGTTAGTTCATCACTTTTTCTTTAAGGTTGAGGGATGAAAAAACTTGCATGCATTTGCTAAAAGGAGCTTTGATGTTATCCAATACTTAATCTGTGCACTTCCTGTCCCACCTTTATAAACGGGGGTATTTGACTTTCTCTACATTTTAATAGATCATTCCAGTTTCTTATCCTCAGTGAGATGAGGGATAACTGCTCTGTCCCTTCTTCTTCTTATGCAGACTGATTCCTTTGCTTCATGGAACATCTATATTCTCTTTTCCATCATATTAATACTGGAAGGGAAACTGAGACACCCAGATCAGCAAAGAATTAGAGAAAAAGTAACCTTATTCCTTTCGGCAAGTTTCCCCCACTAAGCTATCAGATGGCATCAACACTGCTTCTTCCTGGGAACACTTATAAAATTATGTCACTGCCCCTTTCTACCTATGTATGAAAATTTCTGCTCACTTTACTAGAAAAACTGACAGCTGGCTTTGTTTACAAGATATCCAAACGGTCACACCGTTTAAAAAAAAAAAAAAGGAGAAACAGTGACGATTAAGGTTCTTTGAAAACAAGAAAGGTCCTAGAAAAAGTAACCCTTGCCTTGACTTTACATTTTCTCAGGGTCATAGAGATTTTTAAGCAAGGCTGAGGATGGCCTTGAGAGTCTAATTTTCTCAGAGGTGACCCAAGAGAAACAACAACAAAGCTCTTTCAAGGAAGCCACAGGTATTCAAAGAAATGGTTGGTTCCTGCTGCCTATCTAGGCTCGAGAGGTACAGGGACACTTCCTGCATTTCTCTGTCAGCAGACACTAATGTCTTGGAGGCTGAAATCATCTCTTTCTCAGAGCTTCCCTGACAGCTCAGTTAGTAAGAATCCACCTGTAATGCAGGAGACCCCAGTTCAATTCCTAGGCCAGGAAGATCTGCTGGAGAAGGGATAGACTACCCACTCCTATATTCTTGGACTTCCCTTGTGGCTCAGGTGGTAAAAAATCCGCCCACAATGTGGGAGACCTAGGTTCGACCCCTGGGTTGGGAAGATCCCCTGGAGATGGGAAACGCTACCCACTCCAGTATTCTGGCCTGGAGAATTCCACGGACTGTATTCGAAAAGAGTTGGGACACAACTGAGCGAATTTCAAATTCACCAGTAATATGCTCATAAGCCA
Organism: Oreotragus oreotragus; assembly: GCA_006410675.1. Classification (NCBI taxonomy): domain Eukaryota; kingdom Metazoa; phylum Chordata; class Mammalia; order Artiodactyla; family Bovidae; genus Oreotragus; species Oreotragus oreotragus. The sequence continues at coordinate 324,902 of SJYX01023792.1, forward strand.
GCACAAACGGGCAAGTTTCGCTGGGTGCACTGGTAGGCTTTACTGCCCTATGCCCCACCTACACCTTCTGGGTGGAAAGTACCAAAAGCTCTCAACACACCAGCAGCCTCCGAGTCTACTTCAGCAGCAACCCTGGGTTTTATTTCCACAGTGTACAAAAGTTTGCTTCCGGAGGTTAGATGTGACTGCCTGGGTAGGCCTCCTCGAGAACAGGTACCGCCGGTTCTCAGAGCCACCCGCCTCCCGGGCAAAGACGCCACAGCGAAAACGAAAATGTTGAGCCCCGGCTAATTTCCGCCCTTCCCCCACCCCCGCTCACCGCAACGCAGCTGCCTCGTGAGGTATCTCTAAAGGTATCGGGGGTTATTTCTCGGGGGTCTCCTGATCAAACCCAGAAGGAAAATCAGCTTCTCGATTACCTCCACCCAGCTCTGGCTTCCGTGTACGCCACTTCCTTCTTTCTGGGCTCGACTATGAAGTCACCACATCTCACGCTGTCGCGGGGAGGAAGGCAGGTCCGGGTTCCTGCGCCCCCGGGGGCTGTGCCGGGAAGGGGCGAGGCCCCGGGAGCGCACGGACGTTGGAAGTTCAGTCCCCGGTGCGATCCCTCTAACGCCTCAATATCGGACCCCGTCACACCATCTTCGACTCTCGTGCTGTGGGCCGGGCGCCCACCGGAAAAGAAAGAGCGACTTCCGGTGGCTGCGTGATAGCCACGCCCATAACCGCCCTCCCGCCGCCTGCGGAGTCGTGCGCGCGCAAGTCCGGAAGTGTCCCGCACGTCCGCCCCATCCTGGGTTCCGCCCCATCCTGGGTTCCGCCCCATCCTGGGTTCCGCCCCATCCAGGGTTCCATCGCATCTTGGGTTCCGCCCCATCCTGGGTTCAGCCCTGGATGCAGGAAAAAAAGGACAGTTCAGGTCACCGAGTCTCGGGCTCACAGGAGTCTTAACGGCGCCGCGAAGGAGGCTGTCTCCTGCGAGCGTCCGCGATCTCGGAACCCCCGACTTGCCGTCCAGATTACTACTGAATCGCGTTCCAACAGTCGGTGGCCTTTTCTACCGGGAAGTTCGCCTGGTTAGGACCCCTATCTCCGAAAGTCATCACTAGGATTGTCCCGGGACTCGAGTTAAGAGGATTTTGGTCCTCCTAGCCAGACCCCTCGCTGGATCAGAAGCAGCAGTCCCTGATATTTTTAAAATCTTTTCTGGTTTGCATGCACGTGCTTCCCAACTATTATTTCTCGTTAGGCAGATTTTAACCTCATGGTGTCCCTTCCATTTATATTTCTCTTTGACATATAAAGAAATTCAGATATAGGATGCGGCGTCCGCAGAGTCATGTGGATTACAGGTGGCAGATTTTAGACCAAGTTAGGTCTCCTGTTATACCCCATGCTTTTGCTACTATATTATGCTTCCCTGAAGGACAGGAATCTTGTTTCACCTTACACATCCTGTAGTGCTTAGCATAGTTCTTTGGAGAAGGCATCTTTCTAAGAACCCGGATATCTCAGGTTGTCAGTGTCTCCAAATTTTCATTGTTTACCTAGTATTGAGCCGTTTGGACAAAAGTTATCTATAAGAATCGAAAAGGAGAAAGTATGTGTAGCTCAGTTGTACAGTGGAGATGAAACTGACGTCAGTGTGAAAAATCAGTGTGAGAAACTACTCTGGCAAGGATACCAGAGATCTGCATGCCAAGGAGGAAAATAAGGAGCGCCTGTCCACCTTTTAACATGCAAACTAAGATTACACTCAGAAGATAAGGTTAATCTTTATTTGCAAAGCAAAGGTGCCCAAAAGCGTGAGAGGATGCAGTGCATTATCTGTGATTGTAAAACTAGTAAAGATGTTTGCTTCACCAGGGAGTCGTTTTCAGGCATTTTCAACCGAATGTTTTATGACAATGGAAGAGAAGTCAGAGCATTGTTGCTTCTGGATAATTCCCAGGCTTACCTTTCAGCTGAGTCACTAACCAGTGAGGATGGTCAGATAAAGGCATTTTCTTTTTCCTCTTTTTTAAATAGTGAGATTTTTAAACCACGTGAAATTTAATATTAATCTGCTAAAAGTTATTCCTTATAATTGTCTTCAATAGAAATTAGATTATACAGTTAGCCATTTAAAATGAATATGGAAATAAGTATGATGATCTCTTCAGTTTTTCTTATAACCTACTATGGCTTATGTGCTTATATGCTTCAAAGAAAAGAAAAAAAAAGTTAAATGACTATAGACTCCAGGAAGACAGGTTGTAATTCACTTAAATTTCATTACATATTATTAATATGATTAGTGGTTTAAGCATACATTGACCCATGTTTTCCGTTATAAAACTCTGCATAATTAAAGGTTTATAATTTACTTATAATTTAAATCCATAACACCCAGATCCCCTCCATAGTTATGTTTTGGCTAATATGTTTGAAACACTAAGTAAAAAGAAACTGTGTAAAATCTGTGTAAAAAGGATTTTCTTTCCTCTAAACACTTCAACTTTGAGTCACCTAAGGAATCAAGATGCAATTCTGAGCAGCAAACAACTTTATAGGTGGAAGCAAGAATATTGGAGTGGGTTACCATGTCCTCTTCCAGGGAATCTTCTTGACCCAGGGATGGAACCCGTGTCTCTTACATCTCCTGCACTGGCAGACAGGTTCTTTACCACTAGTGAAAGCTTACCAGAAGGGGGGCTGAATTGGGGACTAGGTGAAGACCCCTGTTGGAATGCCATTTTAGTGCCTAAGAGCAATTATATGGGCCTCCTCTTTGCTCCGGCTTCAAGGGAAACATTCCAAGTAGGAGCAACATCAGTTTGGTGACATCATAAGATCTGTATGGGGGCTATTACAGTGGCTGCAGTGGGGAGAGGGTACATCCTTATGAGACTTAACCATTCACATCAATTACCATCTTACTCAGAGAGAACTGCATGCTCACTAGTTCCAGTTTTGTTCCCTGTGACTTCTGCACTGATATTCTGCAGAACCGTGCTGGTCACCCTAACTTTGCCTCACTCTACCAGGAACTGCCCAACACCCCCACAATATCTGAACATGTATTGTGGCCCTCATGTAGTAGGCAAAAGGATCACTTCACATAGGAAGGTGTCAGATTACCTACCACCTTTCTTACCTTAACAAGGGGAGAACTTCAATTCCGGCCTGGAGACCCCTCCCCCTGCCACCCACCACCTCTCATCAATGCCCAGATTACTGAGCCCAGAGTCCCACTCAGTACCTGGTGTGATGCACACACAGAGCCATATCTTCATCATGCTTGTAGTCATCACAAATAGTAACATCTACAAGTGGGAGCTTTTTCAAGATACCTATCTTACTGAAAGACATAAGTATTTTACAAATTCTTCTGCCAACTGGGTTTGTCTACTCCAAAACACTTGGGAAAGGGCTTGCATGTATCTTTTCAAGCTAGCATTTTTCTTTTTCTTTTTTGATATGTACTCAGGAGTGGAATTGCTGGAACATATGGTAGCTCTATTTTTTTGTTTGTTTCTGAGGAACATCCATATTGTTTTCCATAGTGGCTGCACCAATTACATTTCCACCAGTGGTGTAGGAAGATTCATATTTCTGCACATTTTTGTCAATACTTGTTATAGCTCATCTTTTTCATAATGGTCATTCTAACAAGTGTGACGTGATATCACATTATCATTTTGATTTGCATTTCCCTGATGGTTAACAGCATAGTGCATCTTTTTTTTCTATTTATTTTTAATTGAAAATAATTGCTTTACAGAATTGTGTTGTTTTCTGTCAAACCTCAAAATGAATCAGCCATAGGTATATATATGTCCCCTACTTCTTGAACCTTCCTCCTATCTCCCTCTCCATCCCATCCCTCTAGGTTGTGGGTCTCAAATCCTGCTTGATTTCCCTGAAACATACAGCAAATTCCCATTGCCTATCTATTTTACATATGGTAATTTAAGTTTCCATGTTACACTCTCCATACATTTCACCCTCTCCTCCCCTCTCCCTGTGTCCATTAGTCTGTTCTCGGTGTCTATTTCTCCACTGCTATCTTGCAAATAAATTCTTTGTTACCATCGTTCTAGATTTCATGTATATGCATTCAGTTCAATTGCTCAGTCGTGTCTGACTGTTTGCAATCTCATGGACTGCAGCATGCCAGGCTTCCCTGTCCATCATCAACTCCCGGAGTTTACTCAAATTCACGTCCATTGAGTTGGTGATGCCATCCAACCATCTCATCCTCTGTCGTCCCCTTCTCCTCCCACCTTCAATCTTTCCCAGCATCAGGGTGTTTTCCAATGAGTCAGTTCTTTGCATTGGGTGGCCAAAGTATTGCAGTTTCAGCATCAGCATCAGTCAATGAATATTCAAGACTGACTTCCTTTAGGATTGACTGGTTGGATCTCTTTCCAGTCCAAGAGACTCTGAAGAGTCTCCTCCAACACCACAGTTCAAAAGCATCACTTCTTCAGCACTCAGCTTTCTTTATAGTCCAACTCTTACATCCATACATGACTACTGGAAAAACCATAGCTTTGACTAGATAGACCTTTGTTGGCAAAGTAGTGTCTCTGCTTTTTAGCATGCTATCTAGGTTGGTCATCGGAGAAGGCAATGGCACCCCACTCCAGTACTCTTGCCTGGAAAATCCCATGGACGGAGTAGTCTGGTAGGCTGCAGTCCATGGGGTCGCAAAGAGTCGGACACGACTGAGCGACTTCACTTTCACTTTGCACTTTCATGCGTTGGAGAAGGAAATGGCAACCCACTCTGGTGTTCTTGCCTGGAAAATCCCAGGGACGGGGAGCCTGGTGGGCTGCCGTCCATGGGGTCACACAGAGTCAGACATGACTGAAGCGACTTAGCAAGAGCAGCAGCAGTGGTAGGTTGGTCATAGCTTTTCTTCCAAGGAGCAAGCATCTTTTAATTTCATGGCTGTAATCACCATCTGCAGTGATTTTGGAGCCCAAGAAAATAAAGTCTGTCACTGTGTCCATTGTTTCCCCATCTATTTGCCATGAAGTGATGGGACCGGATGCCATGAGCTTAGTTTCCTGAATGTTGAGTTTTAAGGCAGCTTTTTCTTCCTCCTCTTTCACTTTTACCAAGAGGCTCTTTAGTTCTTCCTTGCTCTCTGCCGTAAAGGTGGTGTCAGCTGCATATCTGAGGTTATTGATATTTCTCCTGGCAATCTTGATTCCAGCTTGTGCTTCATCCAGCCTGGCATTTCTCATGATGTCAGTCAGTCAGTCAGTTCAGTCGCTCAGTCGTGTCCA
>SJYX01023792.1:330361-349350 GCA_006410675.1 Oreotragus oreotragus
AAGGCTTTCTTATCTCTTCTTGCTATTCTTTGGAACTCTGCATTCAGATGCTTATATCTTTTCTTTTCTCCTTTGCTTTTCGCCTCTCTTCTTTTCAGTGCTATTTGTAAGGCTTCTCCAGACAGCCATTTTGCTTTTTTGCATTTCTTTTCCATGGGGATGGTCTTGATCCCTGTCTCCTGTACAATGTCACGAACCTCATTCCATAGTTCATCAGGAACTCTGTCTATCAGATCTAGGCCCTTAAATCTATTTCTCACTTCCACTGTATAATCATAAGGGATTTGATTTAGGTCATACCTGAATGGTCTAGCGGTTTTCCCTACTTTCTTCAATTTAAGCCTGAATTTGGAAATAAGGAGTTCATGATCTGAGCCAGAGTCAGGTCCTGGTCTTGTTTTTGTTGACTGTATAGAGCTTCTCCATCTTTGGCTGCAAAGAATATAATCAATCTGATTTCGGTGTTGACCATCTGGTGATGTCCATGTGTAGAGTCTTCTCTTGTGTTGCTGGAAGAGGGTGTTTGCTATGACCAGTGCATTTTCTTGGCAAAACTCTATTAGTCTTTGCCCTGCTTCATTCCGTATTCCAAGGGCAAATTTGCCTGTTACTCCAGGTGTTTCTTGACTTCCTACTTTAGCATTCCAGTCCCCTATAGTGAAAAGGACATCTTTTTTGGGTGTTAGTTCTACAAGGTCTTGTAGGTCTTCATAAAACCGTTCAACTTCAGCAGTCTCAAAAACGACAGAATGATCTCTGTTCGTTTCCAAGGCAAACCATTCAATATCACAGTTATCCAAGTCTGTGCCCCAACCAGTAATGCTGAAGAAGCTGAAGTTGAACGGTTTTATGAAGACCTACAAGACCTTGTAGAACTAACAACAACGACAGTATATATAAAAAGTGGAATCAATCATCCCATTAATTTGTAACCTGCTTTTAAAATTTGTTATGTTATGAACATATCTGTTCGTAACATAATGCATGACTCTACCTCCTCACGGTCCCTTTCTGTTTGTCTGGTGTTTCATCATCCTTTTGGAGATGGACTGAGTGGTGTTCCCTTGTGCAAGGCGTCCTGATTCATGTGTCTCGCCGCTGCCCAGGTTTTGGAGTTTTCGGCTGTTTCTCACGTTCTTCTGCTGCAAGCCTATTAGATTTTGTTGCTTTGTCTTTTGGTTTCTGCCCAGCAGTCTCCCGCTTCCTGCCTCTGGCGCTCTACCCCCACCCCTGGGTGCCCTCCGTGAGTGATGGTACCCCTACCCCCGACAGCTCTCCCCCGTGACAACCCTGAGATGTGTATAAGAGACAGGCCATAAGGGTGGTGTCATCTGCATATCTGAGGTTATTGATATTTCTCCCGGCAATCTTGATTCCAGCTTGTGTTTCTTCCAGTCCAGCGTTTCTCATGATGTACTCTGCATAGAAGTTAAATAAGCAGGGAGACAATATACAGCCTTGACGTACTCCTTTTCCTATTTGGAACCAGTCTGTTGTTCCATGTGCAGTTCTAACTGTTGCTTCCTGACCTGCATACAGATTTCTCAAGAGGCAAGTTAGGTGGTCTGGTATTCCCATCTCTTTCAGAATTTTCCACAGTTGATTGTGATCCACACAGTCAAAGGCTTTGGCATAGTCAATAAAGCAGAAATACATGTTTTTCTGGAACTCTCTTGCTTTTTCCATGATCCAGCAGATGTTGGCAATTTGATCTCTGGTTCCTCTGCCTGTTCTAAAACCAGCTTGAACATCAGGGAGTTCACGGTTCACGTATTGCTGAAGCCTGGCTTGGAGAATTTTGAGCATTACTTTACTAGCCTGTGAGATGAGTGCAATTTCCCAAGGAGTTATGAAATGGTCAAAGAGACCAAAAAGTTTGACCAAAAAAAGGAGAGTTTGGTCCACACACTTTGCCCATTTCTGGTCAGTCCCCAAAGGAGACATTGGGTGCCTCTTTGCATTGGCAGGTCGGTATAAACCCCCGACATGTTTCTGCCATAAGCCATATGAGGTCACCGTGGAACCGCAGAGCAGGGCTTCTCACTTGATTCACGCAGGGCGTTTCATTCATTCATGCAAGCACACCATAGAGTTAGTAAGGTACTGCAGAAAATGTGTTTGCTAGGAGAACAAAGAACTAAAGCTCCAAGCATCCTGACCTTGTCCTGAAGAATCCCAGACAAGCCCCCAAGATGACAGGCTGTTGTTGAATCACGCAAAGACGCCAGGATTCTTGGCCTCCGGAGGAGAAGAATTCAATCCAAGGCCAGAGACGAGGCTCGATTGCTCAGAACTTTTGTGTAATAAAGTTTTATTAAAGTATAAAGCTTCTGACATAGACATCAGAAGGGGGTAGAAAGAATACGTCTCTAAGAAACTCTTTAAGATACATTGAGGACAGCACCCACTAGGGAGCCGGAGTAGCTCAGTTGGGAGAGCGTTAGACTGAAGATCTAAAGGTCCCTGGTTCGATCCCGGGTTCCGGCAGAGCCTTTCCTTTTCATCCAAGGAACGGCACAATTCTTGCAACCTTGAAATCTGAGCTCTCGCAAAGAGCAAATGTTTTAGCTTATATCCAGGAGGAGTCCAATATCCAGTGAAAGAAAATGTTATTTGCACAGTCGTGTCGGACTCTATGACCCCATGGACCATAGTCCACCAGGCTCGGTCTGTCCGTGGAATTCTCCAGGCAAGAATATTGCAGTGGTTTTCCATTCCGCTCTCCCCTGAGGATCTTCCTGATCTGGGAATCAAACTCAGGTCTCACGCATTGTGGGCATATTCTTTACTATCTGAGCCACCCGGCATTGCAATTGTTCTCACAATTAAAAACCGGCAACTACTCTGAGAAACTGTTTAAGATACGTTGGGGAGGTGGAGGGGATGCGTTCACCAAGGAGCTGGAATAGCTCAGTTGGGAGAGTGTTAGACAAGATTTAAAGCTCCCTGGTTCAATCCCGGGTTCTGGCAGAGCCATTGTTTTCATCTACATCCAAGGAAAGGCGCACTTCTACATACTCCTTTCCTGATTTGGAACCAGTCTGTTGTTCCATGTACAGTTCTAACTGTTGCTTCTTGACCTTGACCTTCTTGATATATGCATTAGTGTATGACATTTATCTTTCTCTTTCTACTTACTTCACTCTGATAGGCTCTAGTTTCATCCACCTCATTAGAACTGACTCAAATGCATTCCTTTTATGGCTGAGTAATATTCCTTTGTGTATATGTACCACAACTTCTTTATCCATTCATCTGTTGATGGACATCTAGGTTGCTTACATGTTCTAGCTATTGTAAATAGCTGTCTCTTATACACATCTAGATGTGTATAAGAGACAGGCCTAACAAATGCATTCCTTTTATGGCTGAGTAATATTCCTTTGTGTATATGTACCACAACTTCTTTATCCATTCATCTGTTGATGGACATCTAGGTTGCTTACATGTTCTAGCTATTGTAAATAGTGCTGCAATGAACAGTGGAGTACATGTGTCTTTTTCAATTTTGGTTTCCTCAGGGTATGAGTGGATCCTATGAGTGGGATCGCTGGGTCATATGGTGGTTTTATTCCTAGTTTCTTAAGTAATCTCCATACCATCTTCCATAGTAGCTGTATCAATTTACATTCCCACCAACAGCACAAGAGGGTTCCTTTTTCTCCACATTTATTGTTTGTAGACTTTTTGATGATGGCCATTCTGACTGGTGTGAGGTGATATCTCATTGTAGTTTTGACTTGCATTTCTCTAATAATAAGCGATGTTGAGCATCTTCTTACATACTTGTTAGCCATCTGTATGTCTTTGGAGAAATGTCTGTTTAGGTCTTTTCCCCACTTTTTGATTGGGTTGTTTGTTTTTCTGGTATTGAGTTGTATGAGCTGCTTATATATTTTACAAATTAATCCTCTTTCAGTTGTTTCATTTGCTATTACTTTCTCCCATTCTGAGGGTTGTCTTTTCACCTTGTTTATAGTTTCCTTTGCTGTGCAAAAGCTTTTAAGTTTGATTAGGTCCCACTTGTTTACTTTTGTTTTTATTTCTATTATTCTAGGAGGTGGATCATAGAGGATCTTGCTTTGATTTATGTCATCAAGTTTTATGCCTATGTTTTCCTCTAAGAGTTTTATAGTTTCTGGTCTTACATGTAGGTCTTTAATCCTTTTTGAGTTTATCTTTGTGTATCGTGTTAGGAAGTGTTCTAATTTCATTCTGTTACATGTAGCTGTCCAGTTTTCCCAGCACCACTTATTGAAGAGGCTATCTTTGCCCCATTGTATATTCTTATCTGCTTTGTCAAAAATAAGGTATGGATAGATGCATGAGTTTATTTCTGGATCTTTTTCCATTGGTCTATATTTCTGTTTTTGTGCCAGTACCATGCTGTCTTGATGACTGTAGCTNACATGTAGCTGTCCAGTTTTCCCAGCACCACTTATTGAAGAGGCTATCTTTGCCCCATTGTATATTCTTATCTGCTTTGTCAAAAATAAGGTATGGATAGATGCATGAGTTTATTTCTGGATCTTTTTCCATTGGTCTATATTTCTGTTTTTGTGCCAGTACCATGCTGTCTTGATGACTGTAGCTTTGTAGTATTATCTCAAGTCAGGAAGGTTGATTCCTCCAACTCCATTCTTCCTTCTCAAGACTGGTTTGGGTATTCAGGGTCTTTTGTGTTTCCAAATGAATTGTGAAATTTTTGTTCTAGTTCTGTGAAAAATGCCATTGGTAATTTGATAGGGATCACATTCAATCTGTATATTGCATCTGGTAGTATACTCATTTTCACAATATTGATTCTTCCTACTCAGGAACATGGAATATCTCTCTACCTGTTTTTTTTAATCTTTGATTTCTTTCACCAGTGTCTTATAATTTTCTGTATACAGGATACAGTTCTTTTGTCTCCTTAGGTAGGTTTATTCCTATATATTTTATTCTTTTTGTTCCAATAGTGAATAGGATTGATTCCTTAATTTCTTTTCCTGATTTTTCATTGTTAGTGTATAGGGATGCAATTTATTTCTGTGTATTGATTTTGTCTCCTACAACATTGCTAAATTCACTGATTAGCTCTAGTAATTTTCTGATAGTATCTTTAGGGTTTTCTTTGTATAGTATCATGTCATCTGCAAACAGTGAGAGCTTTACTTCTTCTTTTCCAGTCTGGATTCCTTTTATTTCTTTTTCTTCTCTGATTGCTGTAGCTAGGACTTCCAAAACTATGTTGAATAATAGTGGTGAGAGCATCTTTTAATATACCTGTTGGCCATCTGGGCTTCCCTGGTGGCGCAGAAGTAAAGAAGAATCTGTCTGCAATGTGAGAGATCTGGGTTTGATCCTTAGGTTGGGAAGATCCGCTGGAGAAGGGAATGGCAACCCACTCCAGTATTCTTGCCTGGAGAAGTCCATGGACAGAGAAGCCTGGCCAGCTACAGTCCATGGAGTCTGCAAAGAGTCAGACACAACTGAGCAAGTAACACTGGTCATCTGTACGTCTTTGGGAAAATTTCTATTCAGATCCTCTGCCTGGTTTTAATGGCACTTTTCTGCTCTTGAGTTGTATGAGGTTTTTATATATTCTATTTCTTCCTTCAGGTAATCTTCCCTACCCAGGGGTCAAACCTGGGTCTCCTGAGTTGCAGGCAGATTCTTTACCATCTGAGCCACTAGGGAAGTTCCCATTTTTTTTTTTTTGGATATTAGCCCCTTATCAGATATATGACATGCAAGTATTTTCACCCATTTAGTAGTTGCCTTTTCATTTCATTGATGGTTTCCTTTGCTGGGCAGAAGCCTTTTAGTTTAATATAGCCCCCCTTGCTTATTTTTTGCTTTTGTTCCTTTGCTTTTTGTGTCAGAACCTCCTGACTTCTTCTGTGACCATGCCTAGGACCATACCAATCACTCTAATTCTGCCTTACCTTGGCAGAGTCAGGAGAGTTCCTTAAACATTCTTATAGTCCTCAAATATGTATGTGTGGCCTTTGTGTTGTGGCCCAAAGGATAATTTCTCATAGGGATCTATTTATTTACCTACTCTCTTTCTTTCCTTAATGAATTGTTAAGCCTCAGAAATCAGCAATTATGCAGGGCAGCTTGAGAGACCTGGTATCTCACAGTGGGGCATTTAGTCATCTAGTATCAGGGAGGCAATGAAAAGTTGAAGAGAGCATGCAGTTCCTATAGTATATGCCAGGAAGACTCTCATCTATTGGCTTAACATAGGCTTCTTACAGCCACCTGATATGCAATACAGCACCATCATGCACCACACCACATGGCCTAGTACACTCACTTGCGTCAGCTGGAGTCACCTGCAAAGGTTTCTCTTCCTATAAGGCTGTGTATTGTTCATGGACCTAGAAATTCAAAACAGTATTCTTGCATGGGAGATGTCTGAATTATCTCACAAGCCAATAAAATAGATGAATACAACAGATCCAAAAATTGCTTATTTAGTGTTATTCATAAGGCTTTCCAGTTCACCTTTTGAAAGCAATTTCCTGTACGTACTCATATAGGATTGATTTTGAATTAATTGCATGGTGGTAGGAAAGAGAAGGCGATGGCACCCCACTCCAGTACTCTTGCCTGGAAAATCCCATGGACAGAGGAGCCTGGTAGGCTGCAGTCCATGGGGTCTCGAAGAGTCGGACACGACTGAGTGACTTCCCTTTCACTTTCATACATTGGAGAAGGAAATGGCAACCCACTCCAGTGTTCTTGCCTGGAGAATCCCAGGGATGGGGGAGCCTGGTGGGCTGCCGTCTATGGGGTCGCACAGAGTCAGACACGACTGAAGTGATTTAGCAGCAGCAGCAGGAAAGAGAAGGGGGCAGAGATCCATTCTGATTGAGTACAGGTTGATAACTTATTACTCATAGATAATGAGAACATGCAGTTTCTCTGTATTATTTTTCAACTTCCATGTGTTTTGATCATTGTCATGAAGTTTGTGAAATACAATCTGTTTGGCGAGAAGCTACAAGTTCAGGCCCTTCTGCACATGAAGTGCTATTTTAAGCTCATTATTCTCTGGAAAGCAAGAAAATAAACCTCATAGCACACAATATGCATCAGCGAGAAGGGATCAGAGGTGCTCTGGAGATGCAGTTTAATCCTAAACTTTGAGATTTGTTGAAAGATATTGAGAGAAGAATGGAATGGCTATATTTACGATTTCCTTGAACCACATTCTCTAGGAGAAGGAGGGTGAACTTGGCATTGCTTGGGGTGGGGCTGAAAACCTGGGAATGGATAGACAGTGACAGGAAACTTGTAGAGAGTCAACAGCAAAATAAGTTGTATCTAAACCAAAGCAAGGCTGATAGGGGGATGGATTCAAGAAACAACAGGAAGTGGAGTTTTACTAACTGGATGCATGAGGGAGAAGGACACAGCCAATTCAGAGACGACTCCCGATTTTGGAGTGGATGGTGGTGACACCACACAAAATAGGGAACCAAAAAAGAAAAGAAGTGTATTTCGGGTTTTTAGAAAAGACAAATTCAACTTGGAACAGTTTGACTATGAACACTAGACTGTGCCAAAAGCAGCTAGATCTCTGATGAGAATCTGCTTGGTTACCACTAAGGGTTGGTTCTTGATATTGCAGGGTAATGAACTCATTTTTGCAAGAGTCAAAAATTAAGATATACTCACCAGAGACTGATCTACAAGCCAGAATGCCAATCAGCTTTCAAGATGAGAACTACAGTGGGAACTATAACGGTCAGGGTAAAATACCAACACGAATTAGAAAGCAGAAGGTATTCTTGAGGGAAAGTGATGCCAGAACAGATGGACCTCAGAAGCCCCAGGTGAAAAATAATAGCCTACAGTTCCATAAATTTTCCAGAGGAAAACAATGTGGCTGACTTTGCAGGTTTAAGTCCTCTGTGGCATAAAAGGCTGACCAAATCCGTATGCTCCATGGAGCACACAGGTGATGGAAAAGCATAGACAGGGATTAGTGGAGACAGAGGGCAGAACTGAGTGAGGGCAGGAATCAAGCGGAGCTCTCAGCCTTCAGTTGTCCTCCCAGCGGCCCCCCTCCCCGCACCCGGGAGGAGAGGCAGTAGTACCAACTGGCTTGCTCCTGTGGCTGCGGGAGGCCAAAGGTTCAGGTACACCAGAGGCAGCAGGGGGAGACTATGAGGGGGTTTCAGCTGTAGTACGCCCTGAAAGTCACAGGGTGGCTTTGTCTTTCCCAAATCCAGGGAAGGTTGATGAATAGAATCCCTTCCATTTCCTGTGTTCTTTTTTCTTCCTTTGGATCTCGACTACCCACTCTGTGCAGCTGAGGGCAAGCAGATGAGAACTGGGTGAAGGAGCTACAGAAGAGACGGAAGGAGTGAGTTGTTTCCGGATGGTGTGCAGTGAAGGCGCTCCTGCAGCCGGGTTCACACAGAAGCTGCCACCCACCGATCCCGTCCCAGGACGAGCCAGGCCCTTACCCATGCCCGCGGCCGCATCGGACCCAAGACAGTCGCCAGGTGGGTGCTACCCACGCCAATTTGATCAGTCATGAAGCTGCGGCTCAGAAAGGCCGAGTGGCCTGCCCTGGTTAAGTGGTAGAGCTGCTGTGTCTAAATAGAGAGTTTATGCCCTTGACCCTGACACGGCGCTGCGTTTTGACATCCTGAGACTAAGTAGCTCTTCTGACCAGCTCAGAATCAAGCTGATCACTAACGAAGACGGGTCCTCATGGATAGACCGCTTCTGCGTGTCAGCCACTGTGCTCAGTGTCCACTGATTGATGTGATGTGGATTGCCAACACAACACCCCCAGGGTTTTCTGATGTAATTCAAAGAATCCACCAGTAGACGGCGCAGCTCCACTGGGTTTTCGAGTTATACGAGGCTCTGCACCCTCACGTTGACGTATATTCCTCCCACTCCCTTCGTGTGTCCCAAGGCCTCTTTTCTCTTTCTTATCTTGCCCTTATCAAACAAAACTGGCTGTGCACGGATGACTGTCCCTGTCGCTGAAGGCCTTGGCAACACAACACCTTTAGGGCCTTCCGATGTAGTTCAAGGAATCAACCAGCAGGTGGCGCTGCTCCACTCAGAAATCGGGAGAATGTAATCGGTTCCTAGGTTATTTATTTTGGCTGTGCTGGGTCTTCTTTTCTCTGGCTACAGCGAGCCAGGGCTACTCTTGGTTTCAGTACGTGGGCTTTTCATTGCCGTGGCTTCTCTTGTTTTGGAGCACAGGCTCTAGGGCCAGAAGGCTTCAATAGTTGTGGCTCCCTGGCTTCGTTGCTCTGTGGCAAGTGGGATTTTCCTGGACCCGAGATGGAAGCCTTGTGCAGTGAACTGGCAGGATGATTCTCAACCACTGAACCATCAAGGGAGCACTGGAAGGTGAAATCTTAACTGCTGGATCACCAAGGAAGTCTCACAAGTCATGGATTTAGATGCAAGGACATATGACAGGGGCTTGGTTGCAGAAACAAGGCATGAACTTGTCCTCTGGGACCAGAGGGGAATCTGCAACAGGGTGCAACTGATCAGAATAGTGCAGAAAAGCCTGAGCTGAAAGTCAGGAAACCTGGATGCTAATCTTGGCTCTCCCATCCACTGTGTGTGAAGTCGCTCAGTCGTGTCCGACTCTTTGTGACCCCATGGACTGTAGCCTTCCAGGCTCCTCCCTCCATGGGATTCTCCATGCAAGAGTACTGGAGTGGGTTGCCATTTCCTTCTCCAGGGGATCTTCCCAACCCAGGGATTGAACCCTGTTCTCCTGCATTCCAGGCAGATGCTTTAACCTCTGAACCACCAGGGAAGCCCCCTCCCACCCATTAGTTTTGTGGTTTTGGGNGCAAGAGTACTGGAGTGGGTTGCCATTTCCTTCTCCAGGGGATCTTCCCAACCCAGGGATTGAACCCTGTTCTCCTGCATTCCAGGCAGATGCTTTAACCTCTGAACCACCAGGGAAGCCCCCTCCCACCCATTAGTTTTGTGGTTTTGGGTACATCACTGTAAGTCTTTTTTTAGTTCATTTAAAATAAAGTTTACTTATGTCAACCTCTTGACTCTCAAGATACCAGGGAGTAGTGCTTTTCAAAGTCTAATGTGCACTGGAATCACCAGTTATTAGGAAAGTGTAAGTCCTAATTCAGTAGGTCTGTGGTGGAGGCCTCAGAGTGACAAGTTCCCAGGTGATACTGATGCTGCTGGTCCCTGGACCACACTTTGAGTAGCAGGCAAGTGTACACTACAGAAGTGGCTCAAGGGCTCTCACGCTGGTGTGGATGGAAGGCCAGAGGCAGGACTGTAGTCACCAGCCCCTCCCCAGCTTCAGCAAGAGCAGCTTGTCTTTCGATATCCTGAGACTGACCAGCTCTTCTGACCAGCTCTGAATCAAGCTGATCACTAACAAAGACAGGGTCTTGTATACAGGCCACTTCCACGAGTCAGTCACCGTGCTCAGTGTTCAGTGATTGATGTGTATTGGTTCACATGTTCCTCAGAGAACCATGGAATTACTCACCATCTCGCAGATGAAGTGAAAGACAGAGAATCTGAATGTGCTCAGTCGCTCAGTCCTGTCTGACCCTTTATAACCCACCATGGACCATAGCCCACCAGGCTCCTCTGTCCCTGAAATTCTCCAGGCAAGAATACTGGAGTGGGTAGTCATTCCCTTCTCCAGGGGGTTTTCCAGACCCAGGGATCAAACCTGCCTCTCAAGTGGGTTTCAAGCAGATTCTTTACCACTCAGCCACCAGGGAAGCCCAGAGAGTCTGAAGGACTTGGCCAAAGTGACTCCACTCAAGAGTCCGGGTTCGAACCCAGCTGGTTTCCCCTCCCAAGTCTGCTCCAAGCACCATGTGCCCGGTGTACAAAAGGTAATGACAATTTCCAGTACTGCTGGTGTTCTGAAAAGTCCCTGGTGACTTAAGGGGGTACCCTGCATCCCAGATGTATTTGCAAATCTTGTGGTGTGCATAGAAATCTGAAGCACATAGTCAGTTCCTAGGTTCTTATTTGCTCAAGATCTTGCACCGCCTATAACTCGAAAACCTGTATATCTCGTCCTCATGGTGTGTTCATTATAGAAAGCAAATTCCGCCAAAACTTGGTGAAGGCTCCATGCTCCAGTCCAAGGCTGGCCAGTGCTGGTGGATCCCTTGAACTATATCAGAAAATCCCATGGGTATTGTGTGACCAGGAACTTCATTGACAGAAGCAGTCATCCATATACAGTCAGTTTTGTTTTTTAAATTGAAGTGTAGCTGATATACAATATTGTGTTAGTTTTAAGAGCACAGTAAAGTGATTTGGTTTTATATATGTATATTCTTTTTAAAATTTTTCTGTTATTAGAAAATAGTGAATATCATTCCCTATGCTTTACAGTAAATCCTTGTTTATTTTATACATAGTACTGTGTATACCGGAGAAGGTGATGGCACCCCACTCCAGTACTCTTGCCTGGAAAATCCCGTGGATGGAGGAGCCTGGTGGGCTGCAGTCCATGGGGTCTCGAAGAGTCGGACACGACTGAGCGACTTCACTTTCACTTTTCACTTTCATGCATTGGAGAAGGAAATGGCAACCCACTCCAGCGTTCTTGCCTGGAGAACCCCAGGGGCAGGGGAGCTTGGTGGGCGGCTGTCCATGGGGTCGCACAAATTCGGACACGACTGAAGTGACTTAGCAGCAGCAGCAGTGTGTATACGTTAACACCATACTCCTAATTTATCAAGGGTTTAATTTCCAAAATATACAAACAAATCAGGAAACTCAATATTTTAAAAAATGAAAAAAAAAATTGGCAGAAAAGCTAAACAGACATTTCTAAAAAAAAAAAAAAAAAAAAGACATATAGAAGGCCAACAGGCACAAGCTAAGGGGATGAGAAGAGAGGTCTTGGGGCACAGAAAGGGAGTGGGAGGAACGGGTGTCAAAATGAGGTTAGGGAGCCTCTGCTTTAGCCATATAACTGGGATTCCCAGGGTGACAGAGACTGGCTTTCTGTCAAATTTGACCTTGCAGAAAGGGCGCCCAGCAGGGCAAGGTCAAACTGCAGTATTTCACAGGTGGCATGTACATGGAGAGATGTGATCATCATGAAGTCATAGAAAATGAGAAAACAGAAACATAGAGAAAAGCGTCTACTGGTCTCAAAACATCAAAAAGAATTGAGATGTTGCTTCCTTGGGGCCTGCACTACTGTGCCTGTAGGCCAAGAAACAGGTGCAGTGAGGTACAGTGCCATGCCCACATGCCCATAGCTGGTGATTTGTGGAGCTGGAACCCCACTGGGCCTTTGATTCCTGGCTGGGGCTCTGCCCTCTGTACTCCTGGGTGCAAAACCCTGTTGTAGAGAGAGGTAGGAAAAGCAGGATGGAGAACACTCCACAGGGTCTGGGTTAAGGATGTGCACAATATCTGAATAAAAAATGCTTTAAAAAGTGCTCAGATCTGCCGTGGTATTCACCTGGAAACAACTTTAGATAAGATTTCCCAGAAAAATTGCCTCGAGAACATCAATGGAATTACCTTCCAGTTGTGTCTGGTGCATTCATTGGAATTCCTGCCACATGTGTCCTGACATTTCTTTTTAATCTACACCATGTAAAAGTGCAGTCTTGGGCTGCCAGTCTCTGGGAACTGGGAAAGTCACCTATGGCTCTGCTGGTGTGGGTGGCCAGGCTGCTCTGAGTTAACCTTGGACCTGGAGCTGGCCATAGCAACGATAGCCCAGATTACTTCCTGGGGCCATGAAGGTTGCATTCCTCCTGACTGAACCCTCGCATAAGCCCTGCACCTATTATGCTCTCACATGGCCTGTGTGGGCCCCTCTGACTGGTCCATGGGTGCGGCGCTTGTGGCCTACTCTGGGGTCGGGTGTGGAGAGGAGCCCAGGAAATATGTCTTGCCAAATGAGTGGCTGAGGGTCTCTGAAGAATTGTCTTCCCTGAGGCCCTCTGGGTGCCACTGTGACCCCATTATCAGGGTGGATGTTAATGAGCTACAGGGGATGTGTGGCATAAATTGGGATGTGGGAGGCAGGGGAAGGAGGGATTCCTGAGGAGACTTTTGATTTCTGCGTAAGGGGGGTTGTGGGTGGATGAGCAGTGGCGGTTGCTGCAGATGGACCCTGTGGTGGCCACAGAGAGGGAGGGCTGTCATGGCAGCTACTGAGGGAAGCCTCGAGAAAGGCTTGGTGGCCAGGCAAGGGAGAAGCTGGCCTAAGGTAGCCTTGGGGACTGCTCTGCAGAAGAGGCAGAGGCTCCCAGGTTCCGCCTGGTTCCCAGGGCTGAGGTGGAACACAGCCTCAAGATAATCAGGAGCTTCTGCCACTGTCAGCAGGGCAGTGGGGAGTGAGATAGTCTCCGAGTGCACAGGGTTGGGGGGACACCCAGTGCCTTGGTGGGGAGCTGTAGCCCATGGAGGCCTACTGTTTGTGGAGGTTGGGAAAGTCAGTCATAGGCCCCAGGAGGCGCTCTGGCCGGAGGGGAAGCCCCACCATGCTGGCTTTCATGGGTAGGCACTGTCTTCTTCCTGCCTGGTTGGGTGTGGGGGGTGCAGCAGAAGGGCTGGAAAGGGCCTCCCTGGAGGGGCTGGGCAAGTGGGTGCAGGGAGCTGAGAGCTGGACAGGGTGCAGGGTGCAGGCTCAGAAGCAGCCTCAGGCCCAGGACAATCATGGGTGCCAAGGAGACCCAGAGGCAGCGAGAACACTGGACCGGAAGTCACGGGCTGTGCCTGGGCCCAGATGCTGAGTGAGCCCTTAGCTCAGGGTGGTGGAAGTGAAGGAGCAGAGCAGGAGGCAGCAGGAAAGACACAGCAGGAGAGGTCTGGCTGAGACCAGAGGCTGAGGCTAAGGAGGGAGAGCAGACAGAATCATCTCTTGGGGGGCCGAGGGTGCCCAGATAAGGG
This sequence comes from Oreotragus oreotragus, assembly GCA_006410675.1. Classification (NCBI taxonomy): domain Eukaryota; kingdom Metazoa; phylum Chordata; class Mammalia; order Artiodactyla; family Bovidae; genus Oreotragus; species Oreotragus oreotragus. Next base: position 344,261 of record SJYX01023792.1, read on the forward strand.
CTGGGGAGGCTGTGTGCTCTTCCTCCCTGCCTGGGTAAGTGAGTGCAGGTGTGGAGGTGGGGTCTGAGCTGGATCTTGGTCTAAGGGTGGGCAGAGTCAGGAGACAGACAGGGAGGAGGGGGAGCAGAGAATGAGTCCCTCCAGTGGGGTGACAGGACCCTCAGGGAATGTCAGGGCCAGGCCTTAAGATCTGCCAGTAGCTCAGAGCCTTGGTCCTGTCGTGGGACTGCTTAAGCACAGGTCTCAGCCACCCCATGACCCGACGTTTCTGTTTCTGTGAGCAGAAGAGGGCCCTACCTTCCTTCCTCTGAGGTGGGTGCTGTGCTTCTCTGCAGGCCTCCCTCCCCTAGCCTCTGACCACCAGCCCCCCTCCCTCTGCAGCAGTCTCAGAGTCCCCACCCCGGGCCCTGTGATGGGACAGCTTGCGTCTAAGGTGGAGGGAAGGGAAGCTGGTCTCTCGTCCCCAATGTTGATCTTTTCCAAAACTGGGCACCAACCTGGCTGCCAGGGAAGCAATGGGTCCCTGCCACCTGCTGCTGCAGAGGGGCCTCCGGGTGACGCAAAATGATCTGCAGATGGTCCATTTCACCTCACCTACCCCAGCCCATCCTTGAGTTCAACTGAATTAAGTGCTTTCTAACACCAGGCTTTAAAATAAAGAAAATGTTTAGCTGTCTAGTTATTAAAATAGTTTGTGAATGGGACAAACTCGGACAATTGCCACATCTTAGGCCAGGCCTATGCTGCTGACTTCTTATCATGGGAGCAGCGCTCTAAGTCAAGTCCTGTCTCAGAGCATCTTCTGAACAGGCCACCATCCCTGCCATGACCCCACCCACTTATAGCCCTCAGGATGCTCCCTTCCCCCAGCTTCTGGCCACCAGAGTGGGGTGAGCTCACCACCAGCCCCTCTCCTCCAAGGGGGCACCACACCAGAAACAAGAGGGCTCCAGTTTTTATTTTATTCAATTCAAAGAATATTTTTTATTAACTTAGACACAAGATTTGACAACACTAGAAACAGGAACATTTCTCTGACCAGATTGCGCTGACTGGTGCAGAGTTCATCACACACAGAAAAGGGAAAGCTGTCTTATTCAAGTCAGTGATTGTGTATCAGCTCCACTGCCTGAAAAACAGACTGCACAAAGAATATTTTTTATTAACTTAGACACAAGATTTGACAACACTAGAAACAGGAACATTTCTCTGACCAGATTGCGCTGACTGGTGCAGAGTTCATCACACACAGAAAAGGGAAAGCTGTCTTATTCAAGTCAGTGATTGTGTATCAGCTCCACTGCCTGAAAAACAGACTGCAAATAAAGTGCATAGAGAGCAGCAGGGGCCAGTCGGGAGATGAGGAAGAGGTGGGAGAGCAGAAGCAGCAAACTACTCAAGATCAAAACGGTAAGAAAAGCAGTGGCAGGAGCACGTGCTGAGGACGTGTCCCCGCCCCTCCCACGGCCAGTATCTTTGGGGGCGGACAGCCCCAGCCAGATCCCCACAAGGAGGGGGGATTCTCTGCAGGTGACGAACGGTCTCTGCTTGAGGCCCCTGAATCTCCAACATACTTTCTCCACTTTGGGAAGCGGCCTCCCAGGGCCCAAGCAGCTCCAACAGAGCCACAAGCCCGGGAAGGACAGGGAGCCCGTCCTGCACTGCACACCCGCTGAACAGCTCTGCACCCTCTGCAGCACATAGTCACTCGTGTGTGCACAAGTAATCACACACTTGTGCATAGACACCCATTCACAAATGCACACTGACACATGTGTATTCACACACACACACTCACATCCACACATTCACACACAAACATCTGTGCATTCATGCATCTGCACTCATACCCACACACTCATCCACACACACCCCCACACACTCACATACTCAAGCCCTCATGCATGTACATACATACTCGCACATACAACCCCACACACATCCCACACTCATCCCACACTCACACATGCACTCAACATGCACTCTCACACACACATTCACACACAGGCATGCACATATTAAGTAAAGACGCTCCCTAGTGCCCTCTGCAGGCCCTCTCAGGCTGGCCCAGGAAGAGGCTGCAGCTGGGGATCCAGTCACCCAAAGGGTGAGACCCGAACTTGAAAAGGGCACATTTGTGCATCAGCCCCAAGGAGGCCCCTGGCCCTCCGCTCCTCTCCACCCCTGCAGCCCCATGTCTCAGTCTCTCAGAACTCCAGGGATGCAGTCCAAAGGCTGGCAGTCTCCCGGAAATGGTCCTGGAGGAACACAGTTGGGGTGGAGGAGGGGCCACCAGGACCAGGGGTTTCCAGGCAACTTGGCACAAGGGAGGAAGCCATCAGTGCCCTTCCGTCTGTGGGAATCTGTGGGGGGCATGTGGTAGCCCAGGTGCAGCCTCAGGCCTCGGGGTGAGGCAGGCAGAGATCTTCAGCCGGGACCTTGGGTGGCTGAGAAGGGCACATGGTGTGAGGCTCAGCCCCTCTGTCCCAGGGGCAACCAGGCTGCTGTGGTTCTTAGTCCCAGGAACTGAGGACCAGGACTGCGAGCAATCAGTGAGGGGGCAGATGTGGATCTGGGATGGGGGGTGAGGGCCAGGGCCTCTCCCGGCTCCCCTCAGTGCCGCTCCTGGTGCACCAGTCAGCAGCACAGCCAGGGCCGCTGCAGGCCCGTCCAGAGCAGATGCTCCTGTGTGATCCTAGCAGGAGGGGCAGCCTGGAGACAGAGACATGGGGTCATGCGTGGGTCTCAGCTCCACCCCACCCACATGTATCCCTTCCCTCCTATCACACTTGGCCCCAGGAGCCAGCCAACACCCCCACCCAAACTGAGAGGCCTGGGCCACTCAACACCAAGGAACCCTTGGTTAAGCCTTGGGTGGGGCTTGGGTTGGGGTGGGGAGGCCTGACTGTGTGCGAGGACCTTGCTCCCCAGGGGTTTCTGGGACTCGTCTCTCCTGTGACCATCTCAGCTCAGACTGTCCCCCAGTTCTTCCCTGTGACTTGACCCCACCTTCCCTGCCATGGGCCTTTCTCTCTCTCTAGGTCCCTTGGGAGCCTCTGCTCCCTTCCCCCATCCCACTGTGCCAGGTCTCCCAGAGACTGGCGGGCAGGTGGGGAACGCAGGCCCGGAGGCAGGTTCAGCTCCCCTACTTCTGATCTATGTGACAAGGGCAAATGTCTCCCTTCCCAGAGACCGGCAGGCGGGGAGAACAGAGCTCCGCCAGAGTGTCTCTAGCTCTGTACTTCCTTCCCCATGCCAGAACCGGACCACTAGGTCACTCCACCCCTCGGGCTCTCTGCCTGGAAAGCCCTTCCTCTCCTCGGGGGGTCAGGCCCTTCTCTCGGGTGCTCCCCAGGCAGCTGTAGGGTCAAGGGTGCCCCAGGCAGGGATTTGACTCTCTCGACAAGACCACAGAAGGGGCGGTTCACCTTCTATAACACCAGTTCCTGCAAGAAAAACATGGGGACTTGAGAGTTGCCTCCTCACCCAGAGACGTCCCCATCTCCCCAGCTGTCGTCTACCCTACAAGCCTCTTCTCCATCTGCCTCCCAGCCCGGCCTGACAGCTGCCCTCCACTCAAGGAGACCCCCACTTTCCCAAATCCTTTGGGACACAGGGGCTGCTGGAGGCTGTCCAGGACTGGAGCAGCACATTCGGTGGCACCAGGAGGGCACTGGGAAGAGGTGGAGGGAGCGTGGCTGAGAGGGGGCAGGGCTGGGAGGAACACGTCTTTCCCACTCTTCCCTGTCCCCTGATGCAAAGCTTTAGGGGCGGGGGAGGGGAGCAACAGAGACAGCAGGAGCAGGCAGAGAGCAGTCCCAGAGACCCGCCAGGAGGAAGTCTTGTGAAGGGCTGAGAAAGAGACAGACCTGCGCTTGGGCCAAGAACACAACCATCCATCCAGGCTGCCTCTCGAGGGGTGGAGGACAAGGGGGTCGGCATCCAGCTCTCTGCTAGGGCTTTCTCCAGGCCTCTCCGGGGCCATTTCCCTCTATTCCCCCGTGTTCAGGTGACACTACCGGGGCTCTGGGCCGAGGTGATGGGCTGACCCTCGGAGATGCCCAGGAAGCCGCCTCTCATCCCCAAGTTGGAAATATGACAAGGGAGTCCAGCCTGCGTGCACCCTGCCTTGCTTGCTCTCGGCCCGGCAGCTTTCCAGGCTGGCTTCCTCAGGTCCCTTCCTCGTCTCCCCAAAACTGCCCGGCAGCCTGGACATCTAGATGTCATGGCCACCGCTTCCCTCCAGCCCGCAAGTCCAACCTCTGGCCTCCTACCTTTTCAGTCGGGGTCAATCATTTATGTTCCTACTGAAGAATTTCTTCCTTCTGCTCCCCCCTTCAGCCAAAGTGAGACAACAGGTCGGCTGCATTCAGATAATTTTCTCGAGTTCGTTGGAAAGGGCCCGTTTTGAGAGTTTCAGTGCAGTTCGTCATCGGCCACGAAGTGGCTGGCCAGAGCCGGGGCTCGGTGGCTGCGTCCTCCGCGGTGGTCTAGGGCCCGGAGGCCTGATCTGCCCCTTCCTCGTCCCCTGGAGCTTCCCGGCGGCCCCCGGCCCCGTGATCCTTCATGCTGATGCCCCTGCCGTCGCGGCCAGGCGGAGGTGGCAGTGGGCGTTCACTCGATCCTCACCTGCAGGCGCACGTTGAGCATCACCGAGGCCACGATGTAGAAATAGGGGAAGTTCATGCGCAGACGCCAGGCCAGGTCGAAGAAGGTGATCAGCGTGCGCGTGAGCCCCTTGCAGAAGGCGCCGTACGAGCCGCGGATCGCGGTTGAGCGCGCCAGCCGCACTGCCACGCCCGACAGGGCCGCTGCTGCCGCCGCCGCAGACAGAGCCCCCGACGCCGCCATGGGCCCGGGCCGGCGCGGGCCCCGCGGACCGCCTGCAGCACAAGCTGGCGGGCAGGTGGACTCGATGCCTGGAGCTCCTGGCAGACAGCAGTCGCGTCCCACCCCGCCCTGTCCCGCCGCGCCCTACCGTCGGTCTCCCCTCGGGGGGTGGTCTCCCACTGCCGCCTCCGCCACATCCAAGGCCAGGCCTGAGCTGTCCAGGGACAGCTCCGCCCCCGGCCTGCACGCACATTGGCGAC
>SJYX01023792.1:349512-364382 GCA_006410675.1 Oreotragus oreotragus
CGTCTTTCCCACTCTTCCCTGTCCCCTGATGCAAAGCTTTAGGGGCGGGGGAGGGGAGCAACAGAGACAGCAGGAGCAGGCAGAGAGCAGTCCCAGAGACCCGCCAGGAGGAAGTCTTGTGAAGGGCTGAGAAAGAGACACACCTGCGCTTGGGCCAAGAACACAACCATCCATCCAGGCTGCCTCTCGAGGGGTGGAGGACAAGGGGGTCGGCATCCAGCTCTCTGCTAGGGCTTTCTCCAGGCCTCTCCGGGGCCATTTCCCTCTATTCCCCCGTGTTCAGGTGACACTACCGGGGCTCTGGGCCGAGGTGATGGGCTGACCCTCGGAGATGCCCAGGAAGCCGCCTCTCATCCCCAAGTTGGAAATATGACAAGGGAGTCCAGAGGGCCTGCGTGCACCTTGCCTTGCCTGCTCTCAGCTCGGCAGCTTTCCAGGTTGGCTTCCACGGGTCCCTTCCTCCCCCAAGCCGCCCAGGGGCTGGATATCTAAATGCCATGGCAACCGCCTCCCTCCAGCCCACAAGTTCAACCTCTGGCCTCCTACCTTTTCGGTCAGGGTCAGTCATTCATGTTCCTATTGAAGAATTTCTTCCTTCTGCTCCCCCCTTCGGCCAAAGTGAGGCAACAAGTCGGCTGCATTCAGATAATTTTCTCGAGTTCGACGGAAAGGGCTCTTTTCGCTAGCTTTCTGTGCAGTTCGTCACCAGCCGCGACGTGGCTGGCTGGAGCCGGGGCTCGGTGGCTGCGTCCTCCGCGGTGGTCTAGGGCCCGGAGGCCTGGGCCGCCCCTTCCCCGGCACGTCCCGGCGGCCCCCGGCCCCGTGATCCTTCATGCTGATGCCCCTGCCATCGCGGCCAGGCGGAGGTGGCAGTGGGCGTTCACTCGATCCTCACCTGCAGGCGCACGTTGAGCATCACCGAGGCCACGATGTAGAAATAGGGGAAGTTCATGCGCAGACGCCAGGCCAGGTCGAAGAAGGTGATCAGCGTGCGCGTGAGCCCCTTGCAGAAGGCGCCGTACGAGCCGCGGATCGCGGTTGAGCGCGCCAGCCGCACTGCCACGCCCGACAGGGCCGCTGCTGCCGCCGCCGCAGACAGAGCCCCCGACGCCGCCATGGGCCCGGGCCGGCGCGGGCCCCGCGGACCGCCTGCAGCACAAGCTGGCGGGCAGGTGGACTCGATGCCTGGAGCTCCTAGCAGACAGCAGTCGCGTCCCACCCCGCCCCTCCCCGCCGCGCCCTACCGTCGGTCTCCCCTCGGGGGGTGGTCTCCCACTGCCGCCTCCGCCACATCCAAGGCCAGGCCTGAGCTGTCCAGGGACAGCTCCGCCCCCGGCCTGCACGCACATTGGCGACAGCCAGCACAGTTCCACCCGTAACGTGGCCCCACCCCTTGCCGGGTACCACAGAGCTGCTGACAGCGACTCTGCCCCACCCCCGGATCCGCCCCTCCAACAAGCCCCGCCTCCTCCTGGACTCCCAGAAAGAGAGCCGGAGGGTCTGAATGGTGTGGAAGGCGCTGCCCTCCAGGGATCCTTTTGCGGAATGCGTTATTCTGCAAGGAACGCCCGCCCGGAGCGCTCTGCCCCTTTACACCATCCCCTTCCCTGACTCAGCAGAAAACCAGGGCAGTCAACCCACTGTGTGTTTATGTGTGTGTGTGTGGTGGTCGCTCATTCGTGCCCGACTCTTTGCGACCCCATGGAGTGTATAGCCCGCCAGGGTCCTCTGTCCAAGGAATTCTCCAGGCAAGAATACTGGAGCGGGTAGCCATTTCCTTCTCCAGGGGATCTTCCCGATCCTGGGATGGAACCCAGGTCTCCTGCTTTGCAGGTGGACTCTTTACATTCTGAGCTACCAGGGAAGCCCCAACTTTTCTTTAATTCATAATTTCCGCCCCCTGGTAACTCTGCACTATAGAGTTTCACCAGATCCACACGCACATTTTTTCCCTTTATGGTATATTCGCTTGATGCTGTGTATTTCTCTATTCTTGAATTTCCCCATTGTCCTTACCTTTTGCCTGCTGGGGAGCAAAGATTTTCCCTCTACTCTCTTAGCTATATACACTGCAAAGGTCAATGAAAAAAACCTGACAACATGCAGATTAACAGAAAATGTATACACACTTCTTAATTTTTAATATTATTTCAGCATGGGCATCATAAGAAAAAAATACCCAGAAAGACAGTGAGCTTTGAGATCTTATAATGCCACTTTTCCAATGAGTCAACTCTTCGCATGAGGTGGCCAAAGTACTGGGGTTTCATCTTTAGCATCATTCTTTCCAAAGAAATCACAGGGCTGATCTCCTTCAGAATGGACTGGTTGGATCTCCTTGCAGTCCAAGGGACTCTCAAGAGTCTTCTCCAACACCACGGTTCAAAAGCATCAATTCTTCGGCGCTCAGCCTTCTTCACTGTCCAGCTCTCACCTCCGTACATGACTACTGGAAAAACCATAGCCTGGAGGGATTGAGGGCAGGAGGAGAAGGGGACGACAGAGGATGAGATGGCTGGATGGCATCACTGACCCGATGGATGTGAATCTGAGTGAACTCTGGGAGTTGGTGATGGACAGGGAGGCCTGGCGTGCTGCAATTCATGGGGTCGCAAAGATTCGGACACGACTCAGCGACTGAACTGAACTGAATGCCACTTTGCCAGGGATAGGGGAGGGAGGATATGGGCAGTCTGCTGATGCATCGCTTCAGTCGTGTCCGACTCTGTGCGACCCCATAGACGGCAGCCCACCAGGCTCCCACGTCCCTGGGATTCTCCAGGCAAGAACACTGGAGTGGGTTGCCATTTTCTTCTCCAATGCATGAAAGGGAAAAGTGAAAGTGAAGTCACTCATTCGTGTCTGACTGTTAGCGACCCCATAGACTGCAGCCCACCAGGCTCCTCCATCCATGGGATTTTCCAGGCAAGAGTACTGGAGTGGGGTGCCATTGCCTTCTCCAATGGGCAGTCTAGGAGACAGCAAATGATTTATAGAAAAATGAATGACTCCTTAGAAGCATAGATGGGAGATTTGATAGTTTGAGACAGAGTTGTCTGGGTTTGGTGTTGACTTGTAGTTCTCCTTGACTTCCCTGGTGGCTCAGATAATAAAGGGTCTGCTTGCAATGCAGGAGACCCGGGTCAGGAAGATCTCCTGGAGAAGGAAGTGGCAACCCACTCCTGTATTCTTGCCTGGAGAATCCCATGGACAGAGGAGCCTGGTAGGCTACAGTCCATGGGGTCACAAAGAGTCGGACATGACTGAGGGACTTTTAGTTCTCCTGTGGTAAGACTCAATATTTCCTGGTTGTTGAAACTTTCAAGGAGGGGATTTATGACAATTGAGTTCCTTTTAGAAGATCTGTCTTTAGGCAAATAAGAGGATTTAAGAAAAAGTTGTTTTTTTCCAGATGCTGCTGCTGCTGCTAAGTCACTTCAATTGTGTCCGAATCTGTGCAGCCCCATAGATGGCAGCCCAACAGGCTCCCCTGTCCCTGGGATTCTCCAGGCAAGAACACTGGAGTGGGTTGCCATTGCCTTCTTCAATGCATGAAAATGAAAAGTGCAAGTGAAGTCACTCACTTATGTCTGACTCTTCGTGACCCCATGGACTGCAGCCCACCAGACTCCTCCATCCATGGGATTTTCCAGACAAGAGTACTGGAGTGGGGTGCCATTGCCTTCTTATTTTTCAGATGACTTCAGATAAAAATAATCAGTATAACTGAAGCAGCATATTTTGAGTTGGCACATACTAAACTTCTTCATACCTCATAGTGATTTCTAAACACTTGTCTTAATCTTTTGTTTGCCCTGGACACTGCACAGAAATCACTCAGGTTTTCGTTTGCCCTCATACATGGCATTTCTTACTGGTGTGTTTAAAAGCCCCTTTGTAGCTTCATTTCATCTTTATTCTAAACCAAGTCCAACCCAAACTTGACCATGTTTTCAAGACTATTTAAAGAAGTGGAAAAATCCTCATATCTCCTTTTAGTCATAACTTTTTAAAACCTGTCTGCAAGAGGTAGAGTCACCATGACTCCACCCCAGTTTCACAAGGAGGGCTGATCTGAGTATTAAGGCTTTCTCAAAATGCCTGTTCAGCAGACTTGAACATCTCTATGGCATCCATGTGACTTCTTAAGAAACCCAACAGATTTATATACACTGATTAGACAATTGTCCTACTTCCATGGTCAAGGGAAAAAAGGCAAACTTGAAACATCAACGACACCGAAAGAAGTGGTATGGACCAGGATTAATCTGTGGTTCAGTTTACCACCCATAAACGTATACCCAAATTCTATATTTGTGAATACATCCTTCAGAAGTGAAGGAGAGAGACTTCCCTGGCAGTCCAGTGGTTAAGAATCTGCCTTTAAATGCAGGGAACGTAGGTTTGATCCTTGGTCAGAGAACTAAGATCCCACAGGCCTTAGAACGACGAGCCCATGTGCCATAACTAGAGAGACTGTGTCCTGCAAAAGATCCCACATGATGCCACAAAGATCCTGTGTGCCGCAACTAAGACCCAACACAGCCAAATAAATAATTAAATAAAGTTAAAAGCAATGCTACTGTAAGTTTAGAGAGTTGTTTCTGTCAACATTAGTAAAATATTTATTGGCAAAAGACCTTTTGTAGCTTTAAAACATCATTTTACTACAGACTGCACTTCACTTACACTGAGGAGTTAATGTCACCAATATCACAGAAACTCCAAGTTATCGGGTGGTTTTACTTGCAAGTTATTGCCATAGCCTGAGCCCTAAGGGCAGGTCACAAAATCAGGATGAGGAAGGGTTAAGGACTGAACCACGTTATCTTCTGAGAAACACCCCTCTGTTTATAGCCAGCTGTATAACATTAACACTATCCGGTGTAGGGACAAGTCTGTTGAGTAAAAGACAAGTGGGAAAGTAAAATATTCTGATTTGGTCTGACTCACCTTGGTTATGAAACGTATCCTCCCTATAGGTCATCTGGAATTGCCCAGAACATTACCTTTCTTTCAGTCAATTATTCTTTAATGCCAGGAATTGTTCTAGGTGCTAGAAACATAGCAGAGAACAATGCCAAAGGAATCCTTGCCCTCAAGAAATTGACATTCTTTTTTATGCCGGCAAGTGTAGTCATGGAGATGTTGATTTTTCTGTAGCAGTTTCTCAGTGACCAATCAATACCTTCCTGGGAACTGAGAGGCAGGTACAGTGGTGTTGGCAAGCGACAGCTTCCAGATCCTGAGATGAAAGTTCCAATGAACAAATCCAGCGAATTCCCCTCCCCACCTTTCTGACTGGCAGAGCAGGCAGCTTCCAAGATGGGCAGGTTTGGAGATGTGACTCTGAGAGTTGCTCCTGAAGGACCAGTCAAGAGTCACATCTCCCGGCCTCCTAGCAAGTTTTCCCTGGAAGCCTACGCAATCACAACAAATACAATGTAAACATGCAGTGCACAACCCAAGGAGCTTCATGTGACAGCCCTGAAACTAACCCTTTTTTCTGGAAACTCAGCATCTTATGGAATCCTGAACATTAAAAACTGTAAGAATGAAATTTAAAAAGAAGCCAATACTTGAGTTGAGGGAGACTGGCAGTACATTTGTAAATAAATCAGTAAATAAGATTCTGAAGCTAGTGACCAGGGACATAAAGAGAATAGAGCGGTATTTGAATATGTGATAAGATGTTTCATGGTAGAAGGAGAAGAGAACACTTTTATAGAATCCTGTAGGGAAAAGAACTCTAAGATTACATTTGAGCTGAAATCCAAGGGATTGTGGGAAAGAAATAGCCATGGAAAAGCTAGAGGAAGAGCATTCCAGGCTGAGGAAACAGCGACTGCAAAGGCATTGAGGTTGATTCTCCCTAGGGACTGTTGATGAGGTCTTTGCTTAAGCTCTTTTTGGTGGTACATATATTTTTCTGCAAAAAATGATGCAAGTCAGTGAGACAGAGGGATACATATGATGAAATAGTATGCTGTAGTTGAAAGTATGGCACCCCACTCCAGTACTCTTGCCTGGAAAATCCCATGGATGGAGGAGCCTGGTGGGCTGCAGTCCATAGGGTCGCGAAGAGTTGGACACGACTGAGCGATTTCACTTTCACTTTTCACTTTCATGCATTGGAGAAGGAAATGGCAACCTAGTGTTCTTGCCTGGAGAATCCCAGGGACTTGGGAGCCTGGTGGGCTGCCGTCTATGGGGTCGCACAGAGTCGGACACGACTGAAGCGATTTAGAAGCAGCAGCAGCAGTTGGAAGTAAGAGACTAGATCTACACACAGCAACATAGGAAGATCTTGACCAGTGCAAATGAAAAAAAGCAAGAAACAGGATGAGACCTATAATAAAGCACCATTCTGGTAAAAATAAAAATACCTACACGGGACGTTGAAAGTCAGGTTCCTCACTGTCGGAAAAAGAAGTTGCAAGTCAGCAAGAAGGAAGGCAAGAACAAATCCTGAGCTCCTGGACCACACTTTCAATAGAAGGCTAAGTAACATACCGTTTTATGAATTGTACATAGTTTATGTATCTATGCAGCTCCTCTCCCTAGAGTTAATGGATGCTGCTATGTGCCAGGCACTGTTTTAAGGGCTTATTGATGGACATACGGGTTATTTCTAGTGTTTGCTAGTACAAACGGTACTGATGTGAACATGCTTCTACTTGTGTGCTGATGCATATATGAGTTTCTCTATGGTACACACTGAAGAGTGATATTCAGAGTCAAAATGTATGTGCATCTCAACACTTAACAGCTAATTCCAATTTGTTTTCCAAAGTGTCTACAGTATTGATATGCCTTTCATCAGTGGATGAGAGTTGTACCAGCACATTCTTTCTGGTTCTTGATATAACCAAATTAAAATCTGTGCCAATCTGAGACATGTGAATTGGCTTGTCATTGTCTGTTTAATCTACATTTCTCCAGTTACTGATGAAGCTGAGTGTGTTGTCAACGTCTATTGGCAATTTGGTTTCCTCCTTTAACAACTGTTTCTTTCATATGTTCTATCCAGTTTTTTTCCCCCAGTTTTTTTATTTTTTATTTTTTTAGAGCTTCCATTTTACTTTATTTTACTTTACAGTACTCTATTGGTTTTGGCATACATTGACATGAATCTGCCACGGGTGTACACGAACTCCCAAACATGAACCCCCCCTCCCTCTATCCAGTTTTCTATTGGATTGTTTGGTAGAAATAAAATTGATTTTTATATTGACTTTACATCTAGCACCCTTGCTAAATTTTCCTATTAATTCCAGAAATTAATATCTGATTCTTTGTATTTCTAAGTAGAAAATGCTATCATCTGTAAAGTATATTTAAAAAAAAAAAAATGATTGTTTTGTATCTTCCTTTCCAACCCTAAAACTGATTTTTGTTGCATTATAAACCTTGTTAAAACCTTTAGTCTCAGGAGTTTCCCTTGTCTTTACCTTGATCTTAAAGATTATGCTTTTAAAGTTTTACCCTGGATAGTTCTTACTCCAAATATCTACCTCCCTAACTCCCTAACTTCCTTCAAGCCCTTGCTCAATTATTATTTCCTAATGAAGCTTACCCTGACTAACCTATCCTAAAATACGACTCACCAATCCTCCCCAGCACTCCAGAACTTCATTGTCTTGACATATTTTTTTCCATGACACTTGTTACTTTCCAACTTTTTTTTTTGTTTTGCTTTTATCATCTACCCTTCCCCCACCACGAGAAGGTTAGTTCTAAGGACCAAGTTTTATGTCTCTTTGTTCACTGATTTATTCTAAGTGCTCAGAAGAGTTGTCTGGCTCATAGCATTCAACAAATATTAATTAAATGACTATATAAATGGAAAATATTTGGTAGAGCGATTGGATGGCATAGTGAAGTAAGCACTTAATAAATAGTAGTAGTGATTAAGAAATAAGTCCATGATAAATTACTGTTGGGATCCATAAAGGGAGTCAGAATATAAAAGGCAGGTATCAACCAAATGTTGCATGCCCATAGGACCACACACACTTTACTCAAGCAAGTCATTACTTCTGGGTTTTGTTTGCATTTGGTCCCATTCTCATGCCTATAACCACTTGCAGGCAAGGTTCTAATCACAGTCTCTCTGAGAGACTGCTGCAAGATGTGGAAGCCAGAAGGAATGCATTCTTTCTCTAATATTGGTGGTGGCAGACTAGTTGCAGGCTTAAGGGGTGGAGGTTCCTGCAGCTTTCCTAAATTGCACCCTTATCTGTCAGTCTCCAGCACTGGAGTATCAGGAAAGCTCTATGGGTTCTGTACAGTTTCTTGCACTGTGCTAATTTCTTTGTGGTATCCATAGTCCTTGACCTTTGCTCCTCCAGACCTTAAACAGATTAGTCAACATCTAATTCCAGCATTAGGTTTTTTTTTCCTTCTTGAAATGCCTGTAATGTTTTCTTTTAAACTGACTGGTCTCGACTGATTCAGGGAGCAAGGCAGACAAGGTCCTGCCTTCATTGAACTTTTTTTTTTTTAATTAATTTATTTATTTTAATTGGAGGTTAATTACTTTACAATATTGTATTCGTTTTCCCATACATCACCATGTATCTGCCACAGGTATACACGTGTTCCCCATCCTGAACCCCCCTCCCTCCTCCCTCCCCGTACCATCCCTCTGGGTCGTCCCAGTGCACCAGCCCCAAGCATCCAGTATCATGCATTGAACCTGAACTTCTAATAAGAGGGATATGGCCAAGGGAATAGGCAGTTACCACATAGCATGATAGGTCCACTAGTCAATTTATCAGTCAGTCTGTAAAAATTGATGAGGGTTTATGCCAGAGCCAAGCACCATGCTAAGAAAAATGGAGAAATGAGACTCAGTGTCTGGAGGAAAGGGAGACAGCAAACAAACAATGAAGAATGAATAAACAATTCAAGGCAGTGGGTGTTCACAGGAGATTTTCAGAATGCTGGTGTCTCTGAGCACCTGTGGTATGTCTGGGCACCTTGACAGCTAACCCAGTATAAGGGATCCAAGATGAAGTTGCCAAGCCAAGGGCCCACTGGGGTGTTGGGCCTTATTGTGAGAGCAACTAAAGAGTATTAAGTGAGAATCAGTTTAGAAATTGCAGAGTAAGGACAAAGATATCATATCAATAATCTAACCTTCTACCATAAGACATTAGAAAAAGAAGAGTGATCTAAACCCAAAGCAAGCAGAAGGAAAGAAATCAAAGATCAGAGCAGAAATAAATGAAGTTGACAATAGAGAAGAAAGGGAGAATATAAATGAAATCAAAAGTTTGTTCTCTGAAATGATCAGGAAATTAATATACCTTTAGTTAGACCCACCAAAGAAAGATGAGACTCAAATTGCTAAAATCAGGAAAGAGAGGACATCCCTATATATAAAAAAGAGTATAAGAGAATGATATGAACAACTGTATGCTAAAAAATTAGATGACCTAGAAAGACAAAAATGATCAAAACTAACCAAAGAAGAAATAGACATTTAATTGTATAAATAGGTCAGTACTATAGTATATGAGGGCTTCCCTTTGCTCAGCTGGTAAAGAATCTGCCCACAATGCAGGAGACCTGGGTTCAATCCCTGGGTTGGAAAGATCCCCTGGAGAAGGGAAAGCTACCCACTCCAGTACTCTGTGCTGGAGAAGTCCATGGACTGTATAGTCTATGGGGTCGCAAAGAGTTGTACACGACTGAGTGACTTTCAATAGTATGTGAATTATATCTCAATAAGGGGCTTCCCTAGTGGCTCAGACAGTAAAGAATATGCCTGCAGTGTGGAAGACCCGGTTTCGATCCCTGGGTGGGGAAGATCCCCTGGAGAAGGGAATGGCAACTCACTCCAGTATTCGTGCCTGGGAAATCCCATAGACAAAGAGTCTGGCAGGCTATGGGCCATGGGGTCACAAAGAGTCAGACACAACTGAGTGACTAACAGTTACAGTATATCTCAATAATAGTTCTGTTATGCCCCATATATTACCTTTTCATGTCCCAAGGAAGACATTTTCTCTTAGAGATTTTCATTTAGTGTATCTTTAAAAAATCTTGTGTTAAACTTGCCTCCATCTTTTTCTTGGGTAAGGACAACCCAGAAGTGGCCCTTTTGTGTCTGTGATGTTGCCATTCACAGCTTTTCTTGATAGGCCTAGTACAATCTTGAGAACAGGGTTGCTGTATGCTGAATGTCAGACGGTAGCTCTTAGCTTTGCCTATCTTAGGTAGTTATGCTGTGCATTTTTTATTGGTGTACCATGTTTGATTTGTCCCTAATACCTTTGAAGTTTTTCTGAGAAATAATGCAACATGAACTTATTAAAATACATTTTAAGCCTTTAAAAAAAAATAAAATAAATAGCAATCCTTCTCAAACTCTTCCAAAAAAAACAGAATAGGAGAGAATACTTCCAAACTCATTCTAACTGATACAAAAACTAGATGGAAACAACACAAGAAAAAATAAATAGACCAATGTCCTTTATGAATTCAAAGGCAAAAATCCTCAAATCAATCCAGTAGCATATAAAGGAACTGTCTGCAATGACTGTATTAGTTTTCTAGGACTGCCATAACAAAGTATCACAGACTGGGTGGCTTAAACAAAAGAAATTCATTTTCTCACAATTCTAGAGGCTAAGAAGTCCAAGAACAAGATGTCAGCAAGGCTGATTTTTTCCTAAGGCCTCTTTCCTTGGCTTATAGATGGTTATTTTATTTCCTCACCTTCCCTCTATCTGAATCTGTGTCAAATTTTCCTCTTACGAGGGTTGATAAGCGGAATTTGATATTGAACTAATATTGAATCAGTGTCATCCTAATGACCTCCTTTTAACCAATCACACCTTTACAAACCCTATCTCCAAATTCAGCCACATTCTGAGATCTGAGGACTTTAGCATATATATATTTTAGGGGACAGAATTCAGTCCATAGCAATGACCAAGTGGGATTTATCCCAGGAACACAAGGTTGGTTAAACTTGAAAATCAATGTTGTACACCATGCTAACAGGATAAAGGCCAAAATCACATGATTATCTCAATTAAAAAAGCATTTGACATAATCCCACAACCTTTCATGATAAAGTCACTCGAAAAACTGAGAATACAGTGGAAATACCTCAACTTGATAAATGGGAAGGGAACTGCTGGACAGCCACTAGATTCCATGGATATTAAGCTGCCCACTGTCCAGGGAAGGTTGCACATGGAGATAGTGTGCACTGTTCCAGACTCTAGAGTCTGGGGCTATTTCTGAGGCTTGTTAGGTGCAGCCTGTAAGAGTTTTAAAGATATTGAGAAAAGTAACAGATTTTACAGGTTCTTGGTCTTCCCAAATCAATAGAGGCCAGACAAGAAATTTAGGCAAGACTTTATTGGTGCCCCCTGCTGCAGTAGCAGGGAGCAAGAACAAACAAGTTCACTTGCTTGCTCACTCCTCGACGGGGCAAGCTTGTTCCTTGTATAGAGTGAAGGTAGAGGCGTGTCCCGGAGTCTGGCTGGAGGGGTGCCTTAGTTTTGCCCTCTCCTTGATGTTGTTGTGTGCAGGGAGCATGCTCAGTACCCTGCTTTTGCTCACGGCTCTTCAAAAGTGGCAGTTGGGTTTAGTTGTGTGTTTGTTTTTTTTTTTTTTGGTTTCTTTGTATCTTCTATTCAGAATTTGCCTTAACTGCTGCTGCTGCTAAGTCGCTTCAGGCACGTGTCCGACTCTGTGCGACCCCATAGATGGCAGCCCACCAGGCTCCCCATCCCTGGGATTCTCCAGGCAAGAACACCAGAGTGGGTGGCCATTTCCTTCTCCAGTGCATGAAAGTGAAAAGTGAGAGTGAAGTCGCTCAGTCGTGTCCGACTCTTCGTGATCCCATGGACTGCAGCCTACCAGGCTCCTCCACCCATGGGATTCTCCAGGCAAGAGTACTGGAGTGGGGTGCCATTGCCTTCTCTGAGGTGGGCTACAATCCATAGGGTTGCAAAGAGTCGGACACGACTGAGTGACTGAGCAACGCTACACGATGTTTTACAAACAGATTTTGTGTGTGTGTGTGAATGGTTTACTGCTGCTGCTGCTAAGTCGCTTCAGTTGTGTCCGACTCTGTGCGAACCCACAGACAGCAGCCCACCAGGCTCCCCCGTCCCTGGGATTCTCCAGGCAAGAACACTGGAGTGGGTTGCCATTTCCTTCTCCAGTGCATGAAAGTGAAAAGTGAAAGTGAAAGTGAATGTGAAGTCGTGTCCAACTCTTCGCGACAGCATGGACTGCAGCCTACCAGGTTCCTCCATCCATGGGATTTTCCAGG
Source organism: Oreotragus oreotragus (assembly GCA_006410675.1). Lineage (NCBI taxonomy): Eukaryota > Metazoa > Chordata > Mammalia > Artiodactyla > Bovidae > Oreotragus > Oreotragus oreotragus. The sequence continues at coordinate 361,811 of SJYX01023792.1, forward strand.
CAAAAGTACTGGAGTGGGTTGCCATTGCCTTCTCCAGTGGTTTACTGAAGACAACCCAAATCCTCATTTAATATTCTTAACGTGACCATGTCTGCATGGTCCTTTCCCCATCACCCCCACCCCTGCTCAGCCAAATACTAGTAGGGATGCAATCCAAACTCTCTGCATGGTGCTACATCATTTGATCCTCCTCACTTAGCCACCCAGCTCACACTTTAAAATTGTTTCTCAGGACCATGAGTGCTTCGCTATAAAGCAGCAGTTGGCTCCAGCTTCCAAGCAGCTTTGTAGCTTTGCTCAGTCATGTCCGACTCTTTGAGACCCTATCAACTGTAGCCCGCCAGCTCCTCTGTCCATGGGATTTCCCAGGCAAAGAACACTGGAATGGGTTGCCATGCCCTCCTCTGTGTTTTGAGGCCCAAGCTGATGCAAAGTTTGACTTTTCCACAGTATCGATGGTATTGGTTTAACGTTGAACAGAAAACTGTTGCTTAGAGCGGATCACGGAACCCTCTGTGGAGCGTGTGTGGGGTGGGGAGGTGGTGCTGTTGGGGTGTGGGTGGGTGTAGGAGTTCTAGAGGCAAAGGAAAAGAACTCAGGCCCTGAGGGATGGGGCTGCATACCTGGAAGCCCGCCTCCATCCTCAGGGCAAGTTGTGGCACCATCTTCCAAAACAGGCACCAGGCTCTCACTGCCCATGGGCGAATTCGTCTACCCTAAGAGATGCAAAAACGGATTAGACTGGAAGCGACTTTCAGGCGTGGCTTCCAGGTTTCCACCTTCATCTGTGATGGGAGGAGCCACGAAGTCCTGCCCACCAGCTCGCTACATCTCAGGGCCCTCCTCCCGGGGGTCTATGCCCCGATTGGCTGGAGGGTGGGAACTGTAAAGTTCTTCGTAGAGCAGCCTCAGCCAAGTCCTGTGTGAGGGTCTTACTAGAAGTTGGGCGGTGCAGAGAGGCAGGCACGGCCTCTGAGCAGCTGCTGTGATCAGAGTGCGGCTTGGAGGCAGAGGATTAGACAGAAGCAAGCCTCGTGCCCAGTGTCACGCGGAGCCCAGGTCGCCCCGACTACAGGACTATGCTCCGGTTTATTTCCAGGGCTCTTGCCCTTTGGAGGAAGGTTGACTCGTCGGAAGCAGAGAGGGAGCAGCATCAGAGGCTCCTGGAAGGTACTCAGCTCATCCCTTCCTTCTCCTTGAGTACTTAGCGGTGCGTCCCACTCCTAGTTCTAGGCTGAATGAGCCCAGAGGGGCGCTGTGTGTCCCAGGCAACGCTTCCATGTGGGGAGGGGCGTCCGAGTCCCTAAACACAACCCGGAGTCCCTAGTCTATAGTTAATATGTTGATTGAGAAACTCCCTGGGGAGCTGTGCCCCACCCTTGCATTTCCCCAAATGCCTTTGGAATTTGTACCTGTGTTATGCGAGTGTGTTGCGACTGCCTTTCCATACTGGGCATCACCCTGAATTGAGGGTAAATCTGCTATGGATTCACAAAAGCGCGTGTTTGGAGTCAAGTGGACGAATCATGCATCTGTCCCCGGTCGGAAGGCAGGGGTCGCGTTTAACTTGCTCACCTTTGTNCCTGTGTTATGCGAGTGTGTTGCGACTGCCTTTCCATACTGGGCATCACCCTGAATTGAGGGTAAATCTGCTATGGATTCACAAAAGCGCGTGTTTGGAGTCAAGTGGACGAATCATGCATCTGTCCCCGGTCGGAAGGCAGGGGTCGCGTTTAACTTGCTCACCTTTGTGCCCTAAAAACTTGCCCCAGAGTCTGCCACTGAGGGGTGACTCGAGGAGCATTGAGAAGGCGTCATTCTGTTGGTGGGAATCCGTTAAAATGAAAAGGTTTGCTGAGAGTGGCGTCCCTGCTCTGGTTGCTTTAATTCTCTTGTGTACTGAGTGCTTGTCTGTGGTCAACCACTGGGCTCAGGGGCTGAGGGGCATCCACGTGCTTTAATCTTCAAAAATCTCCCTGAGAGAAGTCGCAGGGTTGTCGACCCGTTGGACAGTGGGGTCAGAGAGACACAGGCAGGGAGGACCGGACACCAGCTGGTGTCACCCAGACTCCAGGCCCTGCAAACTCTTCCCGAGCTCTGCGCTCCCGCCGCAGGCGCTTTATGCGGTGGGAGTGAATCCACTGTGTGCTCGCGTAGGGTGGCAATTTGCCAGAGACGGCTCTTGAGCAGCATTATTGCTTCAGCAGGGCCCCGGCTTCCAGTTTCCCGAATCTCCCTGCAGCTTCTGCAGGAGTTTGAGTCCCAGAGAGGTGGCTGAGTCTTAGCGAAGTTTGCGATGGGAAGCTGCTGTTTAGTTTTCAGCTGACATTGCATCATCCATTCGGGGAAGGCAATGGCACCCCACCCCAGTACTCTTGCCTGGAAAATCCAATGGACGGAGTAGCCTGGTGGGCTGCAGTCCATGGGGTCGCTAACAGTCGGACAGACTGAGCGACTTCACTTTCACTTTTCTCTTTCATGCATTGGAGAAGGAAATGGCAACCCACTCCAGTATTCTTGCCTGGAGAATCCCAGGGACGGGGGAGCCTGGTGGGCTGCCGTCTATGGGGTC
>SJYX01023792.1:368771-380194 GCA_006410675.1 Oreotragus oreotragus
CCCGGGATAAACCTAGTTCAGTGTTTTCGGCCGATATCTGTTTGCCTTCTGTCTGTCGCCTGTTTCTGTGTGCCAGGGCCGTGCTTGCTTTTTGTGTGCTTATTGTGAGTGCTGCAGTCATGGCCTGTCTGTAATGACTGACCATTTTTCTGATTTTAAGTCCAAGGCTCAGAATCTGTCGATGCTAGTGAAGAGGAGCAGACTAGTGACACTGTGCTCATCTGAGTGGCCAGCATTTGGGGTCGGCTGGCCACCAGAGGGAACTTTCATTTTGCCTGTCATCCTGGCAGTCTGAAAAAACAAAAATAATAATAATAATAATGGCTCCTGACCCTCGGGGCCATCCAGACCAAGCTCCTTACATCCTGGTCTGGCAAAAGCTNAAGAGGAGCAGACTAGTGACCCTGTGCTCATCTGAGTGGCCAGCATTTGGGGTCGGCTGGCCACCAGAGGGAACTTTCATTTTGCCTGTCATCCTGGCAGTCCGAAAAAACAAAAATAATAATAAAAATAATGGCTCCTGACCCTCGGGGCCATCCAGACCAAGCTCCTTACATCCTGGTCTGGCAAAAGCTTGTAGAAGACCCTCCAGCTTGGCTGAAACCCTTCATTTACAACCCTCCAGTGCTTCTGTTCCACAGGTCCTGGTCGCGGAAGTCTCCAAGGAAAAAGACCGTGAGGCACAGGAGAGCCATAAGAAGCCAATACTCCAGGAATCGTCTCTATACCCTAGCTTCATTGATTTAGACACTGAAATCTCGCCTCCCCCATATATCCCGCCACTCTTGCCCCCACAGGTACCGCAGGTGTTGTCTGGAAAACAAAGGAGGGACCCAGAACCCTTGGCTCCACAGCAGGAGCAGGGGCCGGCCCAGGGAACTCGCGGAAGGACCTGAGGGGGCGGAGACTCGTCTGACTACGGGAGCCGAGAGGCCTTCGTCCACCGTTCGGGCGATTCCTGTCCAGGTCGGGCCAGCAAATTCTGATGGCAAACGGACCTACCAATACTGGCCCTTCTCCATGAGTGACTTATATAACTGGAAAGCTCAAAACCCCTCTTTCTCTGAAAAACCCCAAGGCCTTATCAATCTTTTGGAATCTATCCTGTTTACTCACCCCACCTGAGATGATTGTCAGCAGCTGTTGCGGGTGCTTTTCACCACGGAGGAGCTAGAATGAATCTTGTTGGAGACACAGAAAAACTTGTTAGGAATGGATGGAAGGCCCACCATGCAGCCCCACCTGATCGAGGAGGGGCTCCCTCTGTTGTGGCCGAACTGGGATTTCAAGCGCACTGAAGGTAGGGAGCGTCTCCGAGTATACCGCCAGACTCTGATGGCTGGCTTCCGGGCAACCGCCAGGAAACCGTGAATTTATATAAGGCAGGAGCCAGATAAAAGCCCGGCAGCCATTTTAGAGAGGATAATGGAGGCTTTTAGGCAGTATACACCCATGGACCCACAGGCTGAGGAATCCCGCGCAGTGGTTTTGCTAGCTTTTGTTAATCAGGCAGCTCTGGATATCAGGAGAAAGTTACGGAAAGTAGAGAGGGTAAGGGAATTGTCAATACAGGATCTGGTGAAAGTAGCTGAGAAAGTGTTTAACAATAGGGAGACTCCTGAGGAGAGAGAGGAACGGGTTAAAAGGGAAGAAAGGGAACTTGCTGAGCGTATCAGGAAAGAAGAAAGAGAGTTCAGGGTTAAAGAGAACCGGAAGAATCAGAAAGAGCTGGCTCAGACCCTCTTCGCTGGGGTGAGGGCGGGAACTAAGATTTAGGAACCTGGGGACCCCCGGACAGGAAAGAAAGAAAAACCTGTCCAACAGGCCTTAAAAAGAGACCAATGCGCTTATTGCAAGGAGCAAGGACACTGGAAGAATGAATGCCCTAAAAGAGACTTAAAGCCAAAAACTACCAGAAGGGAGGAATCTCCCCTGGGGGCCCACATACTATATGTGGGAGAAGACAATGATTAGGGGTTTGAGGCTCAGCCCTCTTCCCCGAGTCCTAGGTAACTATCAACGTGGAGGGGAACAGATATCGGTTTTGGACGGGACTGGCCATCCCATACAAGTTCTGTCTCTGTCATTGAGGGATGAATACAGACTATATTCACCAAAGCCCCCTGCGGCTGTGGATCCTGATATGCAACCATGGATCCAAAAATACCCTCTGGCCTGGGCAGAAACAGTAGGAATGGGACTGGCCAAACAAAGACCTCCCGTCATTGTTGAATTAAAAGCAAATGCTACTCCTGTGAAGATAAAACAGTACCCCATGAATCAAGAGGCACAGCAAGGAATCACACCTTACATACAGTGCCTCCTGGGGATAAGAATTCTCAAAAAGTGCTGGTCCCCATGGAACACTCCCCTGCTGCTGGTGAAAAAGCCCGGGGGAACCGAGCTGCCGATGCAGCAGCCCGTGAGGCAGCTGCTAGAGGTTACAGGACCTCTGTACTGACTGTGGGATGGCCACCGCCGGGGATGGGAACACTTCCCCAAGCCCCATATAGTCCCCCTCTGATTTACGCTGGGTGCAAGTTAATACCACCCATCCTGTGGGCAAAAACGGATGGTATTGTGACCACGATGACAACCTGTTGCTCCCTGCCGACTTGGGCAAACACCTCTGCACCAATTTGCATCAAATCACCCATTAGGGAGAGAAAAAGACTTTGACACTTCTACAAACAGCACAGCTGCAGTTTCCCCAGCAGAAGAAAACCATCCAAGATATGGTCCCCACCTACAAGGCCTGTCAGATGATGAGACCGGGAAAAGGACAGCACACAGATATCAGGGGGTGGGGGGTGGGGGAAGGACAGGACATCATTGGGAGATAGATTTCACTGAGGTAAGGCCAGGCAAGTATGGGTACCGTTACTTGCTAGTTCTGGTTGACACTTTTTCTGGGTGGGTAGAAGCTTACCCCACTAAAAAGGAGACAGCAATAGCTAAAAAAACTTCTAGAAGAGATTATACCTAGGTTTGGGCTGCCGGCATCTATCAGCTCAGATAAGGGACCTGCATTTGTGAGCAAAATTGTACAGGGACTGGCCTCAGCCCTGGGGACCAAATGGAAGTTGCATTGTGAGTACAGTCCCCAGAGCTCAGGGCAAGCAGAAAGAATAAATCGGACCCTAAAAGAAACTTTGACAAAACTGGCAATAGAGACTGGCGGGGACTGGGTGACCCTCCTTCCCTTCACGCTCTTTCGGGCACACAATACCCCCTATAAACTGGGTCTGACTCCCTTTGAAATTATATATGAAAATCCACCCCCCATTTGTCCAGTGTTTAAAGGGAAAAATAGACCATCTCTCTCGTTGTGTGCTTTTCAACAAGAGATGCTAGCTTTAAATAAAGTACATAAACATATCTGGTTACTGATACGGAAAATCCATAAAGACCAAAACAAAGGAACAATCCCGTCCCATAATATAGGACCAGGAGATTGGGTTTGGGTTAAAAGGCATCAGTACAACGTTAATTTCTACCTTGCTTGGTCCACTTATTATACTCCTACTTATCCTTACCTTTGGCCCTTGCATTTTAAACAAATTAATAACCTTTGTAAAATAACATATCAGTACAGTTCAAGTGATGATACTGAGACAACAACATCAGGCAGTATCTCAGAACGGAGAGGAAGATTCCTCTCCATGATCAAAGCACAGGGGAGAATATTGAGACCTGACTCATGACAGGCCTCAAGGACTAAAGTGGGCCAGAGCTACAATTACAGGAAAAACTGGGTCACTGCCCAGAAGGAACTGAGATCATCCTCCCCTCGACCTTGGGGCTCAGCCAGTCAGCATATTCCCAGACTCCCAGATAACATGAAAAGTCCCCTAAGCAAGCCTGCGCGTGCAAAAAATTAGCCAATTAATAAATGCCTAATAACCCCTACAACCAATCCACCCCTGCCAACTCCCTGTCTTTGTTCTAAACCTATAAATACCGCTGTAATTCAGGGCTTGGGGCTCGGGGCTCTTGCCCCACTCCACTGCGNCCTCTCCATGATCAAAGGACAGGGGGGAATGTTGAGACCTGGCAGAAGTCATGACAGGCCTCAAGGACTAAAGTGGGCCAGAGCTACAATTACGGGAAAAACTGGGTCATTGCCCAGAAGGAACTGAGATCATCCTCCCCCCGACCGTGGGGCTCAGCCAGTCAGCATATTCCCAGACTCGCAGATAACGTGAAAAGTCCCCTAAGCAAGCCCACATTCGCAAAAATTTAACCAATTAATAGATGCAAAAAACCCCTTGCAACCAATCCACCCTTGCCAACTCCCTGTCTTTGTTCTAAACCTATAAATACTGCTGTAATTCAGGGCTCAGGGCTCTTGCCCCACTCCACTGCGTTGGATGTGGCAGGAGCCCTGGCTCGAGTCAGAAATAAATTCCTTTTTTTTGCTTTTGCATTGCCATGGATGTCTTGTTTTCTCAGTTTTGGGGACTTGGACTGCGGGCACAACAGCAGGAGTTGGTGATGGACAGGGAAGCCAGGCATGCTGCAGTCCCACGGAGTCACAAAGAGTTGGACATGACTGAGTGACTGAACTGAACTGAACTGAGTTAGAATTATTCATTGTCACATAGGAGATTGTTAAGTTGGCTTGATTACTCTCTTCCTTTTTACTACTGCTTTTATCCTCCCCCCTCTCTTTTTTCTCTTTATAAAGGTGTGACTTTCTTTGGAAGTTATGGCTGTTGAATGTTGTTTTCACCATTAGTCTTGGTGTTTTGTTTTCTGTGAAGTATTGCTGCTACAATAAGTGGTTGAACCTTAACCCCTGAAATGGGAGACCTGAGTCCAGGACTGTGGAACACCAGAAACTCCCAATCCCATGAAATAATAATCAGGATGAGTGTTCCCAAAGACCTCCATCTCGCCACTAAGACCAAAAGCCAGCAATCTCCAGTGCTGGGCACATCATGCCAAATCTGTAGCCATACATGAACATTATCCTGCTCATTAGAAAAAGGCTGCCAAGCCACACCAAGCCATATGTGCCCTAAAACACACTACTGGACATAACATTGCCCTTCAGAAGGACAAAGGTCCAGCTCTATCTACTGGAATGCAGGAACAAGTCCCCCAAACCAGAAAATCTTCACAAAGTGCTGGTTCAACCCCTTCCACAGGGTGGGGTAGGGGGCAGACTTCATAATTAAGATGAAGTAGGACTTTCCAATCTGCAGAAAGGAGATCTCAAACATAGCAAATTAAATTAAATGAGGACAGAGAAACATGCAGGAGATGAAGGAACAGGGTAAACAAAACAGAAAAACTATAAGACATAATAAATGAAAAGGAAATCAGCATTCTACTTTGAAAAACAATTCAGAGCAATTGTAGTAAAGATGGTCTAAAATTGTGGAAATAAAATGGAGGCACAGATAAATAGACTGGAGGCATAGATTGAGAAGATGGAAGAAATGTTTATCAAGGATCTGGAAGAATTAAATAACAGACAATTAGCAATGAATAACATAATAATTAAGATAAAAAATAAACACTAGAGAAAACCAATAACAATATCTAAGACAGAAGAACAGAAAAGTGAACTGGAGCACAGTGTGGTGGAAATAATTTAAGAAGAGCAGAATATAAAAAAAAGAAATGAGGACAGTCTCAGAGACCTCTGGATCAACATTAAGTGCCCCAACATTCAAACCATAGGGATATCAGATGAAGAATAAAAAAAAGGCAAAGTATGAGAAAATATTTTAGGAGACTGTATTCATTTTAGAAATCAGTGAACTGAAATGGATGGGAATGGGCAAATTTAATACAGATGACCATTATATCTACTATTTTGGAAAGAATGAGAAGAAATGGAGTAGCCCTCATAGTCAACAAGAGTCCAAAATGAAGTACTTGGTAATCTCAAAAACAACAGAATGATTTTGGTTCATTTCCAAGGCACACCATTCATTATTACAGTAAAACAAGCCTATGCTCCAACCACTAGAAGAAGCTGAAGTTGAATGGTTCTATGAATACCTACAAGAACTTCTAGAACACACACACACACACACACATCTTTGCTTTAGGGATTGGATATTATACAGTATTTCCCTCCCAAGGGCCAGCTATTTTCTGTTTGTCCCTCCAGAAGATTGCAGAGGCAACATTGTGGGTCTTGATGGGGCTCACGGAAAGTGCATGAAATGGGAGGAAGGAGGCAGGCACAACTTTTGACAGAATGGCATAGCCCAAGGGCATAACATAAACCAATTAAAATCAAATGGATCCAAGACAACAGACAAGTTAGATTCAATTAAACCTTCATCCTCAATCTGCAAGCTAAATGACACACCCAGTAAAGTTGCTCAGTTGTGTCTGACTCTTTGTGACCCCATGGACACCAGGCTCCTCCATCCATAGGACTTTCTAGGCAAGAGTACTGGAGTGGGTTGCCATTTCCTTCTCCAGGGCATTTTCCTGACCCAGGGATCAAACCCAGGTCTCCCACATTGTAGACAGACGCTTTACCATCTGAGCCACCAGGGAAGACACACCCAGAGGCACCATCGAAAACCAAGGAGTGTTGCCCAAATGTTGGAATGATCCTCCCACTCATGCATACGAGCTCAAAAAGCTAACCACACCGCATTTCACGGCCTATGCATACACCCTCTGTGATGCCACATACTCTGGCTGTGCTTCTCTCTGAATCTGAACAAATCTACCTCTTACCTATCAAAGTGAAAGAGGAGAGTGAAAAAGTTGGCTGAAAGCTCTACATTCAGAAAACTAAGATCATGTCATCTGGTCCCATCACGTCATGGCAAATAGATTGGGAAACAGTGGAAACAATGGCAGACTTTATTTAGGGGGACTCCAAAATCACTGCAGATGGTGACTGCAGCCATGAAATTAAAAGATGCTTATTCCTTGGCAGGAAAGTTATGACCAGCCTAGACAGCATATTAAAAGGCAGAGACATTACTTTGCTTTTGAACTGTGGTGTTGGAGAAAACTCTTGAGAGTCCCTTGAACTGCAAGGAGATCCAATCAGTCCATCCTAAAGGAGATCAGCCCTGGGTGTTCATTGGAAGGACTGATGTTGAAGCTGAAACTCCAATACTTTGGCCACCTGATGCGAAGAGTGACTCATTTGAAAAGACCCTGATGCTGGGAAAGATTGAAGTTGGGAAAAGAAGGGGATGACAGAGGATGAGACGGTTGGATGGCATCACTGACTTAATGGATGTGAGTCTGAGTAAACTCTGGGAGTTGGTGATGGACAGGGAGGCCTGGCGTGCTGCAGAACATGGGGTTGCAAAGAGTCAGACACGACTGAGCGACTGGACTGAACTGAACTGAACCTATCAATGAGTCTCTCACTGGATTTTTTGCAGTGACACATCAAGAACCTGAGCTTAGATTCCTTGCCATCCAAGGGACTCTCAAGAGTCTTCTCCAACACTACAGTTCAAAAATATCAATTCTTTGGCACTCAGCTTTCTTTATAGTCCAACTCTCACATCCACACATGACTACTGGAAAGACCATAGCTTTGACTAGATGAAATTTTGTTGGCAAAGTTATATCTCTGCTTTTTAATATGCTGTCTAGGTTGATCATAGCTTTTCTTCTAAGAAGCAAGCATAATTTCATGGCTTGCAGTGATCTGCAGTGATTTTGCAGCACACACAAAAAAATGAAGTCTCCCACTGTTTCTATTCCTTCCCCATCCATTTCCCATGAAGTGATGGGACCAGATGCTATGATCTTAGTTTTCTGAATGTTGAGTTTTAAGCCAACTTTTTCACTCTCCTCTTTTACTTTCATCAAGATGCTCTTTGGTTCTTTGCTTTCTACCATACGTGTGGTGTCATCTGAATATCTGAGGTTATTGAGATTTTTCCCGACAATTTTGAATCCAGCTTGTGCTTCATCCAACCTGGCATTTCACATGATGTACTCTGCATAGAAGTTAAATAAGCAGGGTGACAATATACAGCCCTGATGGACTCCTTTTCTGATTTGGAACCAGCCTGTTGTTCCATGTCCAGTTCTAACTGTTGCTTCTTGACCTGCATACCTCCTTTCTCAGGAGGAAGGTAGGGTGGTCTGGTATTCCCATTTCTTTAAGAATTTTCCTCAGTTTGTTGTGATCCACACAGTCAAAGGCTTTGGCATAATCAATAAAGCAGAAATAGATGTTTTTCTGGAACTCTCTTGCTTTTCTATGATCCAACAAAAGTTGGCAATTTGATCTCTGATCCCTCTTCCTTTTCTATATCCAGCTTGAACATCTAGAAGTTCATGGTTCATGTACTGTTGAAGCCTGGCTTAGAGAATTTTGAGCATTACTTCGCTAGCATGTGAGATGAGTGCAATTGTGTGGTAGTTGGAGCATTCTTTGGCATTACCTTTTTTGGGAGATTGGAATGAAAAACTCACCTTTTCCAGTCCTGTGGCCACTGCTGATTTTTCAAAATTTGCAGGCATATGGAGGACAGCACTTTCACAGCACCATCTTTTAGGATTTGAAATAGCTCAACTGGAATTCTTCAACTCCACTAGCTTTGTTCATAGTGATGCTCCCGAAATTCCACTTGACTTTGCATTCCGTTATGTCTGGCTCTAGGTGAGTGACCACACCATCATGGTTATCTTGGTCATGAAGATCTTTTTTGTACAGTCATTTTGGGTATTCTTGCTACCTCTTCTTAATATCTTCTGCCTCTGTTAGTCCATATCATTGCTATCCTTTATTCTGCCCATTTTTGCATGAAATGTTCCCTTGGTATCACTGATTTTCTTGAAGAGATCTCTAGTTTTTATTTTTCTACTCTTTTCCTCTATTTCTTTGCATTGATCGCTGAGAAAGGCTTTCATATCTCTCCATGCAATTCTTTGGAACTCTCCAGACGGGTATATCTTTCCTTTTCTCCTTTGCGTTTCGCTTCTCTTCTTTTCAGAGCTATTTGTAAGGCCTCCTCAGACAGCCATTTTGCCTTTTTGAATTTCTTTTTCTTGGTGGTGGTCTTGATCCTTGCCTCTTGTACCATGTCATGAACTTCCATGCATAGTTCTTCAGGCACTCTGTCTATCAGATCTAATCCCTTGAATCTATTTCTCACCTCCACTGTATAATCATAAGGGATCTGATTTAGGTAATACATGAATGGTCTAGTGGTTTTCCCCAGTTTCTTCAATTTAAGTCTGAATTTGGCAATAAGCAGTTCATGATTTGAGCCACAGTCAGTTCCTGGTCTTATTTTTGCTGACAGTATAGAGCATGTCCATCTTTGTCTGCAAAAAATATAATCAGTCTGATTTCAGTATTGACATGGTGATGTCCATGTGTAGAGTCTTCTCTTGTGTTGTTAGAAGAGGGTGTTCCCTTGACAAAAAACTCTGTTAGGTTTTGTCCTCCTTCATTTTATACTCCAAGGCCAAATCTGTCTGTTACTCTTGGTACCTCTTGAATTTCTACTTTTGCATTCCCATGCCCTATAATGAAAAGGACATCTGTTTTGGGTGTTAGTTCTAGAAAGTCTTGTAGGTCTTATAGAACCATTCAACTTTAGCTTCTTCAGCATTACTGGTCAGGGCATAGACTTAGATTACCATGATATTAAATGGCTTGCCTTGGAAAAGGGCAGAGACCGCCCTGTTGTTTTTGAGATTGTACACAAATACTGCATTTTGGACTCTTTTGTTGACTACGAGGGCTACTCCATTTCTTCTAAGGGATTCTTGCCCATAGTAATAGATATAATGGTCATCTGAATTAAATTCACCCATTCCAGTCCATTTTAGTTCACTGATTCCTAAAATGTCAGTGTTCACTCTTGGCATCTCCTGTTTGACCACTTCCAATTTTCCTTGATTCATGGACCTAACATTCCAGGTTCCTATGCAATATTGTTCCCTACAGCTTTGGACTTTACTTCCATCACCAGTCACATCTACAGCTAGGCCTTGTTTTCGCTTTGACTCTGTCTCATTATCCTTTCTGTTGTTATTTCTCCACTCTTCTCCAGTAGCATATTGGGCACCTACTGACTGAGGAGTTCATCTTTCAGGGTCCTTGCTTTTTGCCTTTTCATACTGTTCATGGGGGTCTCAAGGCAAGAATACTGAAGTGATTTGCCTTTGCCTTCTCCAGTGGACCACGTTTTGTCAGAACTCTCCACCATGACCCATTCATCTTGGGTCTTCCTGCAAGGCATGGCTCATAGTTTCATTGAGTTAAACAAGGCTGTGGTCCATGTGATCAGTTTGATTAGTTTTCTGTGACTGTGGTTTTCAGTCTGTTTGCCCTTTGATGGTGAAGGATAAGAGGCTTTGGAAGCTTCCTGATGGGAGAGACTGACTGAGGGGGAAACTAGGTCTTGTTTTGAGGGGCAGGGCTTTGCTCAGTAAGTTTTTGATCCAATTTTCTGTTGATGGTCGGGGCTATGTGCCTTCCCTGTTGTTTGATCTGAGACCAAACTATGGTGGAGGTAATGAAGATAATGGCGAACTCCTTCAAAAAATCCCTTGCATGCACTGCCGCACTCAGTGTCCCCGATCCTGTAGCAATCTATCTTGGCTTCCTCTTTTTACACATTTGTCTCCATGCCCCTGAGCCTGCCCTATGCAGACTGGGATAGCCAGGAGAGCTGTTTTTTTTTTTTTCCTGAGATTCTCACTTAGGTCTGTGGATTTTCTTTTGTTCCATTTTTCCGGGCTTTTCCCTTTCTTGTCTTTTAGCCGCTGCCATTTTGGACTTCTTTTTCCTATTCTAACTACCTAACAGTACATATACTCAACAGAATGTTACTCAGTCTTTGATAGAAACAAACGGAATCATTTCTAGAGCCATAGATGGATCTAAAGATTGTCATACAGAGTGAAGTAAGGTCAGAAAGAGAAAAACAAATATCATATATTAATGTATATATGAGGAATCTAGAAACATGGTACATATGAACTATTTCAGTTCAGTTCAGTTCAGTTCAGTCGCTCAGTCGTGTCTGACTCTTTGCGACCCCATGAATCGCAGCATGCCAGGCCTCCCTGTCCATCACCATCTCCCGGAGTTCACTCAGACTCACATCCATCGAGTCCGTGATGCCATCCAGCCATCTCATCCTCGGTCGTCCCCTTCTCCTCGTGCCCCCAATCCCTCCCAGCATCAGAGTCTTTTCCAATGAGTCAACTCTTCGCATGAGGTGGCCAAAGTACTGGAGTTTCAGCTTTAGCATCATTCCTTCCAAAGAAATCCCAGGGTTGATCTTCTTCAGAATGGACTGGTTGGATCTCCTTGCAGTCCAAGGGACTCTCAAGAGTCTTCTCCAACACCACAGTTCAAAAGCATCAATTCTTCGGCGCTCAGCTTTCTTCACAGTCCAACTTTCACATCCATACATGACCACAGGAAAAACCATAGCCTTGACTAGGCGGACCTTAGT
>SJYX01023792.1:381316-449645 GCA_006410675.1 Oreotragus oreotragus
CATTCAATATCACAGTTATCCAAGTCTATGCCCCAACCAGTAATGCTGAAGAAGCTGAAGTTGAACGGTTTTATGAAGACCTACAAGACCTTGTAGAACTAACACCCAAAAAAGATGTCCTTTTCATTATAGGGGACTGGAATGCTAAAGTAGGAAGTCAAGAAACACCAGGAGTAACAGGCAAATTTGGCCTTGGAATGCGGAATGAAGCAGGGCAAAGACTAATAGAGTTTTGCCAAGAAAATGCACTGGTCATAGCAAACACCCTCTTCCAGCAACACAAGAGAAGACTCTACACATGGACATCACCAGATGGTCAACACTGAAATCAGATTGATTATATTCTTTGCAGCCAAAGATGGAGAAGCTCTATACAGTCAACAAAAACAAGACCAGGAGCTGACTGTGGCTCAGATCATGAACTATTTACAGGGCATTAATAGAGCCATAGACAAGGAGGATAGATGTGTGGACATGGAGGGGCAAGTAGGGTGGGACAACTGACAGACTGGGATTGGCATATGCACCCTACTATGATAGCTAGTGAGAACCTGGGCTTCCCTTGTGGCTCAGCCGGTAAAGAATCCGCCTGCAATGGGGGAGATCTGGGTTCGATCCCTGGACTGGGAAGATGCCCTGGAGAAGGGAATGGCTACCCTCCAGTATTCTGGCCTGGGGAATTCCATGGCCTGTATGGTCCGTGGGGTCACAAAGGGTTGGACACGACTGAGTGACTTTCAGTTCCACTTTCACTCTCAGTGAGAGCCTGCTGTGTAGCACAGGGTGCTCCGTTTGATTCTCTTTGATGACCTAGGATGGGGGGAAAGGAGGTCCCAAAGAGAGGGGATATGTATACATATAGCTGATTCATGTTGTCGTACAGCAGAGACTACCACAATATGGTAAAACAGCTCTACTCCAATTAAAAAGGAAAGAAAAACAACGCAAGCTGGGAGTGCAGAGTGACAGCCATGCTCCTGTACATTAGGGAAAGTTTCTTCTTTCTCCTGTAGATAAAGCCCTTCCATAAACTCTCTAACCTTGACAGCAGGATGTTAGCTTAGACATTATTTCCACCTTTAGCAATGAGAAGACCTAGAGAAGTTAACAGGATCACCCAGCATGGGGGTGGGCGTTGGTTAGGAGGAGCTGCCATGACACCCCAGAAGAAACACTGGTTGTGCACCTGGATATCAATCACCCCCTCAAGGTGCTTTACAAATGCTAGAGCCCTCGTCTGATGTTTTGGTCTATTTCTTCTTTCCTTAAAAATTCTCATCCTAGGTTTGAAGTCATTGTACAGGGTAAAACATCAGTAAGTGGCAGACACAGTGAAACATAACGTGGTGATTTCAAATCCTGTTTCCATCCTACAACACAGGGACTTCATCATGGGTCAGGATCTTTCTTAAAAAATGCAGACTGCCTATTCTTTCTCAGGAAAGGAAGAGACATGCTTGTATGTACATTTATATATAAAGACTCATATTCTGAAAATTAAAAGAGTTATAATAAAATATATATTTTAGAAAGACAGCTTCACAAGAAAATAAAAAGGGCAATAGAATTTAACTGGCACCTCACAAAAGAGGCAATCCAAGTGGCCTAAGTTGGTGATGGACAAGGAAGCCTGGTGGGCTGCAGTCCATGGGGTCTCAAAGAGTCAGACACTACTGAGCGACTGAAATGAACTGAAATGGCCAATAAGTATACAGAAAGGGCTCATATTTGTTTATTTTCTTTCTGTTTTTACAGAAGGTCCTTCAATTCAGTTCAGTTCAGTCGCTCAGTCATATCTGATTTTTTGTGATCCCATGAACTACAGCACGCCAGGCCTCCCTATCCATCACCAACTCCAGAAGTTTACTCAAACTCACGTCCATTGAGTCGGTGATGCCATCCAACCATTTCATCCTCTGTCGTCCCCTTCTCCTCTTGTCTACTATCATTCCCAGCATCAAGGTCTTTTCAAATGAGTCAGTTCTTTGCATCAGGTGGCCAAACTATTGGAGTTTCAGCTTCAGCATCAGTTCTTCCGGTGAACATTCAGGACTGAGTTCCTTTAGGATGGACTGGTTGGATCTCCTTGCAATCCAAGGGACTCTGAAGAGTCTTCTTCAACATCACAGTTCAAACGCATCAATTCTTTGGCCCTCAGCTTTCTTTATAGTCCAAATCTCACATCCATATATGACTACTGGAAAAACCATAGATTTGACTAGATGGACCTTTGTTGGCAAAGTAATGTAATGACATTACATTAAAAGTAAAATAATACAGCAAGTCCTTATTAATTATACATTTTATGTATCAATGTGAACATGTCAATCCCAAACTCCCACTCTGCCCCTCCCCAACCCCTTTCTCCACTGGCAGCCACAGTCTGGTTCCCTGTGTCTGTGACTCTGTTTCTGGTTTGTAGATAGGTTAATTTGTGTGATATTTTAGATTCCACACTTTCTCTTTCTGACTTCACTCACTTAGAATGATAATCTCTAGTTGCATCCATTGCATTATTTCGCTCCTTTTTACGGCTGAGTAGTACTCCACTGTATAGAGGTACCACGTCTTCTTTATCCACTTATCTGTTGATGGACATTTAGGCTGTTTCCATGTCTTGGCCATTGTGAATGGTGCTGCTGCGGGCATAGGAGTGCACGTATCTTTTTGAATTAGTTTGGTTTGGGTCCAGGTCCAGGAGTGGGCCTGCTGGATCACACGGTAGTTCTGCTCCTTGCTGTTCTTTCCGCGTACCAAACTTGTGCATGTGTGCGTGTTATGTCCCTTCAGTCATGTCCAAGTATTTGTGGCCCTATGGACTGCAGCCCACTGGGTTTCTCTGTTCATAGGCTTCTCCATGCAAGAATACTGGAATGGGTTGCCATGCCCTCCTCCAGGGGATCTTCCCAACCCAGGGACCAAACCTGACTCTCTTACATCTTGGCAGGCAGATTCTTTACCACTAGCGCCACCTGGAAACCCCACGCCAAACTTATGCCTGCCTCCAAACCATTGCCTCTACCGCGCCCTCCACCTGGATCTCTCTCCCATCCATCCTTCCCAGAGCTCATTCCAATTCATCCTTCCTCCCTCAGAAGCACATCCAAGACAAATTTCACCCTCCTGGTGGTCTCTCTCTTAGCACTCTCATCTCCTTCTTAAAGATTTATTGTTATGTCTCTAGGGGATTGCTAATGCTCCTCTCTCTCCCAGCATATCTACCTCCTGAAGACAGGGACTCTCTCCCTCTAGTTTACATCTACAGCCTCAGGCAGTACATCATAACAAAATCAAACACCAAACCCTAACACTCTGCCCAGCCCATGCTACTCACCTTCGAGGAACTCACTCCTTCCCACCATGCTGCGAGGCTGGAAGCATTATTATCCCCATTTACAGATGAGGACACTGAAGCTCAAAGAAGTCCCTTGCTTGCCTGAGTCTATACAGCTGCTGAGGGGACTGCTTTGCTTGCCTGAGTCTACACAGCTGCTGAGGGGCCTGCTAGCCCTTAGAGCATCCTTGTGTGCCCCCTGGGAGAGCTGCAGCTCTGGGAGAGGGTACACAGCTGGATCCCAGGCCAAGGGTCCCCTCCACTGGGTGCCATATGGGACAATGGAGGTGGCTGGTCCAGAGCTGGGGGATCACCACTGAGTTGCCTGGATTCAGTGAAGGTTTGCTGAATGGATAGCAGGCCAGGGGGTCTTGGGACATGCTGGTAGGCATGGTCCCCCCAAACTAGAGAAGGAAATGGCAACCCACTCCAGTATTCTTGCCTGGAAAATCCCATTGCCTAGACAGAAGCCTGGGAAAGGCAATAGCACCCCACCCCAGTACTCTTACCTGGAAAATCCAATGGACGGAGTAGCCTGGTAGGCTGCAGTCCATGGGGTCGCTAACAGTCGGACAGACTGAGCAACTTCACTTTCACTTTTCTCTTTCTCACCCTTACCCTCAGTAACCATAAGTTCATTCTCGAAGTCTTTGAGTCTGTTTTTGTTTTTTAAATAAGTTCACTTGTATATTTTTTAGATTCCTTATATAAGCGATATCATATGGTATTTGTTTTCCCTGTCCAACTTACTTCACTTAGTATGATAATTCCCAGGTCCATCCATTACTTCAAATGGTATCATTTCATTTTTTATAGCTGAGTAGTAATATTCCTCTGTTTACATGTAGCATATCTTCTCTATCCATTTCTCTGTTGATGGACATTTAGGTTACTTCCATATCTTGGCTGTTGTGAACAGTTCTGCTATAAACATTGGAGAGCGTGTATCCTTTCAAACCATATTTTGCTCCAAGTATATTGCCAGGAATGGGAATGCTGGATCACATAGTAGCTCTATGTTTAGTTTTTTAAGGAAACTACATACTGTTCTCCACAGTGGCTGCACCAATTTATATTCCCACCAATAGTGTAGGAGGGTTCCCTTTTCTCCACAGTCTCCAGCATTTATTGTTTAGAATTCTTGAACATGGCCAGTCTGACTGGTGTGAAGTGATATCTCATTGTAGTTTTGATTTGCATTTCTCTGATAATTAGCAGTATTGAGCATCTTTTCTTGTACCTTTTGGCCCTCTGAATATCTTATTTCGAGACATGTCTATTTAGGTCTTCTGAGCATTTTTTTATTGGACTTTTTTTTAGATATTGAGCTGCATGAGCTGTTTTTAAATCTTGGAGACTAATCCCTTGTCAATTCCATCATTTGTGAATATTTTCTCCCATTCTGTAAACTGTCTTTTCATTTTGTTTGTGGCTTCAAAAAGGGCTCCTTTATTGAACATCAAGGAACACTAATTAAAACCACAAGGGGATGCTGTTTCCTACATATCCAAATGACTAAAATGAAATAGAGACTGTACCAAGTGTTGACAATTATGTGAAGCACCAGGAACTTTCATATGCTGTTGATGGGATGACAAACAAAGCAATTAACTTTGGACAATCTTTAGCAAGATATATTTAAGTTAGATACTCTAGAACCTAGAAATTCTGCTCCTTGGTATATACCCAACAGAAATGCATAGATAAATTCACTTAAAGACACATACAAGAATGTTCATGTTTCTTTATTCATGACAGCAAAAAGCTGGAAATAACCAAAATGTGCATCAACAGTAGAATGTTAAATAAACCATGACATATTCATGCAATGGCATTCCATATGGCAATGAGAATGAACTATACACAATGCTCAGCTACACACTATTGCCTAGATGATATCCACAAACATGCCAAAAAGGAAAAGAGCAGAAATAGACTCAGAGATATAAAAAACAAGTTTATGCTCACCAAAGTGGGAGGGGAAGGAATAAATTAGGGGTGTGAGATTAACAGGTACACGTTACTGTCTGTCTATCTGTCTAAATGTATGTCTTATGTTAGTCACTCAGTCATGTCTGACTCTTTGTGATGCCATGGACTATAGCTTGCCAGGCTCCTCTGTCCATGGCATTTCCCAGGCAAAAATATTGGAGTGGGTAGCCATTCCCTTCTCTAGGGGATATTCCCAATCCTGGGATTGAACCTGGGTCTCCCAATTTGCAAATAGATTCTTTCACATCTGAGCCACCAGGCCACACACCTACTGAACAGCACAGAGAACCACATGCAATATCTTATATGAAACCTTAATATCTTATAGATGTCAGACTTGTGGTTGCCAAGGGAGCAGACAGAGAGTGATGCTTGGGGTTGGTAGATGCAAACTATTACACTTAAAATAGATAAACAAGGTCCAACTGTATTGCAGAGGGAACTATATCCAATCTCCTGAGGCAAACCATAATGGAAGAATATTTTTTAAAGGAATGTATATATGTGTGTAAATGAGTCACTTTGCTGTATAGCAGAGATTGCTAGGCACAACATTGTAAATCAACTATACTTCAATAAAAAATCTTATAATAATCTATAATGGAAAAAAATCTGAAAAATTATATCTATATATGTATATACAAAACTGAATCACTTTGTTATATACCTGAAACTTACACAGCATTGTAAATCAACTGTACTCCAATTAAAAACAAAGAAACCAGGCATAAAATAGTGTTTACTGTGTGATTTCAATTATGCAAAGTTTAACAAAAAGCAAAACTAATCTTTTGTGCTAGAAGCCAGCCCAGTACATTTTGGGGTAGCAGCCAGGAGGGAAGGGGGCTGGAGCAGCACAATTCTGGTCCCAGGAAACACTCTGCCTTGGTCTGGTTATGGATTACTGGTGAGTTTATTAAAATGCATCATTTATTACATGTCAATAATGCAATGGCACCCCACTCCAGTGCTCTTGCCTGGAAATCCCATGGACGGGGGAGCCTGCTGGGCTGCAGTCCATGGGGTCGCTAAGAGTCAGACACGACTGAAGTGACTTAGCAGTAGCAGGAGTTTTAAAAATCTTCAGGAAAACAAAAAAAAATGTATATATGTGTGTAAATGAGTCACTTTGCTGTATAGCAGAGATTGCTAGGCACAACATTGTAAATCAACTATACTTCAATAAAAAATCTTATAATAATCTATAATGGAAAAAAATCTGAAAAATTATATCTATATATGTATATACAAAACTGAATCACTTTGTTATATACCTGAAACTTACACAGCATTGTAAATCAACTGTACTCCAATTAAAAACAAAGAAACCAGGCATAAAATAGTGTTTACTGTGTGATTTCAATTATGCAAAGTTTAACAAAAAGCAAAACTAATCTTTTGTGCTAGAAGCCAGCCCAGTACATTTTGGGGTAGCAGCCAGGAGGGAAGGGGGCTGGAGCAGCACAATTCTGGTCCCAGGAAACACTCTGCCTTGGTCTGGTTATGGATTACTGGTGAGTTTATTAAAATGCATCATTTATTACATGTCAATAATGCAATGGCACCCCACTCCAGTGCTCTTGCCTGGAAATCCCATGGACGGGGGAGCCTGCTGGGCTGCAGTCCATGGGGTCGCTAAGAGTCAGACACGACTGAAGTGACTTAGCAGTAGCAGGAGTTTTAAAAATCTTCAGGAAAACAAAAAAAAAGAACTAAAACTTGTAGAAACAAAGGAAGGGGCACAGGCTAGATTCCACGAGAAGTGAAGCAACGAGAAATGGCCTGCCGCCTTGGGAAGACACCCAGGGACCTTGTGTGTTTCTCCTGCAGACTTCAGATCCACAGCCTCTCATGGTGGCTCTAACCCTGGGAGTTCCCAGCAGACAAACAGAGCAGGCTTTAAGCTCTTCATTAGAACTGAGGGATTTTAAGATCCACGTGTTTTCAAAATAACACCTAATATTTTTATTTGATGCAGACAGAGTCTGCATGTTAAAAGCTACTTTCATGTTCTGTGCAGACTGCAACCTGTGACTATTGATACTGAAATGTGGTCTTTGCTTCGTCTGGCTCTTAAAGGAGATGTTTTGAATCACTCGGATACCAAATGGAAAACCTGATAGATTGAGTGGTTAAAGCTCTCTTTGGAGTGAACCAAACAGACTGATTTTCTATTCCACATAGTTCTTCTCCAAAGCTGATTTTCCACCACATCGTTTTGTCTGTGTGTTGTTTTAGGCAAAACATTTATTGAAAGTTCCCACTGCAACTCTTTTGCTCCTTTACAAAGGATCCTGAAGCAATCTGCTGGATTTTAGGTTCACCCCAAGCACTACCACTAGCATAGATGAACTGCAGTATCTTACAGTTTCATGTGCTTATTCGGTGGACTTTTCTGGTGGCTCAGCAGTAAAGAATCCACCTGAAGTGCTGGAGCCACAGGAGACTCGGGTTCGATCCCTCGGTTAGAAAGATCCCCTGGAGGAGGGCATGGCAACCCACTCCAGTATTCTTGCCTGGAGAATCCCATGGACAGAGGAGCCTGGCGGGCTATAGTCCACAGGGTCACAAAGAGTTGGGCACAACTGAAGTGACTTAGCATGCACGCATGTCCTAATTCACTACCTAAGCAGACATCAAATGAATGCCACATGGACTGGCTTAACTACCAGGAGCAAGGCTGAGGAAAGAATGGGTAGGTAACTCAAGGTCAGACAATAGCAAGGCTACAGCACAGACGTTGAAATCCATGGCTCTTGTCTCTCTCTGCCCTGCTATTTCCAGTCCCGTGGGCCTACCTCTTCCCCAACCTCTGAACTCTGAGGTAGCCTCTCAAGCTGCTTATAACTGTTAAAAACAGAGGACAATATTCGGGGAAAGATTTCTCACCTTGTTGCCAAATTGGTAAACATTTGGACAAGATATACCCCAGATGCTGGCATGAAGGTTTTGTTTTTGTTTTCTTCTTTCACAGTGGGAAGGTGAAAAAAAAAGCATGCTCACCATGCTTTACCTCCAAATTGGAGATCAGACTCAGATCACTGGTAGCAGAAGAAAATCAAACTGTGTGGACCTTTCAAAGGCAAAACAAATAGGGAAGCTATTTGTGATAGTAAGTGTTTACTCTTTTAGACCGAATTTGTTCAAACAAGACAAGTTTATTTGCCAATCAAGAGTCAAGTTTCAGTAAGGCCTCCTCATCTATTACACTAGATCATTACAATGCAAAGGATGAACTTGACAGAAAAGACATGTGGACTTCTTGGAGGACACGAAATTCTAAAATACACTTCACAAGTGATCATGCCATTATTAAGCAAAATCTGTGTTACAGAAGTTCTCTGCTAAGTTAAGCCAAAATGTTACCTACCTGCAATTTTTGTCCTTGTTTTGAATTTTGCCTTTGGAAGAAGCATGTTACAAGTTTAATCCTTTTTCAGTATGACAGTTCTTTAAAGATTTAAAAACCACAGCATGTTACACACCCCAGGCTCTCTCTCTCTCTCTCTTTTTTTTTTTTTTTTGGCCATACCTGGAATCCATATCCTCTTTGATGACATTTAATTTTCCAGTCAGTATCATTTTTTTCAAAGACCAGTCTAATGATAAGAGTTAATCTTTACTTTTGGATTACAAAATCAGTATGTATTGACTATAAAAATAATTTTAAATCCAGACAAAAAAGAAGACATAATAACTACCACCATTGTTCCCATGACCCAGATAAAAGCTAATATTTTGCTATACTTTTTATCAAACTCTTTTCTATGCATATTCATTAGTATAACTTGAATATTGTAAAATGAGTCCATACTCTACGTACTGTTTCAAACTGTTAGAGTTCACTTAATACACAACACTTTTTCCTTATCGAAAAGTACAAGTGTTCCCATAAAATAATGACAAGCTCACTTTCTTCTGTTCTAAATTCACCTAAGTAGCCTAGAAATTACTTAGAAGACAACAATAACGGATCTGAAAGCTGGAAAGAAGGTGAACAGGCTAGAACATGTAAGACCTGAGCAACAGCAATGTGGTGAATTTCCTGGGCTCGAGTCTAATCTCCCATGTATCCCAGACCGGGCTCTGGAGAGTCCTAGAAACCAGTAGACAATGACACCATAGACAAAGACAAGACACAAAAAACAGATAACAAAAGCCTCTTCCCTCCGGATAAAGGACTGGAAAAGAGATGCTTGTCTTCCTGTCTCTCTCCACAACCAGGAAATGGTTCTCTCCACCTGCAGAAGAGCAAGGACAGCTCAATCCACCCTCTACAGCCAGGGCTGTGGTGACTTCTGAACCCTCGTACACACAGTAGGTGGGCAGTAGAAACACGTAGCCTAAGGAAGTGCCTCTCACCCTGGCAGATGTCACCAAGAAGGGCGGAGTTAGGAGTCCCACCAACACCAGGGAAGAAGGTCAAGACAGCATTGCAAAGGCTCTGAATACTAAACTGTCATGGACATAAAGCTAAAAAAGTAGATTAGAATTTACACAATAAATCTAAGCAAAGCTACTGCTTGCTAAGATAAATTTAAGGATCAAGGTAACTTACACAGTAACCAAAGTGTTCAGGAGAACATTAAACATCATATATGCCAAGGAACGAAGGAAATCACAATTTGAATTAGAAAAGACAATCAATTTATGTCAACATTGATATGTGTGAGATGTTAAAATTATATGCTAAGGATTTTAGAACAGTCTTCATGGAAAATATTTCCACGATCAATTACAAATCCTCCTGAAATTTTTGAAAGAGAAAGGCCAATCTCAGCAAAGAAATAGAAATTATAAAAAGGGACCAAATGAAAATAATAGACCTAAAAAGATAACCAAAGTTTACAAGTGGCAACATGATCTCAATAGTATAAAAATAACAGAGAATAGAATCAGTGAGCTTGAAAACAGGTCAACAGAATTTACTCAATCTGCACAACAGAGAAAAAATAGACTGTAAAATGTTTAGAGCTTCNAAAAAGGGACCAAATGAAAATAATAGACCTAAAAAGGTAACCAAAGTTTACAAGTGGCAACATGATCTCAATAGTATAAAAATAACAGAGAATAGAATCAGTGAGCTTGAAAACAGGTCAACAGAATTTACTCAATCTGCACAACAGAGAAAAAATAGACTGTAAAATGTTTAGAGCTTCAGGGATCTGTAGAGCAATAGCAAAAGATCTAAAACTTTTCTCGTTGGAGTTTCAGACTGAGAAAGAGTGAGGGACTGAAAAAATACAAAACAAATTCCTGGAAATGTTTCAAAATAGACAAAAATCATAAATCTACAGATTCATGAATGCAGATGAACTTCAGATAGGATAAACCTAAAGAAATTCACAGACTTCCCTTGGTGGCAGTGAAGAGTCTGCCTGCCAATGCAGAAGATGCAAGAGACTTGGGTTTGATCCCTGGGTCAGAAGATTCCCTGGAGTAAGAAATGGGAACCTGCTCTGGTATTCTTGTCTGGGAAATCCCATGAACAGAGGAGCCTGGTGGGCTGCAGTCCATGGGGTCCCTTTTGCATACACATGCATGCAAAGAAATTCACATGAAAATAGAACATAATGAAACTTATACTTTTTTTCTTGAGAAACCTGTATTTCTTAAAACACTGCCAACATGGACTAAATGCTTTTTAAATTAATTTTTTTAATTGGAGCAAAGTTGATTTACAATGTCATGTTAGTATAGAAAATGAGTCAGTTATACATATACATGTACCACTCTTTTAAAAGTTCTATTCCCATCAGGTCATTACAGAGTTCAGAGTTCCCTGTGCTGTATAGTATGTTCATATTAAGTTATCTGATTTATATATAGTAGTGTATATTTCAATCTCATCATGCCAATTTAGCCCTCTCCCTGTCACTTTCGCTTTTAGTAACCATAAATTCTTTTTCTACATCTGTGACTCAATTTCTGTTTTGTTAATATGTTCATTAAACCTAAAGACAAAAGAAATCTTTAAAACAGTCAGATGGAAAAGTTACATCACATATGGAGGAAAACCAATTCGAACGGCAATGGATTTCTCACCCAAGACTATGGAGGCCGGAGAATGTGGCACAAAATTCTTTCAGAAGGAACCATAAACCCTGAATTCTGTATCTGGTGATACTATCTTTCAGGACTGGAGGGAGAATAAAAACCTTCTCAGATGAAGGAGAGCAAAGAGCATGTGTCACTAGCACACCTACCCTTAGAGAATGGCTAACAGAAGTTCTCCAACAGAAAGATCATGATGACATTAGCCAGTGGGGACCTTTATAAATAAGAGAAGAGCAATGGAGTGGGTAAGAAGACAAACAAGCATAGCAAACTATCCTGCATCGCAAGTGAAAGTGAGAGGCACCCAGTGGTGTCGGACTCTGCAGTCCCATCCTGTAGAGGCCAGGGAATTCTCCAGGCCAGAATACTGGAGTGGGCAGCCTTTCCCCTCTCCAGGGGATCTATACTTCATATTTAAATTATTTGTAACAACATGGGATGTTTTAACAACATGGAATGTATGTTCAACATATGTAGAGAAAATACCTACGATAATTTTACTGGAAAAGTGGGGAAGTAAAGAAATATAACTGTGTGTAAGTTTTTTTTAAAATAGTTGAAATGGTAAAAGCATCACTGTCACTAGGCTGTAACAAATAAATTATAGTTTTGTTGGTTTAGTTGCTAAGTCGTGTCTGACTCCTATGTACGTGTTTGCATATATATACATATACATATACATATACACATATATATACATTCACAAGTATATATACATACACACATACGTAAGGACTTCCCTGGTGGCTCAGGTGGTAAGGAATCTATGTGCAATGTGGGAGACCAGGTTCAATCCTTGGGTCTGGAAGATCCCTGGAGAAGGGAGTGACTACCCATTCTAGTATTCTTGCCTGGAGAGTTGCATGGGCAATGAGCCTGGTGGGCTACAGTCCACGGAGTCTCAGAGAGTTGGACATGACTTAGTGGCTAGACTACCACCACATATGGTAATACCTACAGCAATCACAAGGTAAGCAATCACTATGAAAAATAATGTGTTCAGAAATAGTATAAATAAATCAAAATAGGATTCTAAATCTTTTTTTTATTAATGTCAGAAAACAAAAGGAACAAACAGAATGCTAATAACAGAATGGCAGACTTGTCTTAACATATAATTACTTTTAATGAAAAGAAGTTGTTCCAATTCCCAAAAGAAAGAGAGAGGATTCTAACCAGCTTTATGATAATCCTGGGCAAATAAGTACATGTCAACTCAATGGGGACAGAGAATGAGGAATTATATGGGGAGTGGTGGAGTTAATACATTTTATGAAATCTTATGGACAGGTATCAAAAGTTAGTAATTATGATAGTTGCTCAGCCGTGTCTGACTCTTTGTAACCTGCCAGGCTCTTATGGAACTGAAGGCAGGAGGAGGAGGGGATGACAGAGGATGAGATGGTTGGATGGCATCACCGACTCAGTGGACACCAGTTTGAGTAAACTCCCGGAGGTCATGATGGACAGGGAGGCCTGGCATGCTTCAGTCCATGGGGTCGCAAAGAGTCAGACACAACTGAGCAACTGAACTGAACTGAACTGAAGAAAGTGTATGGAAAGTTTAGATATTATAAATGTTTACAAATATTAATAAATATTAGTGCCGAGAGCCAGCACGGAAGATCCCACCCATGACAAGGTCATGCGGAGAGACCAGACGGGGCAAGGAGAGTCAGGTCTCAAGGGGTCCTCTGCCTGAGCATCTACCCCGAAGCCAAAATCTGTCTGTTTACTGTCAGCTATATTATACTCTTCTCACATTACCGGGGGCTGTCCCCGGCCACCTTTCTCTGGAAAAAGTTAACTTAGAGGAGTGTCTCAGCTCAAATCCCTCTGATGGCTCTCTAACTTGCCTGACAGTTAGAGACTTTTACAACTTGTGATTGTTTACAGCCCCCCAATAGCGAGAAGCATGAAGCTTAAAACATCTTAAAGATATAGAGCCTTTTAGAGCTAAGAATTAGTTTGGTGAAGGGTTTCATTGTTGAGTTAATGTTTGCCATCAGGCCTCCAAATCCTTTATCTTTTAGGCACCTGGGAGGATACTAATCAATGTAAACAGGATACAGAAATAGGAATATAGTAGTTTTGATGTTAGCAATACCAGACTTTTCAGTTAATGAATTTTCTCTTTGTTATAAATCACGGTACTCCTCTTTCCTTGTTATAAATTGTTGTGTCCTTTCTATGTAAGAATGCAACTTTATTTAGTGCTTTCTGAGAGTGGCACCAGATTTTGGAAAAGAACAACATTATTAAAGTAAATAAGTTTTCTGGTTGACAGACCCTTATCAGAAAAGGGCCATAAAATGCTAATAGGCCTTCTGGCCAGAAGATGATGTAAATCACCTAAGATTTGTGTATACAGCTAGGTATGCATGCAGAGAGAAAGCCTGGTCTCGATACGAGTCAGGGCTGCTGATGCTGCATAATTTTGTATTATCCATTGATCTCTATGTACAACCAAAAGTATAAGAAGCTTTCCCGGACAATAAAGGATGGACTAGTCACTGGAAAGACTGGTTTCCCCCGTGTGGTCTTTTCTCTCTTCTTTTCTGGCTGAATTCCATCTGGGGCATGGAGGCTTACCATGTCTACTTACTTGCCCTGGCTTCTAAGACCCACATGAGAGGGAGCTCAAGGTGGGGCATCCTCTGTTATTCAAGCGGGCGCCAGTGGCCTATGTAGGTGGTGCAAGTTTCTTGTCTTGAGACTTTATTAGCTTTCCACATAAACCAAGTTATTCAGCCTCTTTCTCTTCTCTAGTCTCTTAACTGCAAACTCTTTCCTTATCTCTCTCCAAATCTATGTATCTCTCTTGCCACGCCATCCCCACTTCAAATTACCCTGGATCCACCAGGGCTGGACCCCAGCATATTAGTTACTCATTTACCTATACAGATCTTAAGTACATAAAGCACTTTGCAGTGAGTGAGTTGTATAACTAATCTATTACTACTNAACTGCAAACTCTTTCCTTATCTCTCTCCAAATCTATATATCTCTCTTGCCACGCCGTCCCCACTTCGAATTACCCTGGATCCACCAGGGCTGGACCCCAGCATATTAGTTACTCATTTACCTATATAGATCTTAAGTATGTAAAGCACTTTGCAGTGAGTGAGTTGTATAACTAATCTGTTACTACTATATCTCAGCTGGTAAAGAATCCGCCTGCAATGCAGGAGACCCCAGTTTGATTCCTAGGTTGGAAAGTTCCCCTGGAGAAGGGAAAGGCTACTCACTCCAGAATTCTTGGAATTTCCTGATGGCTCAGAGGTAAAGACTCTGCCTGCAATTTACTACTATATCTCAGCTGGTAAAGAATCTGCCTGCAATGCAGGAGACCCCAGTTTGATTCCTAGGTTGGGAAGTTCCCCTGGAGAAGGGAAAGGCTACTCACTCCAGAATTCTTGGAATTTCCTGATGGCTCAGAGGTAAAGACTCTGCCTGCAATGCAGAAGACATGGGTTCAATCCCTAGGTTGGGAAGATCCCCTGGAGGAGGGCATGGCAACCCACTCAGTAAAGAATCAGTGGAATTCTCCAGGCAAGTATACTGGAGTGGGTTGCCACACCTTCCTCCAGGGGATCTTCCCAACCCAGGGGTTGAACCTGTGTCTCCTGCATTGTAGGAGAATTCTTTACAGTCTGAGCCAGCAGAGAAGCCCTAAACAAAGGCTTGGGGGACTGCAATAGTATTAGTCAGAATTCAGTCAGGGAAGTAGAATTCCCGTGGGTGCCATGGGGTGGGCAACTTGTGGCAAGGTGCAGACCTTCAGAGCTGTTGACAGAAATGAATATGTGGAAGAGGAGGTTGGAGGATCATAGGAAAAGGAAAAGGCCCATCATTTCATAGGAAAAGGCACTAAAAAGTCTGCCTGAAGCGCTGGTGTGGGTTGCAAGTCAGAGTAGGAAGGGGCAGGAGGGGGCCAGTAAAGAGAGAACTTGTGGAGAGTCTTCAGGAACCTCCTGGACAGACAGCCACAACCTCCATAGACCCACCACCAAGTGTCTGGTGGTGAGGCTGGGATCCCTGTCAGGAAGCCAGGTGAGCAGTCAGGAGGAAGAGATGGTGCAGAGCTGTGGAGAGCAGGGATGAACCAGGATTTTCGCATCATTTTCGTGACTTCATTCCAGTTCCTGTCTTTAACCAGGTGAAGACCTTCAGAGACTCATTGCAGCTGTCTCCTTTGACCTTCCAAATATAAGTCCCTCTTTCGACCAACTCAAACTTGAAACGAAATGAGGAAGGAGATTCTGGGAAAGGTAGGTCCCAGTATAACTATGTTGACAGTAAAAATCCAGTACAAGCTGTTAGACCAAAAGAGTATCAGAGCAGTGATGCGAGTAACTTGTAACAGAAAGAGAGAGGCACAAATGAGTCATGGGCTCAGGAAGCGGGCTTGGGAAACCTCTCTGCTCCTCCATGGTTCTTGCTTCTCCTCGTTACTCAAATGCTTTGCTCTAGTGGGAATGATGCAACTGCGTTCACAGTGCTTACTGTGCGCTCTTGGAGAAGATACTTAACCTCTATGAGGCTCCATTTTCTCAGCTGTAAATGGAGAATAGTGAAACATACCACAGCAAACCATGACAATCACATGAGAAATTACAAGCCAAACCTCCCAGGACATAGCGGATGCTTGACACATCGGATCCACCTTGCTCTTCTCCTCCGGCTCCTGCTTCAGAGGTTCATATTCAACCTCTGACCACATGTTCACTCTTGTCTCTACCAGTGACCCTGCTGGCTACATAGACTCTTGCTAAATGCTCTAATAATCCTTAAATGCATCATGCATTCTGAATTTCCTTTTTGAATCATGGAAACTAGGTTTTAAAGTAGTTCAACCCTCCCTTTCTCTGGTGGTTACCTAAAAGGTATTATGCCTTTAGGTGGTGCCAAGATCTGTGGAATATATATGATTCTAAAAGGTAAGAACCTAAATGTTTCATTCCAGGTGTCTGTCAAGCAGTGACTTCCCCCCATTTCTTTTTACACAATCCCTTTGTTCTTCATGGAGGTTTGCATTTTTTACACTGAGTTCTTGGGAACTCTCCTTCATCAAGTCCTGAGCTATTCAAGATGTCTGGCAAAAAGATTTCCAAGTGTAGGTGTATGTAATTAGTATCAGGTGGGTTGTCCGCTTTATACACCCTTCTTTCCATCTGTTTAGTTCTTTGCTGACAAGCGATTCATCTATCATGCTGAATAATTGATTCCAGATTGAAGCAATTTTCTCTTGTACCTCCCATCCATAAGCAAAAATTCCCTCTCTCTTTCTCCATATATATATATACACACACACACATACACACATATCTATGTATATATAAGATATACATATTCCACTTTCCATTTTGTCTACTGTGCCCCTTTGGGATACATCAACCATAATCAAAAATAGAATTATTTAGAAATGGGAATGAGAAACATGGGTAGAGGAGAACACATGATGGGAAATATTAGCACCTGTGCAACAGACCATTTGTAGAATACTGCCCAGCACTGCTCAGCCAAGGTGAAGGGAATTGATGATGGGATTCCAGTTGGCCAGATTTCTCCTGGAATCCATAAAAACTCAAAATGACACTTGGTACATGAGCAGAAAAACCCACAAATCAGAGCAGCAGATGGATTTGCTGTCAGAGTGCATGCTGTCAGAGTGATCATGCAACATGGGCTGGTTGTGGTAGAAGAAACAAAACACACAAAGTACTCGGAAGAAGTGTTTGAGCCAGGAGAGCTTCCCGAAGTCCTTACCCACATTTCTTCCCATTAAATATGGGGTTCAAACCTACTCTACTAATGGAACAGATGTTTCAGAGAATTACATAAAACAGCAAATATAAGAACAGTTTAAAACAATGTTGCTACATAACTGTAAGACATTTTTATTACACAACATGATAGAAATTATTTAATTCATTATTGAAATTATTGTTCAGTCATTAGTCCCGACTAAATTTGAAAATGTCAACATCAAGTTGCATTTATTTAAACATTCTCTTTTTGTATTTACTTGTTGTTAATCTAAAGTCTACTTGAATAGATCCTTCTAAGATAATACAACCTAAACTGAACCCAATAGTGTATACAAACATAGTGTTAGGACCCAAAGATACACAAATAACTATGACTGCAATAATGAAATATTTGCAGATTATTTTCTATTTTAATACTATATTCTAAACTAAAACAACTTGCCAGGTGATCAGCTTTCCCCACAAACAGTCCTCCACCTTATTTGCATCAGTCCTTCACTTCAAATCTTAAATGAGAGAATATCACAAAGATGGGTTGGTGAAAAACAACTTAGCTCCTGGGCCCTGCCATCTTATGCTGACATTTGCTAAAGTACCTCTAATTCATGTAGTAACTACAAGATGAAGATTAGAAAGTAGGGAAAATTTAGGTTTCCCTTGAAGTTTTATTGGCCACTCATGTGTGCATGCTTGGTTGCTTCAATCGACTCTTTGTGACCCTATGGACTGTAACCCACCAGGGAATTGGTGTAATCCATCCGTGGGATTCTCCAGGCAAGAATCCTGGAGTGGGTTGCCATGCCTTCCTCCAGGGATCTTCCCAACCCAGGGACTGAACCTGAGTCTCCTGAGTCTCCCGCCTTGCAGGAAGATTCTTCATTGCTGAGCCACTGGTGAAGTGTTTATTGGCCATGATCAGTCAATTATTTCTCATGATTGTATCTCTCATGGCCCTGTACTTTTTATATTTCATTACCACATAATTGGAGAAGGCAATGGCACCCCACTCCAGTACTCTTGCCTGGCAAATACCATGAACGGAGGAGCCTGGAAGGCTGCAGTCCATGGAGTCGCTAAGAGTCAGACATGACTGAACGACTTCACTTTCACTTTTCACTTTCATGCATTGGAGAAGGAAATGGCAACCCATTCCAGTGTTCTTGCCTGGGGAATCCCAGGGATGGGGAAGCCTGATGGGCTGCCGTCTATGGGGTCGTACAGAGTCAGACACGACTGAAGTGACTTAGTAGCAGCAGCACCCACATAATCAAACAGGTGTGCAAGCACCATATTGACTCCAAAACATTGGCCAATTGCCCATTTTTCTGCTTTGACATCATTCAAAACTAAGTATGGCCTGTCTCACAATCGAAGCCCCCCAAAAGTCCTTGCTGATGAACAAGAGAGGTTTCACATAGAGTCCACTAGTTCAGTTGAATAATAACACATCTCTTACTCTGCACAAATCACCAGTGCTATCTTCAAGAAAATCATATCATGACACCTTTTACTTTGATATTCTTTGCTAGCTTTAAGAAAGGATTTAAGGTAATCAGCACAGCACACGAAGCCCTATTGCCCTGTATCTTCCTATAACACCTGTCTTAGTCCAACTTATTCTCTCCTGCACACCCTAAAATGGGACCCTATTCAATTAAAAAAGCTTCCCTGGTAAAGAATCTGCCTGACAATGCAAGAGACAAGACTTCAATTCTGGACCAGGAAGATCCCCTGGAGGAGGAAAGGGCAGCCCACTCCAGTATTCTTGCCTGGAGAATCCCCATGAACAGAGGGTCCTGGTGGCTACAGTCCAGGGGGTCACAAAGAGTCAGACATGACTGAGACTAAACAATAACAGCAACAACAAATTCGGTTAAAGTTGCTATTACCTGAGTCCTCATCTATTTACTTGTATCGGGAACACTTTCCCTCTGCTTTATCTTTTGGGGGATACCTACCCATCTTTTAGGGCTCTGGATCGAGACAGCATGCCCTGGGCATCATAGGGACTGGGACGTGCATGCTCAGTTGCTTCAGTCTTGCCGACCCTTCGCAGCTCTATGGACTGTAGCCCACCAGGCTCCACTGTCCATGAGATTCTCCAGGCAAGAATCCTGGAGTGGGTTGCCATGTCCTCCACCAGGGATCTTCCCAGCCCAGGGATCAAACCTGTGTCTCTTAAGTCCCCTGCACTGGCAGGCAGGTTCTTTACGACTAGTGCTGCCTGGGAAGCCTGGGGTTGGGATAAGTACCCTCATATTCAGCATCATCTTCATTTGTATCTCTATACTTTAGAATTACCTGGTGTTTGCTTGCTGGTTCTTTCTTTTTTGCATATCGCTCTGCCTCACTGACTGAGAGCTTCCAAAGACCAAGACCTTTGTCACTGAAGTTAGTCTTACAGTGCCTTCCCTGTGCCTGGTACACAGCAACTACTCGGTACATACTGATGAAACATCTGAGTTAATGGGTATATTAACCCATGGGATGGTTGGATGGGTAGATGATAGAAAAGTTACAATCTGTTCCCAAGCCAGGTACCATTTGTCTCTCATAGTAAAGTGGCCATTGTTTGCAATGTGACGTAATGAAACTAAGGTCTGTCCATCCCCCACCCCATTCCCTTCTGTCTATCATGGAGCTGTTAGACTTAGTGAAGAGGCATGAAAAATTTGAGATCCCAAAATTAAAAATCAAAGCAGCAATCTCCTCAATAGTAAAACTCTTGCTTCTGTTGGTTGTATTCTTGTAAGAAGCAACAACCATTCATGATTTAAACTTCAGAGTATGTTTTTAAATATCTTTCAAAGGTTTTTTGTTTTTATAATTAAATTGATTGATTTTTAATTGAAGGATAATCGCTCTACAATATTGTGTTGGTTTCTTTCAAGGTTGTTTTTATTTCCTACCTCTGCTCATAGGTGCTGACGTGATGAAGAAAGACATCTGTGATCACTGAGCATCCTCCTTGAAAAAGAACACCAGGCATCTCTACTTACACCTTTCCTTTCACAAAGGACTTACTCCATGGGAAAATATAAAAAAGCCACATTAACTTTTAGAAGAAATAAAATACTGGTTTGTCATCCAAAGAACAATTTCATTTCTGTTAATATTTCAGCAGCTAAGTCAATGAGAATCTGTAAAGTTGAGCCAAACAGTGCTAAGGCTGGAAGCTATGTAAGTGTTTGATGTTCAGTCACTAGTCGTGTCCAGCTCTTTGCAACCCCATGGACTGCAGCACGCCAGGCTTCCCTGTCCTTCACTATCTTCTGGAGTGTGCTCAAACTCATGTCCATTGAGTCAGTGATGTTATCTAATCATCTCATCCTCTGCCACACCCTTCTCCTCTTTCCCTCAGTCAGTCAAAAGAGCTCAATCAGGATCTTTTCCAATGAGTTGGCTCTTTGCATCCGATGGTCAAAGTATTGGAGCTTCAGTGTTTAGTCTGGTGTTTAAGATCTGAATTCACTTTTCATCCCTTCCAAATTATTTAACATCTCTAAGCCTTAGTGCCTCCCTCTAAGGAACTGGAAATAAGAGAAATACTGGCTCATAGGATGAAACTCAATGAGACAATGTATGTATGAATGTACAGTATTTTGATCATTCCTTCACATAGCAAGCATTTACTAAATTCTAACAGTTCTAAAGGGGAGTGGATTATACTTTCATAACACCGGCAAGAGACTCTGAGGTCTGGAGATCTGATGTGAATTACTCAAGTTTACAAATGGAGTTTATCTTTAGTTTCCCATTGTTGTCTCTAGCATAGAAGGTACTTATTTATGAGCCTACAGATTTTTGAAGTAAAAACAAACAACAAGAAACTACGGTAGTGATCCTCGTTTAAAACAGGGGACTGGGTGGATTGGAAGCCAATTTTAGGCTATCAGAAACAGTTTGGCTTCAAAGCCCTATCAAACATATTACAAATATCACACAGAAAAAGCAGTATTAGAAATCACTTTCCAAACTCTCAGTCAGTGCACAGTTAATATCACTTCTTCTATCCAATTAGAGATGGAAAGAATAAAATAAAAGCAAATCTGAAATTTCAGAGGACACGTCTGTAAATATAAATTTAATGGGGATATTGTCAGGTTCTGATCCCCTTTCTTCCTCTGACCTCAGCTCAGCCCGTAATACCCTCTCGGGCTTCTTCACAAGTACTTATTACAAGAATCTATACTTTTTCAGTCCAGAGTCCTCACAGGTCAGCAAAACTGGAGCCTTAATGGCTTTCTTATAAGCTTTCCCACACTCTCTGCCTTGGCTCAAACCTCAGTATAGTATCATTTATCATAAGTTAACTATTTGACCTTCAAATTTAAACCAGGACCTGGCAGTACAGCCAACTACAATGGTGAGGAGAGCTGAGAACCTAGCTTTTCTCTTAAAAAGGCTCATTTCCAATGGTGCGTAAGTTTCTTTCGAGCAAAGACAGAAATTGGTTTTAATTTTATTGGCATTAGATATCTTCTCCAGAACAATAAATCAATTGGCCTAATTCCTGTAGTTAAGGAATTGAATGTTGTATACACATAACATTTTTTAAAAAGAGGCTTACCCATTTTCCAGATGCCTGATCAGGATATAGTGATCTGATCCCAGAATTAACACAACCTTTATAATATTCCCTGGAAGAGGACATGAGGAATGAATGAGGTGGCCTAAAGCAGGATCCTGGAGCAGGATCTACATCTGTCACTCCATCAGCAGGAGAGACAGGGTGGCAAGAATAGGGCCTCATTGAGGATGGAGCCAGTAGTGATAACCCAGGCGCCAGGGAGGAATGGAGCAACTTTTTACTAAACAACATGAACTGCTCTGGCAGAATAACTGAATCCCAGGGCTGGAGACTCTGATGCTTGGGTACATATGTTTAAAATAGTGGTAGTGTTTCAAATAGCAGAAAGTTCAAGATCTTGTTCTGGCAGCTCAAAGTAGAGAAGACCTTTGCTAAATAATCCTTCCCACTGACTGCCTCAGTCCCTCCTGTGAGCATCCTGATTGGCTGAGTAGGGCTCTGAAAGAGCAGAAACAAGTCAGAGTAATTGCTTCTGCGAGGGTTATTGAGGAAATCAACCAGATGTTGAGTATCAGAGAACCTGGCCCAAGGTAACTAGGCAACCATTATACCTCTTCTGCTGTTTTAACATAAGATAAAGTCCTAAAATTATATTTTTGGAGATTCTTAAAGGTTAAATTAATACATTAAAAATTACAAAAACCATACAGCTTTTTAGACATTTTTAACTCAGACTCTGCTGCTGCTGCTGCTAAATCGCTTCAGTCATGTCCAACTCTGTATGACCCCATAGACAGCAGCCTACCAGGCTCCCCCCGTCACTGGGATTCTCCAGGCAAGAACACTGGAGTGGGTTGCCATTTCCTTCTCCAATGCATGAAAGTGAAAAGTGAAAGTGAAGTTGCTCAGTCGTGTCTGACTCTCTAGCGACCCCATGGACTGCAGCCCATGAGGCTCCTCCATCCAGACTCTATCTGCTTTCAAAGAAATAGTTTTTATGTATCCACCTTCAGTGGTACTGAATATGCATAACCTGGATGTCAATGAGTATCTTTATTCCTTTCCTTCCCATCATATTGTTAAATGTACCAGATCATTCATATAACCCCCCAAAATAAGCTGAAATATAGAAGTCACAATTAAAGTGAATGAAGATGAAACATTGTTAATGAAAATGTAATTTATGTACTGTTCTATATGGCCTTCAGATAAATAGGAGAACAATGGATATAATAGGAAAATTATACAAGGGTTGAATTTCACAAGGATCATTTGATATTCTGCCTGTGCTGTGAGCAAGTCATGTTGCATCAGATCAAATCCTGATTTTATTCTGTTGCCAAAGAGCCCATTGTCACATCCTCGCCTTTTGCCTCTTCATTACAGGGATGTAATCGCAGGATGAACCCCTGAGAGCTTGTTGTTCAACTGCCTGTGTGTGCCTATTTCACAGCCTGCCACTGTTACAAGACCCTCTGGTTAATAAGCAGGTAATGGGATATGCAAATTGCATGTACCTGATGAGGAAGGAAAAGTGTGCCTTCTCACCTTTGCATAAATACTAGCTGACTTCTTTGTGACGGTGAAATCATCCCTGTTAGGTGATTGATGGAGTGTCCTGTCCAGGCGAAAAGAACTATCCCTTTCCTTTGAGGAAATATTTGAGGCAATGAAACTGTTTTCTTGCGATTTACAGAAACCTGGAGCATGGGCAAAGCAGGGGGATCTGAGGACTGGGAATCTTTTTTAAATGTGCTCATTAAACCATAAAATAAAATGAGCCTCACACTGCAAAATGTTTTAATCAGCCCCAGAAGAGCCATAAAATATGATGCCAAAGGCTGAGCAACCTCAAGAATCCTCACAAGAGGTCATATTGATAAGGAAGCTCACCAGAGGCAGAACCATGGTGAGCTGGCCCTGGTATCAAGGAGAACAAGAAGGTGATTTAGTCATTTTTAAACATCAGGAGTTATTTGAGGTTCTGTATTAGCCTTCTCTGGGACAAGGTTCCATTGGATATAGCATCACAAATAACCGGCCCATCAACTCACTGCTCTGAAACAGAAGAAAGAGCACGGGGTTTGCAGAGAAAAGACATGGCTTTGATGGGTGACTTAAGGCATGGCCTCATTTTCTCATCTATAAATGGAAATAATCATAAAGGCTTTTCATAGGATCATTTATGTTACTTTTTTTTTTTAACCATATCATGAGACTTGTGAGGATCTTAGTTCTCCAACCAGGGATTGAATTCAGGCCCTCTGCAGTCAAAGCACAGAGTCCTAACTGCTGTACCCCCAGGGAATTGCTTATAAGTTTCTTTTTTTATTGAAGTATAGTTGATTTACAATGTTGTATTAATTAGTTCTGCACAGCAAAGTAACTTGGTTATGCATACATTCTTTTTCATCTTTTCCATTATAGTTTATAACAGGATATTGAGTATAAGTCCCTGTGCTATATAGTATGACTTTGCTGTTAATCCATTCTGTCTATCTATAGTGGTTTACATATGCTAATCCCAAACCCCCAATTCATCTTTCTCCCACCTCCTTCCCCCTTTGCACCCACCAGTCTCTTCTCTGTATCTAATTCTGTTTCTGTCTCATAGATAGGTTCATTTGTGTCTTATTTTAGACCCTACATAAAAGTGGTATCATATGGCATTTGGCTTCCTTTCTCACTTACTTCATTTAGCACAATAATCTCCAGTCATATCCATCTTGCTACAAATGGTATTTTCATTCTTTTGGGGCCGAGTAGTATTCCATTGTATATATGTACCATTGATGGTCGGATGGCATCAGTGACTCAATGGACATGAGTTTGAGCAAACTCTGGGTGTTGGTGATGGACAGGGAAGCCTGGCATGCCTCAGCCCTTGAGGTAGCAAAGGGTCGGACATGACTGAGCCACCGAACTGAACTGAACCATTGTAAATATGTATAAAAGGATGTGGTACATATATACAATGGAATGCTACTCAGCCATTGTAAGTTTCAAACGTTGGGATAATTTTGGGGACTGTGTTCTGAGTAGTTTCCCTCTGCTGGTACTAAATCCCCTTGTCCCCTTCTCCAGCCTCGTCTCTGCCCTGGGAGAACTGCCTGGATGAATTTTCCTGATCCTCACACCCTCTGACTTTAGAGTGGTTTTGACAATAGTAAGCAGGAGCAGGAGCACAGAAAGGAAAAGAAGAGTGGGTTTGGGATTATATTCCTTTGAGTCTTTCCTGGCAAGGTCAACCCACCTTTGAACTAAGGTTGTACTTACCTTCTGTTTCTGAATTCCAGTAACTGCCTCTCTCATCATTCCTTTGTATATAAATGTCCCTCAACTTTGTTACTAGTCCAAGATCCTGTTTTATCCTTTGTGATTTTGCTATATATGGCTCATATCATCTGAAGAGGTCTTTTATTAAACCTTACTCGGATTATCCTAATTTGCATGTCCTATCTGTGTCCTGCTGGATGCCTCAATAATGTACACTCTAAAAATGTTT
Organism: Oreotragus oreotragus; assembly: GCA_006410675.1. NCBI lineage: Eukaryota > Metazoa > Chordata > Mammalia > Artiodactyla > Bovidae > Oreotragus > Oreotragus oreotragus. The sequence goes on from SJYX01023792.1 coordinate 406,507, forward strand.
TATGGGCTCATACACCTAACGATTCTAAAGTAGTAAAAAGAAGTCCAAAGCCAACAAATTCTCTATTTTTCAACTGCTCGTTTATAATTCTTCTATTACAGAAGCCATGACAATGGAAAAGTCCTAGAAAATGAAATCAGGCGAATCATTTCCACTTTCATCTGGGTTCCTCTTTAGCAATCTGAATGCTAAAACCTGTGTTACTCAGCAAACAAGGTACACACATCTGTTTATAGTTTATAGTTTGTTCTTGTTATTGCTATTTAGTCTCTACGTTGTGTCAGACTCTTTTGCTGCCCCATGGGCTGTAGTCTGCGGGCTCCTCTGCCCATGGAAGTTTCCTGGCAAGAATACTGGAGGAGGTTGCCATTTCCTCTTCCCAGGATATCTTCTCAACCCAGTGATGGAACCCATGTCTCACGTCTCTTGCATTAGCAGGTGGGCTCTATACCATTAGTGCCACCTGAGAGGTCCTGGTAGTTGTTGATGGATTAAGTTGGAATGACTTTCACATACAGATAATTTGAGAATGGAAATAACACCACTAAAGAGTTAAAGACAGAACTTTAAAAAAAGATTATTTATTTTGCTTGCTGTGTCTTAGTTTCGGCATGCTGTATCTTCATTGCACCATGCAGGATCTTTCACTGTGGCTCACAGCCTCTAGCTGTAGCTTGGGATCAGTAGTTATGATGAGTGGGCTTGGTTGCTTCGTGGCATGTGGGATATTAATCCATGATCAGGGATCAAACCCGTGTCCCCTGAATTGCAGGGCAGCTTCTTAACCACTGGACCACCAGGGAAGTCCCAAGACAGAACATTTTAAGTAAGGCCATAGAAATGCCTTGCATTTAGAGAGTCCTGAATCTGAGGCCCCAACTTTCCCTCTGATCATCTGTCACTTTCAGCCACCTGCGCATCTTTTAGACCTATGGTCTTTCAAGCACAATTTGGAGATATCAGCACCTTTCCCATCAGAATCTCTGAATGGAGGGGCTGTGATTATCAGTAAAAGTTATAAAATATGATTACATTTTACAAAATTAGACTCTATGTATATTTGTCACTTTGTTGTTAATAAAAACATGAAAATAGGTATGTACGAATGCATCAAGACTGGAAGAGTCCCTGGGCTCATAATTAAATGTTCCTGGGAGGAAGAACCCTTGAATGTTTCCAGAATTAAACACTTAGGATGGACTAGGGAGAAGAGCATCAAAAGGAACCCCTTTTTTGATAACAGGAAAGTAAGAGAGGATCATTGGAGGAAAGAATGCAGCTGAAAATTTTTGACAAGAAAGAGACAACTGAACTGCTTCAAAACTTTCCTAAGGTGACCTTTCTAAGATCACCCTGATTGACCTAAGGGGACTAAGCTTCCTGATTTGCCCAGGCCTGCAGTATTTTATGGGACTTGGGATTTTCAGAGCTAAACTCAGGGTGGCAACCAAGGCAACCAAGAAGATGTGTGAGCTCAGGCACTCAGTTCTGTCTGACTCTTTCAGGACCCCACAGACTGTAGCCCACCAGGCGCCTCTGTCCATGAGATTTTCCAGGCAGGAATACTGGAGTGGGTCACAATTTCCTACCCCCGGGGGATCTTCCCAACCCAGAGAGCGAACCCACATCTCCTGTGTCTTCTGTATTGGCAGGGATATTCTTTACCACTAGCGCTACTCAGGAAACCCATGAAGACATGGTCACCCTACTATATCTCCCCAACTCCAGCGGATAGATTATGGTACCATTGCTTCTCTGGGTATGGTGGTATTTCTCCACTGAAACTCACTTTATCTACTCTTTTAAAAAGTGCATTTCACCCTATCACTTGTCTAGTCCTTCTGCTAAACATGTAGAAGAGAAAGAGACACCCAGGGACCTCTGTCCCTTGGGAGGGTAGTCTATTGGTACCCATATGATTACTATTTTTATGTTTTGTTACTTTTTTAATACTCTCTCCAATTACTTCCAAAAAGAGCGACTGAATAAGCCAGCCCACCTTCCAACAGGAATTTTACCATTTCATTCTGCAAGCTCCCAAGAGAGACAGTTTGGGGAGGAAAATACTGTTTTCTCATGATTCCACAAATATTATGCAAAATGTGTTCTCGCTTCACAGTTGCTATGGCTTGGATCCTCTGCATGGATCCTCCACCTGCTTGTACAACTGCTTTTGCCTGAAGGAGTGTTTGGGTGCATGAAAATACTGCAGATAGGCTTTTGATTTTTGATGACTGGTGACCACGGTCCTCTCTTTAACCAGCTGAGGACCCTGGGCTCCTCTCTCCAGAGCTAACACTGCTGCATCAGAAAAGAGAGAGCAGAGCCAAACTGTAGCAATTATCCTCAATTTTACTGAAATTTAATTTAGCTCCATTCACTTTCACCAGCTTCTTGGCACATACGTTAAACCCGAGGAGCTAGGCATGGATGTAAGAGAGGAAAAAATCATAGCTCTTAATCCACTGGGAGATCAGAGTCTGATAGGGAGGCTAACACACAATTACCCCAGAAGGCAGGTGATGTTGAGTGCTGAGCCACTAAAGTGGAGCCCCGGAGACAGTATCCAAGCATCACGTGGAAGCTAGTGAGAGGTGTAGAATCTGCAACGCATGACAGACCTAGTGAATCGGATGCGGTATTTTAGCAAGCTCCCTGGTGAGCTTGTTATGCACTTGAAAGCATGAGAAGCGTAGGAAATGTAAAGCATCTCTTTACATCTCAAACAAGAAATGGAAAAGCAAAATGCTTCTACCTGGAGGGAGGGATGCCAGTGGTTGAGAGCCTCCCTGAAAAAGGAATGAGGGAGAAAATCCTCAAAGCCTTGACATGACTCTAGGGGAACACGAACACCAGTTGGGCACAGAGAGCAGCTAACTGGAGTGTAGGATTGAGACTGAGATGAGCTGAGATCAAGGTCATCAAAGGGCTTGGATGTCAAGCTGGGAATCTGGACTCAGTCTGGAGAAATGAAAAGTCAATGATGATTTTGATGCAGATAAAACTTTGATCAGGACTGTGCTTTAGAAACACACCAAGGATTGCTGTGTGAAGGACAGAAGTGAGGGAGGAAATGAGAATCAGTAAGATACGTGTTTTAAAACAGCATCAGATATTAACCACCCCCTCCCTTCCCAGGGAACTTGTCAACAGCACAGTGTCCCAGGGCCCCACTGCACCTTCCCTTCAAATGATGCTGCTGCCCCCTGACATCTGAGAACACCTGTAGATAGAATGATTCATGCTTTCCTTTGGGGAAAAAAAACTATAATTTATTTCCCCTGGGGCAGTTCTGATCTGGGGAAATGTACTGGGCTAAATGAAATTTCCCCCAAAAGATACATCCATGTGCTAATACCCAGAACCTGTGCATGTAATCTTACTTGGATAAAGATTCTTTGCAGGTGTAATTAGTCTGGAGTAAGTGAGTAAACTGTGGATCTAGTGACAAGTGTCCTTATAAAAGGCAGAAGACCCAGTTAAAGGGGAAGAGAAGGAAAGAGATCCTGTGAAGACAGACAGAGACAGAATGGAGAGACACAGCCTCAAGCCAAGGAATGCCTAGATCCACCTGAAACAGGAAGAGGCAGGGGAGCATTCACCCCTAGAGCTCTCAGAGGCAGCACAACTCTGCCAACACCTTGATTTTGAACTTCTGGCCTCCAGCACTAGGAGGGAATGGATTTTTCTTTTAAGCCACCTAATTAGTGATAACTTATTACAATAATTTTAAGAAATAATTCAGGGAGTGATTGGGACTTTGGGATTTACATATGCAAATGAAGGACCACTTAAAAAGTCATATAAAAACATAAAATCAAAACTATGACGGTTGAAAGAAGGAAAGAAAGATAGCATTAAGTCGTGTCCGACTCTTGCAATTCCATGAACTGTAGCCCGCCAGGCTCCTCTGTCCATGGGATTCTCCAGGAAAGAATACTGGAGTGGGTTGCCATTTCCTACTCCAGGGGAACTTCCTGACCCAGGAATTGAACCCAGGTCTCCCACATTGCGTGTAGATGCTTTACCAAGTGAGCTACATGGGAATACATGAGGCTGAACCACAATGCAAATGATNTTAAGTCGTGTCCGACTCTTGCAATTCCATGAACTGTAGCCCGCCAGGCTCCTCTGTCCATGGGATTCTCCAGGAAAGAATACTGGAGTGGGTTGCCATTTCCTACTCCAGGGGAACTTCCTGACCCAGGAATTGAACCCAGGTCTCCCACATTGCGTGTAGATGCTTTACCAAGTGAGCTACATGGGAATACATGAGGCTGAACCACAATGCAAATGATAGCGTTGGTGTCCGGACTTGAGCAAAACATATCCCTTTATCCCCATTAGCTGGCCATCTGTCCTGAGTCATTTCCCACCATTATGGTTGCATAGAATCATATATGTTCTTTCTCTGTTCCTCCTCCCCTAACGCAGAACTAATAACACATGCATTTCTTTCATCTAAGTCAGTGTTTCCCAAGTGATTGGCAGAGTAATGTGCCCTCCCCAAATATGTCCGGTCCCAGAGCTTGTGAATAAATTACCTTGCCTGGCCAAGGGATGATGCCAATGTGTTTAATGAAGGATTTTGAAGTGGCAAGATTACCCTGGACTATCCAAGTGGAACCAATATAATTATATGGACCTGATAAAGAATCCTCCTGCAATATGGAGACCTGGATTCAATCCCTGAGTTGGGAAGGTCCCCTGGAGAAGGGAAAGGCTACCCATTCCAGTATTCTAGCCTAGAGAATCCCATGGACAGAGGAGCCTGGTGGGCTATAGTCCAGGGGGTTGCAGAGTCGGACATGACTGAACAACTGTGTTCCTTAGGAAAGCCACAGGCTATTGTAATATTTAAGCTTTTTTTACCCTCTAAGAACTAATGTCATTGTCTTGGGGCAATATTGTTCCTGTTAACATCCATGCTCCAATTTATATCCATCTTTCTTGGTACAACTCAAGTGTTATCTGTTCCATAAAGCTTTCCCAAATAATCCAAGATGTTTTGGATTATAGGTGCATTTTAGTGATCACCTCACCTGCTGCCCAATTTTAATCCATGTGACTTTGACTACTCACATATTTATTCCTGAACATCTTTTTCAGTCAACCTCTTTGCAAAGGTGAAATATCCAATGGCTAAATTCTGCTGAAAAACTTTTTCACAGGTTGAGCTAAAACCCATCTTCCTGCAGCTTCTATCCATTGGTCTGAACCCTATCCTTTCAGGAGGGTGTAAAATACAGTTGATTACTTTGTTCATATAACAACTGTACTTTTTGCCAAGGACCCTCTTCAAGGTTGCTGTTCTGAACTTGATATTCTCAGAACTGAACTAAGTTTTTTCAGGTACAGTTTGACCAGAATAAAGAAGAACAGGATCTTACCTGCCTTATTCTGCATAATATATTCCTACAGAAGCAGCTTTAGGTAACAATATTTTGTTAGCCACATTACACTGTTGATTCACATTAGGCTTACTGTTAGCTAAAATGTTCAGCATTTGCTGATGCTAATCCTGTTGGGTTTTGGAAAATTTTCGGACCTCATGCTTATTCCTATTAACTTCTATTACATTCATCTCTCTAAGACTTTTGATGTTTATTTAGAGCCAGATTCTGGTAAAAACACAAGCATAACCTCCTAACATTTGAACACCTGCAACATGAATATGCCTTTCTGTTTTTCCATGTTATTAATACCATAAATATTAAACTATCAAGGTAGGTCTAAGGCCAAACCCCTGAAGTACACTGCTAGAAAACTCTCTTGAGGTAGACACTTATCATTAACCAGCTTAACTGGGTTCTATCAACAGCCATCTAATAATACAACTCTTTAATCTTTCATATGTGTCTGTATTTAGTTCATAACGCTCTGGGAAGAGACTGTACCTTGCTGATATCTCCTGGGGCTATCTCTTTTTCCTAATCTTTAGCATGTGCATGTGTGTGCTCAGTCATGTCTGACTCTATTCGACTCACGGACTAGCCTGCCAGGCTCCTCTATCCATGCGATTTTCCAGGTAAGGATACTGGGGCAAGTTGCCCTTCCCTTCTCCAGGGGATCTTCCCAACCCAGGGAACGAACTCGAGTCTCTGGCATCTCCTGCACTGACAGGCAGATTCTTTACCACTGAGCCACTTCAGCTTGTGTTTCATCCAGCCGAGCATTTTGCATGATGTGCTCTGCATGTAAGTTAAATAAGTAAGGTGACAAGGTACATCCTTGACATACTCCTTTCGCAATTTGGAACCAGTCCTTTGTTCCAAGTCTAAAACAGGCTTGATTGTGGTTTTACTTGCTTGACTTCAATAGAAGCAAACTCAACAATATTGTTTTCAACTTAAGGCAAGATAAGCCAAGAAGTCAGTTTTGGCCACCTGCTACAAAGGGCTGACTCATTGGAAAAGTCCCTAAAGCTGAGAAGGATTGAGGGCAGGAGGAGAAACAGGAGACAGAGGATGAGATGGCTATATAGCATCACCGATTCAATGGACATGAGTTTGGGTGAACTCCAGGAGACAGTGAAGGACAGGGAAGCCTGGCGTGCTGCAGTCCATGGGATCACAAAGGGCTGGACATGACTCAGTGAGTCAACAAGAGCAACAGCAGTTCTGGGAATGTACAACTGGCTCTGAGATGATGCAGGATGCCCTGAAGACAAAGCACTGCCTGCACATTTGCTTCTAACCTGCACATGACATGGATCATGTTTGAAATGGGCCATACCTCCTCCTGGTGCTTCGGGGGTCCCATCAACTAAAACTGACCACTCCTCAGTTGCTCCTTAAATGGCTTTTCAGGTTTTAAAACCCCAGCACAGGTGTGCCATGAATGCCACCGTTCCTGCCCATCCACCGATCAATGTTTGCTTGCAAAACTCTTCAGTTTGTTTGTTTGATTGGGAGTGCTATTCAGACTGCTCAGGTTGAAGCCACACCTACCTTTGTGAAACATACTTTGTGGATCTGTTAAGTCATTTAGTTAGAAAATCACATGCGAGCGGATGATTGATTCTACACAGGTTCTTCTCACCTGGTTGTAGTGAAGCTGTCTTTATGGCAATCTCCTTGGCCACCACCAAAGTCTATCTTTCCAAGCAATGGTGATATCCCAATTAAAAGTGAAAATCCAGGTGCTGGTCAAGTGTTTTGGAGAAGGACTAAAAAAATTATTGAAAAATTGATAAATTATTGAAACCCCAGTTTTTTTTATTATTTTTAAGGTAAGAATGGAATTGGTTCTTTCTTCTGTTCTCCCTGATTCATCCCATTTCGACCCTCTTTGGAGGTAGGTGAGCTGTCCACAGAAGCAGGACCGTCTGCTCATTGGAGAAGTTCAGTCCTATGGTGTGTGAGTATGCATTCCCAATCTCTCGCATGTGTCCGACTCTTTGTGACCCCATGGACTGTAGCCCACCAGGCTCCTCTTTCCATGGGATTTTCCAGGCAAGAATACAGGAGTGGGGTGGCGTTTTCTACTTCAAGGGATCTTCCTGACCCAGGCAGTGAGCCCTCATCTCTGCATCTTCACATTGGCAGCTGGATTATTTACCACTGAGTCACCTGGGAAGCCCAGGTCCTATGGTATTGGATCTCAAACTTGTAGAGGCCATCAGAAGTATCTAGAAGGCTTGTTAAAACACAATTGTCTGGCTGGGTTCCAGCCCCAGAGTTTCTGATTTGGCAGGTCTGGGATACAGTGGAATATTTGCTTTTCTAATGGATTCCCAGGGCCTGTTGATGCTGCAGGAACTACATTTTCAGACACATTGTACTGGAGTGATGTGTGTAAATAGAGAAGTCTTGCTAAACAGCAAGATTTTGCTTACAAGTGACAAGTGTATCTATTCTATAACACAACTAAGTGGACACTTGTATTGAAATAAACCAAAATTGCCCACACAGACCACATACTGGTCTGGTGGTTTGGAACGGTCCTTCTCAATCCTTAAATGCACTCAACATCACCCAAGAAGCTTGCTAAAACACAGATTCCAATCCAGGCAGTATGAAGGAAAACGCTGGATTTCCATTTCTCACTTGTGATGCTCCACAGCTCACACTTGAAGTAGCAAGAGGGTAAAAATAAGCCCTAGTTGACACAGCTTTTCATTAAATCCCTTACTGTTGGTTCAGAATAGAAGGGTTTTGTTCCTGTGAACAACTGGTGAAAAATACATTAAATTCAGAAACATTTTTTTTCCACTGCTGCTGCTAAGTCACTTCAGTCGTGTCCGACTCTGTGTGACCCCATAGACAGTAGCCCACCAGGCTCCCCCGCCCCTGGGATTCTCCAGGAAAGAACACTGGAGTGGGTTGCCATTTCCTTCTCCAATGCATGAAAGTGAAAAGGGAAAGTGAAGTCGCTCAGTCGTCTCCAACTCTCAGCGACCCCATGGACTGCAGCCTACCAGGCTCCTCCATCCATGGGATTTTCCAGGCCAGAGTACTGGAGTAGGGTGCCATTGCCTTCTCTTTTTTTTTTTTTTTTTTTTCACTAATGTTTATTAAAAAACAAATTTTTATTGCATGACTTCTGTATTGAGCAAATTCCTTAGTATTTCACTTCCCTTCAGTGAGGGAGATGCTGAGAAACATACAGAATGTGAGGCGGTCTGAGATGCAGTCTCATCTAGAGCTTTTGGGCCTCAGGGACTCCTAGATCTTTATTTTAACCTTCCCCTGAGCACCAGCAGTTCTCCAGACTTCAATCCAACTTTATACTTATAAGAAGGGTGGCTTTGATTGGGCAGGATTCCCACCTTGGGTGCAAAGCAACTTTAATACGAGGACTGCCCTCAAGTAATTTAGAAGAGGCACCATCCACTGGTTTACCACTTGTGATCACTGAAATGAAATCAGGTTCAGCTGCCAGGGCAACCTCCTTGCAGCATCAGCAGCAAGCATTTTACAGCTTCCTCTGTCCAGCACAGTCCCAAATATACATACATTAGAGCTAGGATGACCACCCCTTCCGGTTTACCCAGGGCTGTCTGCATTTTGGCACTGAATGCTTTGCATCCTAGGAAAACGCTCAGTCCCAAACAAACCGGGACAGTTGGTCAGCCTGTGTGCAACATGGCAGTGATCTTTGCTGATATTGTTTCTGCTAGATTCCCACCAGTGTGGCATGCTGTAATTCCGTTTACACCCCCACATCCTCATCTGTTCTTTTTTAAGTTAAATAAATTGGAAAGAGAAAAACCAGTATTGTGCATTGTAGAAAACACATATATGTAGAATCTAGAAAAAATGATATAGATGATCTTTTTTGCAAGGCAGAAAAAGAGACACAGATGTAGGGTCAAATGCATGGATACCAAGGGGATTGGCGGGGGGAGGGGGGAGAGTTTAGGATGAACTAGGAGATTGGGACTGACATTATACATTATTGATACTATGTATAAAATAGATGACCAAAAANCATATATGTAGAATCTAGAAAAAATGATATAGATGATCTTTTTTGCAAGGCAGAAAAAGAGACACAGATGTAGGGTCAAATGCATGGATACCAAGGGGATTGGCGGGGGGAGGGGGGAGAGTTTAGGATGAACTAGGAGATTGGGACTGACATTATACATTATTGATACTATGTATAAAATAGATGACCAAAAAAAAAAAATACATGACAAAGAGGATTGTCATCTGTGCAGCACAGGGAACTCTGCTCAGCGCTCTGTGGTGACTTGAATGGGAAGGAAATCCAAAAACGTGGGATATATGTATATGTATAGCAGACTCATTTTGCTGTGCTGTAGAAACTAACACAACATTGTAAAGCAACTATACTCCAATAAAAAACAAATTTTTAATAAATAAAATGATTTTATCATTTTATTTTACATTTTTGTTTATTGCACTAATTTCCATGCTGTGCTTATTCACTCAGTTATGTCCCACTCTTTGCAACCCCATGGACTGTACCCTGCCAGGCTCATCTGTCCATGAGTTTCTCCAGACAAGAAGACTGGAGTGGGTTGCCATGCCCTCCTCCAGGGGATCTAGAGGATTGGGAAGATGCCCAATCCAGGGATTGGACCCAGGTCTCCTACTTTGCAGGCAGATTCTTTACCATCTGAGCCATCATGGAAGCCCAGTTCCATGCAAGAAAGTACAGATATCTGTACAACTTAATGGCTTTTCACAAAGCATATTCTATTGTGTAACNTTGCCATGCCCTCCTCCAGGGGATCTAGAGGATTGGGAAGATGCCCAATCCAGGGATTGGACCCAGGTCTCCTACTTTGCAGGCAGATTCTTTACCATCTGAGCCATCATGGAAGCCCAGTTCCATGCAAGAAAGTACAGATATCTGTACAACTTAATGGCTTTTCACAAAGCATATTCTATTGTGTAACCAACATTTATATTAAGAAACAGAATGTTACCAGCACCACTCTCCCAATCACTGTTCTTCCCCCAAGAGTAGCAATTATCTGACTATTTTTTAATAGCTTAGAAAATTATGATAACACAAACACCCTTATTTTTATTGTGAAAGTGAAAATCGCTCAGTCGTGTCCAACTCCTTGAGACCCCATAAATTATACAGTTTTGTTACCAGCACCACTCTCCCAATCACTGTTCTTCCCCCAAGAGTAGCAATTATCTGACTATTTTTTAATAGCTTAGAAAATTATGATAACACAAACACCCTTATTTTTATTGTGAAAGTGAAAATCGCTCAGTCGTGTCCAACTCCTTGAGACCCCATAAATTATACAGTTCATGGAATTCTCCAGGCCAGAATACTGGAGTGGGTAGCCTTTCACTTCTCCAGGGGATCTTCCCAACCCAGGGATAGAAACCAGGTCTCCCGCATTGCAGGTAGATTCTTTTCCAGATGAACCACAAGGGAAGCCCAAGAATATTGGAGTGGGTAGCCAATCCCTTCGCCAGCGGATCTTCCTGACCCAGGAATTGAACTGGCGCCTCCTGCATTGCAGGTGGATTCTTTACCAACTGAGCTATCAGGGAAGCCTGGTATTTTTTTAATCACAATCCTTGTTTTTCCAGATGAACCACAAGGGAAGCCCAAGAATATTGGAGTGGGTAGCCAATCCCTTCTCCAGCGGATCTTCCTGACCCAGGAATTGAACTGGGGTCTCCTGCATTGCAGGTGGATTCTTTACCAACTGAGCTATCAGGGAAGCCTGGTATTTTTTTTATCACAATCCTTGTGATTTATTATTATAAGACAAGTACCATAAGTGTGCTTACCATATGTAGTTTAATGTTTTCATTTCTCAAAAGTTTTCCCCTCATTTCATCCTCATTCCCTGCTCTGCTAATACATTAGACAAAATTCTTCCTCATCTAATCTGCCCCAAGGGCTTCCCAGGTGCCTGAGCAATAAGGAATCCATCTGCAATGCAGGAGCCACAGGGTTTCGATCCCTGGGTCAGGAAGATCCCCTGGAGGAGGTCATGGTAACCCACTCCAGTATTCTTGCCTGAGAATCCCATGGACAAAGGAGCCTAGTGGGCTACAGTCCATGGGGTCATAAAGAGTTGGACACTACCAAAGTGACTTAGCATGCAGGCACACAATCCATCCCAAATACCATTGACTTCATGCTCAGGAGGTGAGAATAAGAGGATTTCTACTAAGCATCAAGAAGTTGAGGAGCAGTTTCCATTTGTTGAGCAAAGCTTACTGTAATGACAAAGGAATACAAGACTTAACTTATGACAACATTTGGAAACTTCTAGCTTTCTTAAAGCTATTGTTATATTCTGCAAGTGAACTTCTTCAATCAAATGCCAACATTAGTTATCAATGCAAAGCTAAATAATCGGATCTCAGCAAAAAAGCTAGATGGCCCCATACTGAACACTCATTATAGAAGATAACAAGAAATGCAGATATTAGCCTGGGATTTCCAGATAAATTGAAAGTGTGATACCAGATCTTTGTGAAGCAAGAAGGCATTATTTATCTATTCCCTCCAACATCCTAGGAAGCTTAATGAATATAGATGATTCACCTGGAGTCTGAAATGGCAAACAGCAATCTCCCTCCAACAAGATGAATGAACACATGGCATAGCTAGACTAGTTCATTCGTCAAAGAGGCAATCAGCGTTCACTGAAGACATCCAGAGGTTTCATCATCTCCCCATATTTTCTAAGGTGAATCTGACTCTTCCCTGATGTTTCAGTTCTTTCAATTCAAGAATTCCCTAGCACATTCTCTGATTTCAGGCTTATTACTTGGATTCCTTGACAGATTAGTAAGGTTGGAGAGGGGAGAAATTGTTATGATATTTGTCAGAGGACATATCTGGGACCTGTCTGTTGCCCAACTCTTATCAAAAACTTTGCCAAGATAACTGATACACTTGATGGTCTGAAAATCAATAAATGATACATTTCTCAATATACTCCATGCTTCTCTGTAGATTAAGTCAGACAATCAGAAAGCAGACTTGTGTGTAGAAACCTGTCCAGGATTTCAAATACTCCTTTTACTAAGTCACACACTTGTATCCAGAAAAGGCTACAGAATCAAGGTTATTAAAAAGAGGATCAGTCTTATTATAAAGCCATGAGCTTATACACTGCATGATGCCTGGCCACAGATGTAGCTTTCAGAACAAATGCCAAGAATACTTTTACTTTTCCAGAGAAACTGATATGTGTTCTTTGTGTGGTCCAGGGAACCGATACAACTGAAGATACTTCTCTCTTGCTCTAACCACAAGAAAGTGCAAAGCCAAATTTTCAGTTCAACTTTAACAATATAAGAGTCTGTGGGAGTTGCCTGCATTGTGATCTTGCTTACATATCGGTCTTCTGATTTGTCTTTTTGCTTTTTTTAATTTTTTGACAATTTTTTTAAATGTCTTTGTAATTTTTAAATTTTTTAGTGTCTGTCTAAGGGAAGGAGGGAAGAGAGATATGGAAGAAAGTGGGGAGGGTGGAAGGGAGAAGGAAGGAAGGAAGAGTAAAGCAGGTAACAAAATAAATTGGTTCAAATGGGATTAGAGTGCTCCAGGAATCAAGAATGATCGATGTATCCTTTTCCCCTGCTGAATGTCACTGGCAAACAAACAGATTTGACAAGTTTTACTAGCATCACATCCTTCTTAAAGAAATAGAAAGGATTCTTTAACACAGGCTACATGGGTTGTTTCAGCCAAATATCAATAGCAGACTTTTCAGATGCAGAAGAGAAAGCTGAAAGCTAGACAACCAAGAGAGGAGACTTTGGCCAAAGGAACAGGAGAGTCAATCAGTTCTAACCAGAAATAACTGTAAAGCTATCCATTCTGCATACTTGAGAGATGAGTCACTGAATTGAATCAGTCTTTAACTTTCTTCCAGTTTCTTAAAATGTATTTTTATTGAGGTAACATTGGTTTATAACATCCTATAAATTTCATGTGTACAATATTATATGCAGCTCAGGAGAGAGAGTTAGAAGAAGACAACGCTTCATGTAGGGTGCAGCTCCATGAGGCTACCTACGTCACCACTCACATAAGAGCTGAAATAGCCCAAGTGCCTCAGACTCCATCATGCTGTGTCTTGTCCTTCTGGGGCAATTCTCTGAGATGTCCTCATGAGTTTAAATGACAGCTACAGAATCCCAGTTGTTGTTGCAGCCGCTCAGCCACGTCTGACTCTTTGCAAGCCCATGAATGGCAGCACGCCAGGCTTCTCTGTCCTTCACTATCTCCCAGAGTTGCTCAAATTCATGTCCATTGAGTCAGTGATGCCGTCCAACTATCTCATCCTCTGTCACCCCCTTCTCTCTCTACCCATGATCTTTCCCAAGAGCAGGGTCTTTTCCCAGTAGAGTATAATAAGACATAGATTTAGAAATATATTGGGGTAAATGAAACATTAGTAGACTCCTGAGAGACATAAAGAGAATAAACTGCATGATTTCTTTGGCTTTTTTTTTTTTTTGCAAAGCCAGTATTGACATGGGCATGAAAATCCCCATAGAATTGGAATAAAATCCCTTTGCATGTAGGATTTCATGGGAACACTTCCACAGTTGTTAGGGTTCCATTCAGATTATGAATTAGCTAATGAATTAAATTTTTTAAAAAAGAGAAGACCCACAGTCCCTGGGTATAGCTGACTGCTACCCTTTTGCAAAGGTGGCCACAGCTGCACGATGCAAAAGCCAAGAAGAAAGTCAGACCGAACACAGCGCTATTCCCAGAGGTCTGCAAGTGTTTGTTCCTTCAGCTGGTGTGTTATCTCCCTCAGACAGGAACATAAATAAATGTTGCCTCAGACAGCATCAAATATAAAAGCTGTGTATTTGAAATTAATTGTTTTCTGGCATGATTCCGTAAAAAAAAAAAAAATGACATGCTTTCAGATGAAGCACTTCCATGTAAAGCCAATTAAGCAAGAGAAGCAACAACTGGACTGAGGTCAATAAAGGATGTTGGCTATTGTTCTGCGATGAGACAGGCTGTGCTGGTCACCATCTGTGGAAGCAAGTTAGGATGCTGTTTTCAACAAAGGTTGTCAAGGCCTGCTAGAAGTAAGATAACAAGTGGGAGGAAATTAGACCTCTGAATTTAAAAAAAAAAAATACACCTTTCCTTTCTTCTAGTTATGTCCTCTTTGTTCATCAGTTATCTCTATTCTTTCCAAATCCAATTCTTGGGGAAAACTTGACCGTTGATGAATAGATATTCCTTGACGTGAGGGTACCTCTGGGTGTATCCTGCCCTGGGATATTTACCACTGAGCCATACTTGATTTTAACATCTTAATTGAAATATAATTTGCAAAGCATAAAATCCATCATTTTATTTTTAAAATCTTTTGGCTATATCATATAGTTTAGTTCTTCAACCAGGGATTGAATCCTGGTTCCAGCAATGAAAGCACCAAGTCTTAATCATTTGATCACCAGGGAATTCCCTAAAATTCCTCATTTTATTGTTTTATTTATTGGACGATAGCTGATTTACAATGTTGTGTTCGTTTCTGATGTACATCAAAATGAAGCAGATGTGCATATACATATATCCACGCTTTTTAAGGCTTCCTTCCCATGTAGATCACACCAGATCATTGACTAGAGTTCCCTGTGCTATATAGTAGGTCCTTATTAGTATGTACGTGCCAGTCCCAGGGCTTCCCAGGTGTTGCACTGGTAAAGAATCTCCCCGCCAATGCAGGAGACATAGGAGACGAAGTTTCAATCCCTGGGTTGGGAACATCCCCTAGAGGAGGAAATGGCAACTCGCTCCAGTATTCTTGCCTGGGAAATCCCATGGACAGAGGAGCCTGGCGGGCGACAGTCCATAGAGTCGCAAGCAGTCGGACACGACTGAGCAGGCCCATGTCATGTCATGTCACGTATGAGTCTCAGCCTTCCAGCTTATCCTTCCTCCCCTCCCTTACCTTTTATTTCCTTAGCTCTAGTCCTGTTTTGTAGATAAGTTCATTTGTACCTCTTTATTAAGAGTCCACATCTAAGTTGTATCATACGATATTTTTCATTTTTGGTCTGACTTGCTTCAATCAGTATGACAATCTCTAGGTCCATCCATGTTGCAAAATTCATCATTATAAATGTACAGTTCTATCATTGTAATATATTTCTGCTCTAGTTTTAGAATGTTTCCATCATCCCCAAACTATCCTTCATGCCCAACTATAGTTGATCGACCCCTGTTCCCACCTCCAGCACCAGGTAACCACTAAAGTATTTCGTGCATCTATATATTTTATAAAATTTGGACATTTCATATAAATGGAATCATGCTCGGGGGGAATGCAACTAACTTGTACACAGTATGGCAGGTGAAGGAAATCAAATTTATGAAAGAATTCTCTCTTTTCTCCTAGAATTGCAACTAATTCTATTTTTCATTTTTAAATATTTACCCATTAAAAATTTATCTAAATTTTCCACTTTTTTTTTTTTTGGTTGTGACTTGACAGCTTCAATAATTCCATTTTTTGCACAGCTTGTATTTTTTTTCCTGCTGGTTTGAGATGCTGCTGGAGTTGGACAGCAGATTTCTGTGAGTCTTTTGTTTTCTGGTTTGCATTCTATTCTATTTTACTCTAGTCCATCTATCGTTTCATGTGCATCAGGCAGCACTCAGTCGCACAGTTGTGTCTGATTCTTTGTGAGTCCGTGGACCTGCCAGATTCCTCTATCCATGAGGATTCTCCTGGCAAGAACACTAAAGCAGGTTGCCATTTCCTACTCCAGGGTGTCTTCCCGACCCAGGGATCAAGCCCTCGTCTCCTGGGTCTCCTGCATCGGCAGGCGTACTCTTTACCACTGTTCCACTTGGGAAGCCCTCATGCTCCGCGGCCACATCCTTAAAGCGGTTTCCACATCTGACAATGCTCATCTCCACTGTTGACGCTTCTTCAAAAAAAGACGACATTTTTGTTTGCCTATTTTTCCCAACAAACTTTATCTTTTATGGGAAAAAAATTTGTCATTCCAACTAAAAATGCAGTAACTATTAAAAGATTGTTACGTGTATCTATATGATAGTAGCGTCTTTCAAAAGACAAATGATAAACTGGGCAATAATATTTGTAGCTCATTATAGATAATGGATTAATTTCCCTAATGTATAGAAAGTTTCTAGAAATAAAAAGACCAACAGCTCAAGAGAAATGGGGAAACCATATGAATAATTCACAGAAAAGGATGCCTAATAACCCACTGTTCAATAGCCTCACACTCAGTCTTGCTCTGTTTTTCCTTTCTTATCTGAAAATGGACCTAACAGTGAGAATAACAAACGAACTTGACTCACTTTGGGGGAACACTTCTTTTCCTGAAATTGAAACTGAGCTTGGAAGAATGATACTACAAAAAGAAAGGAAAAGAGGGCAATTTCTGTACTGGAGGGGCTCTTGGCAGCTATTGCAGCCCACAGACAAAGACCACTAAAGAAACCCACTAATCATATAAAGTATCGTAGTGTCTCAAAATAAGGAATTAAAGAAAAGGAGTTATATACTGATTTGGGGACAGCTATTAATCAAGCCCTGGGCAATGACTGATCAAACTATATAAATGGGTGAAATGCTGAAACAGTTCAGTGGTCTTCTCTTTGGGACACATGGGTCCAGGCAGAGTTACCAATAAAGCAGTATTTTTATGATCTAATCTCAGAACGTGCTCATCTGGGGGAGCCAGGATTTGAACAAGTTGAGTTTTGATAGTTTTGTTGCATTTCATCTTATGTTTTACAAGCTGTAGAACAGGATTCCGAGTGGCGATTTTTCTGCTTTCATTTCTCATGGTTGATATGGCATTTCAATATCCACCATAACTAATCCATTCGATGTGTACTGTAATATTCATTTTATAGATGGGAAAATCGATGCACTATGATTTTAAGTATTTTGTCTAAATCCCCACAGTTAGTAAGTGGCAAACTGAGTTTCAGAATCATGTCTGTCTAGCTCCCAAGCCTGGGCTTTGAACATCCACTCCACATGTCTCTGAAGAAGAGATTCTTTACTTGGTGTACGTGAACTATCAGAAGGATTCACAACCCCTGCGTATCGTTTGCTAAATATGTATTTTGGAAGCAGAGGGATGAGAATGCATACACTGATTCTCAGTGGGTAGGTAAACCAACAAAAGAAGCTAAAAGTCTTTGCCCTACAAAAATTCTCTCCCTAAACCTAGGACAACTTAATCCCACAGAAGAATGGGGAGAGGACATCTATTTATTTTAAAAGCAAAATGGCCGTGGTGACCATTTTCAGAGCCATTACAAGGATTGGGTTTCTCATTTACAGTTCCTCTGGAGTTAAAGAGCTAAAAGGAAGCAGACAGGCAATGATTTTGGACTTGGAACCCCTAAAAGAGGGAATCCATGGGTTCTATCTAGCCAACGCAATTGTCTTGGGAAAGTCATGCAGTGCATCTGAAAGCCATCCAGTGTCCTTGGCTCCCTATATCAAGTCCATTTCTCCCAGACAGATCCAAGTGGAAAGTGATTTCAAAAGGAAATCCAAAAAAGGGGTGGGGGGGGATATATATATACATATGGGCTTCCTGGATGGCGCTGGTGGTAAAGAATCTGCCTGCCAGTGTAGGATATATACAAGGTGCGGGTTCAGTCCCTGGATTGAGAAGACCCCCTGGTAGAGGCCAAGGCAACCCACTCCAGTATTTTTGCCTGAAGGATCCCATGAACAGAGGAGGCTGATGGGCTACAGTCCATAGCGTCACAAAGAGTTGGACACAACTGAAGTGATTTAGCATATACATGCTGCTGCTAAGTCGCTTCAGTCATGTCCGACTCTGTGCAACCCCATAGATGGCAGCCCACCAGGCTTCCCCGTCCCTGGGATTCTCCAGGCAGGAACACTGGAGTGGGTTGCCATTTTCTTCTCCAATTCGTGAAAGTGAAAAGTGAAAGTGAAGTCGTTGAGTCGTGTCCGACTCTTAGCGACCCCATGGACTGCAGCCTACCAGGCTCCTCCATCCGTGGGATTTTCCAGGCAAGAGTACTGGAGTGGGGTGCCATTGCCTTCTCCGCATACACATGCACATGTATGTATTTAGTTGATTCACCTTGCTGTACAGCGAAAACTAACACAAACTGTAAAATAACTATATTCCAGTTTAAAAGAAGAGGATAACTCTATTCTTTATGTGGTTCATGTAAATTTGGAATAAGAATCAGAACTGCAACTTCTTCCCAACAAGGTCTCAATTCAGAAGCTTACCTTTATAAATTGAAAAGATATATATATATAATTCATATCATAATAGGTAAGTTTGTTTTTTCAAGAACAAGAAAACATGCTTTAACCCATCTGCTCATATGACTGGTTTTTCAAGTACAAATAGTGAAGGAGTTTGGAAATTAACAAAAGAAAAGATTATAGCTCATGGAGAAAAAAGTGTGTTTCTCCCTTACAGCTTGTTGCAAGCTATATTCTCCAAAACAGAGTGAATCCAGTGTCCTGAGGAAGAAGGTTATTGTAAGCTAACAGTAACAGGAAAAATCTCCCTATAGACACAAGGATTTAGCAACAGATTCTGAAAAGGCAAGGAGACAAAACAACCAGTCTGCTCACAAGACACAGCCAAAGGGAACTGTCTCCAGTTCACAGAGTCCAACAACTCCCTCTGCTTTGAACGCTTCACATTAGGCTGGGTGTTTTTTTTTTTTTTTTTTTTTTTGGTATGCTTATCACTATTGCAGCCAACCTGCAGCTGTTATGCACATTTCAGAATAAACATTAATTTATAATAATGTATTGTTTGTCACAGAAGACAAGGGGGTAATTGAACTCTTTCCATCCATCTGGATTTGGTGAGCAGCTGGTTAAAATCAGGATTTTGACATATTTTGCTGTCTAAATACCTCACCACCCTAACTCACCAGCCCAGCCATAGCTGTTTCCCCAGAATGCACGTCGGTGTCTATCATCTGACCTCCTCTGTTATTATTCTTCAGCCATCTGGCTGGAGGTTCGTCCTTACTCTCGGAAGTTTCGTGAAACAAGTGTCTGAGAATTCATGAGAAGAGACTCTATGCAACAAAAGGGCAGAGATTCTTTACTAATCAGACTCTGAAATTAACCATAACCAGACTGCATGCATGCCTGGAGTCAAATTATTCATATTACAGGAGAAACACAACAGCAATTTCGTGGCTGAAAAAGATTGTCTAGATCAGGCCTGTGGCAAACCATTAAAACTTATAGGAAACAAACAAAACGGCAAATACAAGTGTACTTTATATCCCTCTGGATATCCAGCTGGTAAAGGATAACATCAAGATTAGACGCCCCTGAGAAACACTGAATAGGACCTTCATTAGATGCTCTCTTTGAGAATCAAAAGATGAACCAGTAACTTCAGAAAAGTGCTGTTGTGAATCAAATGAGAACCTCCTAAATTTGTCAGAGGAAAATTCAATCAGACATCTAGGTTGCCCCAAAACCTGGTCATATACAATTATTTATTTCATTGTAATGTCACACTCAGCTATTTAATGAACATTTCCACTAGCCAAAAAGGAAAAAAAAAATTAGTGAATCTGAGTATAAGAAGTAATGGTCAGCTTGGTTCTTTACCATCAAACTTATTACGCTGTTAATCCATATCCATGGTCATTATGGACTTCTAATGTTGTCTTGTCTTGTTTGTTTGTATTTGGCCCACAGAGTTACAGAAATCTATAAATAATTATGAACCATAGACTCAGAGACCACAATCAACACAAGTAAAACCAGATTTTGTATTTTTAAGGAGAATTAGTAAATTGTCATTCTAATACTAGCTTATCAACTTCCACCAAGTCTGAAACAAAGTAAAAATGAAATCTCAGAGCATCACCCAAGACTTAGGGTCAAACCCAAAACAGACCAGGTCAAACAAGGACTGCAGCTCAGCTTCAATTAGTTTATAACGGTCCAGTACTCTGACTGCCCAAAAGAAAGATATTAAATCCTCTATATAGAAAGATAACATCATCCAAGGCCTCCAAAATAGTTCATAAGCATTGGCCAACGTTCTATCAAAAATTGCTAAGCATGAACATGCACAAACGACCAAAACTAGACAACAGAAATAAACTCGCAAGTGATGTAGCTATTATAATATCAGACAAGCATATTTTTTAAAAATTTAATGAACAAAATAGAGAAATAGATGCACCTCTTACCAGAAAACTGGATCTATTAAAAAGAATCAAAAGAAACTTCAGAACTGAGAAAATAATTTAATGAAATTAAGAGCTCAGAAGAAGGATTTAGCAGCAGAATAGAGAAATAATGAATTGGAAGATTCATCAGTAGATAAATTGTATTGGGACACAGAGAGAAAAAAGATGGAAAATTCATACAAGAATATTTTAAAATATATGGGACACAGTGAAAAGTTTTAATGTGCGTGGAAGTAAAGAATCAGAAGGATGAAAGATATGAAACAGTATTTGAATAGATAACAGCTAAGAGATTTCTAAAACAGACATGAGATATCAAGCCATAGGTTCATGAAATTGTAAAAAGCAAAGCAAGATGAATTCAAAGACAATCAAAGCTAAGAATCTATAGTAAAACCTCTTAAAACAGAGAAAAAAATAAAATTTCAAAAGCAGCCCAATTATGCATTCCTATCAAAAAACCTACAGATATCATCAAACCCAAAGAGCAAACTTTAGAAATAACTTTAATTCTGAGGAGCAAGAGTAGGATATTCTCTTTTTTTTTCAAGTGTTCAATAGTTTCAGATCGTTTCTAAAGGCCTATTAAGGCCTTTAAGTTTGGGGTATTTTGTCTTTTCACATTTGGTACAAGATCCAGGAAATGAAAATATCTGAGTCTAAACTCAGAATCCATCATGAATACAAGTACAAACAGATATTTTTACTAGTTAATACAGTAAAATAAAATTTTACAAAGACTGGCATGTACTCTCCTTATATAGATGTTATTAATTATTTATATATCTAATGGCAAAATAATAGAACCAATTCTAGTGAATAAAATTGATATATAAAACTTGATTACCTTATTAAACACCACTAATCAAATAGCAAGAAAACTACTATGAAGTTGACAAGCTGACCCTAAAATTGACATGAAACAGCAAATGCTAAATATAACTAAGATAATTTTATAGGAGAGAAACAAAGTATTGGAATCAGATAAACTGATATTAATTCATACCACAAAGTATGATGGTTAAATATGAGATGGATACATTAAATCAGGAAAAAATAGATATTATTAAAGTGAATTCATATATATATTAAAAGTTGACATATGACTCAAAGTAAGACATGGTCTTCCTGATAGAATGATAGCTTAGATAGTCTAAAAAAAAAAAAAAAAAAACTCATGATGGAAAAATAACCAAAAATGTGGAGACATATAAGTATATGTATATATTATCGCTATTGTTCTATCAATAAGTCATACCTGACTCCTTAGACCCCTTGGACTGTAGCCCACCAGGTTCCTCTGTCCATGGAGTTCCCCAGATAAGAATACTGGAATTGGTTGCCATTTCCTTCTTCAGGGGATCTTTCCAACCCAGGGAAGATCCCTGAATCCGTTTCCTTCATTGGCAGGTAGATTTTCTTACTGCAGAACCACCAGGGAAGCAATATATATATATGCCTAGTTGATGCTTTTGAACTGTGGTGTTGAAGAAGACTCTCGAGAGTCCCTTGGACTGCGAGGAGATCCAACCAGTCCATCCTAAAGGAGATCAGTCCTGGATGTTCATTGGAAGGACGGATGTTGAGGCTGAAATTCCAATACTTTGGCCACCTGATGTGAAGAGCTGACTCATGTGAAAAGACTCTGATGCTGAGAAAAATTGAGGGCAGGAGGAGAAGAGGATGAAAGAAGATGAGATGGTTGGATGGCATCACCAACTCAATGGACATGGGTTTGGGTAGACTCTGGGAGTTGGTGAAGGACAGGATGGCCAGGCATGCTGCGGTTCATGGGGTCGCAAAGAGTCGGATGTGACTGAGCAAATGAACTGAACTGAAGTGGCAGACAGATTCTTTACCATCTAAGCCACCAGGAAAGTCCAATTAGTGAAAGCACGAATCTAAAAATGCAAGGAATTTCTGAATTTAGTTTTTATCCTGGATTCATTCATCTTGATGAACCATAGTTTTTACTTCCATATTTATATGCAATATGGAGAACAGGGAAAGAAACCCAAGTTTATCCAAAAATTAACAATCAACTAAAAAGTGTCTGCCTAAAACTAGAACCCCAAAGGCCTGTTCTCTCAGTGTTTAGGTGGAGAGAAAAAAGTCACAATGCAAAAAGGCAGAGCAAAAATTTGCCAAACTCTGTTGGGCAGAGAAAGGATAAGAGTTCCCCTGTAAGCTGGGCTTTATGAGAATTTGAGAGCAGAGTCACATCATATGTGTCCAGAACACCTCCAGCCAAGAATATATATTAAAACTGTCTTGGCAGTTACTGTTTTACATATCTGCAAAAAAGAAAACACACTTCTCTAAAAAAAAAAAAAAAAAACAGAATGCCTGCTGAAAAATAAAAAAGAGTACATAAAGAACAAAAATAACAGCATAAAGAATGACCTGAGTGAGTGAAGTCTCTCAGTCGTGTCCGACTCTTTGTGACCCCCATAGACTGTAGCCTACCAGGCTCCTCTGTCCATGGGATTTTCCAGGCAATAGTACTGGAGTGGGTTGCCATTTCCTTCTCCAAGGGATCTTCCCAACCCAGGGCTCGAACCCGGGTCTCCTGCATTGTAGACAGATGCTTTATCAGACATTAAATTGATAAGAACAGATACTACACTTGATCTTAGCCAAAAGGCCAAGAAAGGTATTATAATTATCATACACAGAAGATAAAATTCATATACTTAATGTGTTTCAAGAAATAAAGAATTGAAAATATTTTTAGAAAATAAAAATTAACATGAGACTATAAAATATGACCCAGATGGTTTCTAAAAAGTTTAAAGAAACCCTCTAAGAAAGACAACAATAACTTAGCCTCAAATATAGAAAACCAAAATCAATGGATCTGCACAGAGAACTAATACATCCATCAGCATACTAGAAAAATATAATCAAAACCACTATAATGGACTGCCCTTGTGACCCAGTGGTTAAAATTCTGCTCTTTCACTGTAGGAGGTGTGGATTTAATCCCTGGTTAACAAATTAAGATCCTGGATGCTGTCCAGAGAGGCCAAATAAATAAATAAATAATCTTAAAAAAAAAAAAAAAACACAATGACATAACCTAATTCTTGTCATGATGGCTATTATCAAAAACACACACACACACACAATAATTACTGATGAGGATGTGGAAAAATTGGAACATTTGTATACTGTTGTTGAGAATGAAAAATGGTGTAGCCAGTAGAGAAAACCTCAAAAGTTGAAAATAAAGCTACCATATGATTCAGCAATCCTACTTCTGAGTATCTATCCAAAAGAAATCAGCACTCCTATGATCACTGCAGCACTATCCACAATACATGCAGAAGGAAATGGCAACCCACTCCAGAATTCTCGCCTGGGAAATCCCACGGACAGAGGAGCCCATCACGGGAGTCAGACGCAACTTAGCGACTTAAACCACCACCGCACCACAGTATATAGCCAAGGTGCGCACACAGCCCAACTATCCACGGACAGATGAATGGATAACACACACACACACACACATAGTGCGATACTATCTATCTTTACAAAAGAAGGAAATTAGGTAATATGTATAAACATGGACAAACTTTGAGGATACTTTGTTAAGTGAAATAAGCCAATCGCAGAAGCACAAATACTGCATGATTTCATTGATATGAGGTTTCTAAAACAGTGACGCTCATACAGATTGGAATGGGGTTTGTCCAGGCCTGGGAGTGAGGGGGGAGGAGAATGGGGAGATACTTATCAATGGGCACAAAGTGTGAGTTAGGCAAAAAGAATAAGCTCTAAAGACCAGATTACAAAATTGTGACTTTAGTCAATAATGCTGTATTGTACACTTAAAAATTTGTTAACGGTGTATATTTCAAGTTAAGAATCTTCATTGCACTACCACAAATAAAATAGATAGCTAGTGGAAAGCTGCTATATAGCACAGGGAGCTCAGTTTGGTGCTCTGTGATGACCTAGAGGGGTGGGGTGGGGGAAGAATGGGACGGAGGGGATTTATGTACATACACAGTTGATTCACTCTGTTGTACCGCAGAAACTAACACAACATTGTAAAGCAATTATGCTCCAATTAACAATAAATAAAAGTGCATAAACAGTCAACTATTTGACTATTAAAAAAGTATTCTCATTACAATAAAATAAAATTTTAAAAAGAGGAAATAGCATACATACAAAAATAATCACGTGATTCATCAGACCGCAAAAATCAGTGAAGATGAAAGCAACACAACGGATAGAAATATACAGCACAAGGCACCCAACCGTTGAAGAATAAATACTCTATTAAAATATAAATTGATAGTTAATAAGAAATGACCATGTTTCAAACTATAGCTCTCAAAAGATTTTCCTAAGATGCCATACAGACAAAATTCTCTAACTACCATTCAAGTAAGTTAAAATCAACAAAAAGATGATAACTAGACAAATACATCCATAAAAAATAAAGAATACAATTTCAAATAACTCACAGGTTAAGGAAGAAATGACACTGCAATGGGGAATATTTGGTTAAATAGTAACAGAAATACTACATTTCAAATCATAATATATAACTCAGTCAGTACAAAATAAGGAATTTATAGTCATTACTTCTTGAACAAGAATGAAAAGCAGATTGGAAATTAAAGAACTAAGCATCCAACTTAATAAATTCATAATTACAACAGCAATACAAAGAACTCATGTTTCATGTCTTTTGCCCAGTTGTCAGAAAAATGCATGTTTTAAGCATATAACTTGATGAATTTTCACAAACTGAACGCACATGCAGCATTATCTAGATCTGCTGCTGCTGCTGCTGCGTCGCTTCAGTCATGTCCGACTCTGTGACCCCACAGACGGCAGCCCACCAGGCTCCCCCATCCCTGGGATTCTCCAGGCAAGAACACTGGAGTGGGTTGCCATTTCCTTCTCCAATGCATGAAAGTGAAAAGCGAAAGTGAAGTTGCTTAGTCGTGTCCGACTCTTGGCAACTCCATGGACTGCAGCCTACCAGGCTCCTCTATCCATAGGATTTTCCAGGCGAGAGTACTGGAGTGGGATGCCATTGTCTTCTCCGTATCTAGATCTAGAAGCAGAGTATTACCAGCATCCCATAATTCATTTTAATTTTTAAAAATTTATAGATCAGGGAAACATTTTGTTTATGATTTTGGTGCCATTCAAATGTTTTATGTAACCGGATTTATCAATGATTACTTTATTGCTTTTGAATTTTGAAATCTGTTTAAAAAGGCTCTCCTCACATCTCAGTTATAATAGTTTTGTATGCAGTTCTCAGGTTCACTTGGGGGTTGGGGTCAAATTTTATCTTTTCCCTTAGCTTTTAGGTTGCCCCAGTGCCATTTATTGAAAAGTCAATGCTCTCCAGATGCCACATTTACCAATGCCAACTTTTCATATGTACTTGGACTACTTCTGGACTTTCTATAGCATCTTATTCGTCTATCCATTTTGATGTCAAACCCACACAACATAATTAAAGAAGCTTTTTACTAAGTGATAATATTTTATCAGGCTAACATCTCCCCAGCATTAGGCTGCTCTCTTAGTTGTTTTTTTTTTTTTTCCTGGCTATTTTTCCTTAATTATTTTCCCCTGTGAACTTTGTTATCATCTTTACCAACAACAACAGGAAAAAGCCATCTTGGCATTTTTATTAATTTTATATTAAATTTGTATATTAACATAGGGAGAATTGTCATCTGTATGACATCTTTCTGTTTGTTCAAGTCAAATGTTATTACAAAATATTACCTGATGCCAACATTTTTCTTTTTCCTTCATAAGAAGCAGTTTTTATTTTGTGCTCAGTCACTGCAGTTGTGTCCGACTCTGCGACCCATGGACTGTAGCCCGCCAGGCTCCTCTGTGCGTGGGATTCTCTAGGCAAGAATGCTGTAGTGGGCTGCCATGGCCTCCTCCAGGGGATCTTCCCTACCCAGGGATCAAACCCACATATCTTATGTCTCCTTTATTGGCAGATGGGCTCTTTACCACTAATGCCATCTGGGAGGCCACAGAAATGATTTTATTGTGTCTCAAACAGTAACAATTTTTACTAGGCTATGACCTAGAATTGATCATTCTTGGCCAATTCCCCGATTATGATAAATCCTTTCAGTATGTTGATCCACAGCTTTTCTTTTATTTTTTGACAAGAAGATTCAATGGCAAACAAATCTGGAATCAAATTCAGCTATAAGAATTAATGTGAATTTGTCTGTAATCTCATCTACCTTCATTTTGCTTTTCATTTTTCTATGTTAATGGAGATAGAACTTACTGGCTATGAAATGTACAGAGCAGAAGTGTGTAGCTTGAAAACTACATATACCACAGTAACCCACAGACATATTAAGAAGTAGGATATTTCTTTCACCCCAGAAAGTTTCCTTGTGCTTGTCTCAAACTCCCATAAGCAATTTCTGCTCTGATTTCTATGACAACAGACTACTATTGGTATTTCTAGTATTTATAAATGGAATCATATAGTATACATTCTTTTGTATCTTTCTTCTCTCATTCAGCATTGTAGTTTCAGACTCATCCATGCTGTTGTACCATTAACTTGTTAAAATGCTAAGCAATCAAATATGTGACAATTACTTATCCATTATACTGTTGAAAATGATTTGATTTTTTCCCATGTAAGAATATTATGAATAAAATTATAATTATAATTTTCTATAAATTTTAATTTATAATTTATATAATATAATAATATATAATTTTATATGTAATTTAATTTTATAATTATAATTACTAAAATTGTAATTTTTAGTAATTATAATTACTCTATGTGCTAGAGTAATTATAATTACTCTAGCACATAGTCTTTGGAAATTATATATGTTTTAGTTCCCTTAGGTAAGTACCTAGTGATGGAATTATTTGCTCATAAGGTTTAACTTTGTGGGAAACTGTATTTCCCATAAAATTATATTAATATTAATATGAGATCAATAATATTCAAAGTAATAGTACAAGTTTTTATGCTCTCCAGCACTATGTGAAAATTATCTCTAAAATCTCAGCAATATTCATATTTGAGTCATTAGTCATTCTAGTGGTTCTATAAGAGTATGTTATTGTGGCTTAATTTGCATCTCCCTGATTACTACAGACATTAAGCACTTTTTCACAAGCTTTTCAATCTTTCATCATGTCCTCCTTTCAAGCCTTTAGTCCATTTTAAATTAGGTTATTATGATAGGCAGGACCCGGAAGCAACCTAGATGTCCATCAGCAGATGAATGGATAAGAAAGCTGTGGTACATATACACAGTGGAGTATTACTCAGCCATTAAAAAGAATACACTTGCATCAGTTCTAATGACGAGGATGAAACTGGAGCCGATTATACAGAGTGAAGTAAGCCAGAAAGAAAAACACCAATACAGTATACTAACACATATATATGGAATTTAGAAAGATGGTAATGATAACCCCGTATGTGAGACAGCAAAAGAAACATAGATGTATGGAACAGTCTTTTGAACTCTGTAGGACAGGGCAAGGGTGGGATGATTTGGGAGAATGGCATTGAAACATGTATAATATCATATGAGAAATGAGTCGCCAGTCCAGGATACAAGGATGCAGGATACAAGATGCTCGGGGCTGGTGCACTGGGATGACCCAGAGGGACAGTACAGGGAGGGAGGTGGGAGAGGGGTTCAGGATGGGGAACACATGTACACCCGTGGCAGACTCATGTTAATGTATGGCAAAACCAATGCAATATTATAAAGTAATTAGCCTCCAATTAAAACAAATTAATTTAAAAACTTTTTTTAAACTGAGAAATACTGAAAAAATAAATTAGGTTATTTATATTTATTATTGAGTTGTAAGTTTATTTGCAAAGAAGATACAAACTCTTTGTCAGTTATGCACTATGAATAAGCTCTTCTAAACTGTGGCTGGCCAGTTCACTTTCTTGTGATGTCTTTTGATAAGCAAAAGGTTTTAATGTTGATAAAGTCCAATTTGTCAGTTAAAATGATTATTGTTGGTGCTTTTGGTTTTGGACTTCCCTGGTGGCTCAGACAGTAAACCGTCTGCCTACAACGAGGGAGACCCGGGTTCAATCTCTGGGTCAGGAAGATCTCCTGGAGAAGGAAATGGCAACCCAATCCTGTACTCTTGCCTGGAAAATCCCATGGACAGAAGAGCCTGGTGGGCTACAGACCATGGGGTCGCAAAGAGCTGGACATGACTGAGCGACTTCACTATCACTTTCTTTGGTTTCTCAGATTTTGCTCGCTTGGAGGTGGTAAAGATATGGTACTATGTTTTCTCCCAGAAACTTTGTAGCACTAAATTTTAATCTTTCAGTCTATGATCCATCCCAAATTAATATTTATCTATGCTATAAGAAGGGCTTCACAGGTGGTTCAGTGGTAAAGAATCCATCTGCCAAGCAAGAGACACAAGTTCGATCTCTGGGTGGGGAAGATGCCCTGGAGGAGGGCATGGCAACCCCCTCCAGTATTCGTGCCTGGAGAATCCCAGGGTCAGAGGAGCCTGGTGAGCTACAGTCCACAGGGTCGCAAAGAATCAAACACGACCAAAGCAACTTAGCGTGCCCTCATGCATCTAGTCGTTACAGCACCATTTGTTGAAAGGGTTTTCTTTGCTGATTTTCATTAGCCACATTGCCATTATTGTCAAAAAAATTTTTTTGATTGTATGAATATATCTCTATTTCTGGAGACTTCACTCTGTTCCATTGATCTATTTGTCTATCCTTTTGTCAATACTACATGCCTTGATTAATCTAACTTTTTAAAGTTTTAAAAATTGATAGTGTAAGCCCTCAACTTTCTCCTTTTGGAGATTATTTTGACTCTTCGAGTCTCTTTTTATGTCCATAAATTATTAAATTAGCTTATCAATTCTACATAAAACTGCCTGAGATTTGGATTTGGATTGTGTGGAATCCATAGATACATGACTAGGGAAAGATGATTAAAATAGCCATCCAAAGTTATGGGTTTGTCTGTTCCTCCCTTCAGTGCTGTCACTTATTGCTTCTGGTATGTGAGGCTCTGTGACTGAATGTCTGTATGAATCAATTTCACCTCTTCTATTCACTTTCAGCTTTGTTTTCATTTGTTTGTTTGGTGGTCACACGGAGATTACAGTTGCATCACTAGCTTATCACGTTTTACCTTGGATTCATATGCTCTCACTTCACGTAAAATGCAAGACTCACACTTTGATTTATTTATCGCCTCTTGTTCCCTGTGCTGTTTTTGTCCTGTGTTTCTTGTCCGTATGTTGTAAACACCATAACATATGGTGATTATTCTTATTTAAAATGGGAAATGCCTTAAGATAGTAAGAAACTAACAAAAATATTTTGAACGTTTACCTACATATTAGCCTTCATGTGGTTTTAGAAAGGGTGAGGGAGAGGGTATATAGTTTGATTGTTGAGAAGTCACAACTACCGTATTCTATTGTTATAGTTCTCTCTCAGTTAACCACCATACAGACAGGGTCCCCATGTAATAACTGTATTACATCTATAAGAACTGCAAGGAAAACTCTTCTTAAACCAGCATACACAGAAAAACCGCAAATCAAGGGGCCAACCAAAGCAAAAACCCCAGAGAAATTTGAATGTATGGTACCTAAACCACGGAGCAACATGAAACTCAACCCAACTCTTAGTTAGATTAATATTAATATAAATTAGATTACAGTAGATTAATACAAACTTATGCCAAAGGCTTATATACCTCTTTTTTACTACCTGATACAAGAAAAAAAAAAAAATACACGCCAGAGAAAGAAAAGAGATAATCTGAAGAGACAAAGCAAGCATCAGAACAAGATACATATATAACAGATAGTGGAATTACCAGATAATTTAAAATAGCTATTATTGACATGTTAAGGGCACCAATGAAAAAAGTTATCTAAGCAGAGAAAATGAAACTTGGAAAAAAGTTAAATGAAATGCTATAAACGGTTGTCATTATCAATTGCCCGTGGACGCAACATGGGCAAAAATATGTGTGAAATTGAATCATTCCAGCACGAGAAGATAGATTATAGACATATCCCAAGAGGAAGAAAAAGGAGACAATTAGTTACTGCTGGCTGCTAGGTAAGGAGCCATCAATACCACCCTCCCTGAAATCTGGTCAATTGCTTAGAATTAGATAGAAAATAATTTTTTTAATTTACATTTTCCCTTACTCTGAGCATGATCAATTCTGTAATTGATGAAATGACAATCTTGACTTAAATGTAATTACATAAAGAAATCTTCTCAGGTGGCGCTGGCGGTGAAGAACCCGCCTGCCAGTGCAGGTAGACATAAGAGACGCAGTTTCCATCCCTGGATCGGGAAGATCATGGAGAAAGGAAATGGCAGCTCACTCCAGTATTCTTGCCTGGAGAATCCCATGGACAGAGGCGCTTGCTGGGCAACAGTCCATAGGGTTACAAAGGGCTGGACATGACTGAAGCAACCTACCACGCATTCACACACTACAAATAAAAATGCCAGTTAGAGGGATTCTTCTATTTCTGAAAAATTGTACAAATACCGTATGGCTTCATTTTCAGCTTCTATTGCCATTTTTGACATTTGAAGATATAAATGTTAAATAAAGCATGATGTATCATGATTCTCTCAGGTCTCCTTAATAACTGGGATCACACTAATAACGAGGGCTGGTGGACTCTGAAATGAGGCTCACCAGAGCAGGAAAAGGGATCACTGATTTGATTCCTCTGGAAACATTAGGCAGTGTATCTTTGGTACAAATTAGAAGCGTCTTTACTGTTTGGGCTCTGACTGGAGCTAGTCTCAGAGTGACATAACTCATATTGAAGCCCTTGTTTTCACAACTAGCAGGCAATGTTAATGTAAAAGGCAGTTAACCTCTGTGCATCTATAGTAATTAAACTGCAAAATCAGAATAATAATTCAGATTTCACAAAGTTGTCATGAATGTTAAATGAGTATTTACACCAAAATGCTTGGTTGGATAACCATCAATCAGCTTATAAAATTAAAGCAACACTATTATTTTGCATATGTTAATTTTATTACTTGGCATAAAGAGAATAGAATGCAAAGAAGCCCAAAGCCCTACCTTCATTTCAAATTCCAGTTCAGAAGCTCATTTTATTGTTGATTGCAGAGACGGCTACACATATCTTATTAGAACTTTCTGGAAGTGAGTTCAGTGAATTTCACTTGAGTTTCAAATCTAGGGTGATATTGAGGAGGTCACTTAAATCATTTAATTTATTCAAATGAAACGGTGAGAACTGGGTCAGGTAAATTTGGCAGTCCTTCCCAGGATTGATTCTTACAGTTGCATGATCCCATAAAGCACCTTGCCTGTAAAATGTCATCTCTCCATTTGCTTTATTTCAGTTCTGACTTTAGATCACCCCATGCCAGCTGTTTCTATAAGCTCGAGGAAGGAAAGGAGAGGATCATGGGAAGAACAAGCCTGTCAGAGGAGGGAGATCCCGGTGCTTCCAAGAGCTTTATTCCTTATTGCTACCCTCGATCAACTAAACTGGTCTCTCCACTGTCTGAACATGAGAGAGTAAAGAATTTTAGTAACAATGTAAAAAAAACAGTAGTGAGTTGGCAAGATTGTTCAGAAAGGGGCATCTGATGAAAAGCAAGGAAGATATACGTCAAGGTATATTAATAGAAATAAAATGTAGACAGATGTGCAGGGCAAAGAAACAGACTTAGCTGCAGAAGTATGAGATGATTTGCAGAACTGCAACTCCTGGCCAGGCTGGGGTGCCTGCAACACAGTGGTACTTTGATCAGGAAGCCTTAAGGTTTCTCTGTTCCTCAGACATCATTACGTTCACCTTCTGACAAAATAAAACTAAAGAGAGACCTGCATGAGAATAAGAGAACCTGCCCTGAGTAGCAGAGCCTCTTGCTATATGGCTGATCCTACATCAGAGGAGTCTGAAAATCATGTCAAAGGGTGAGGTCACAAAGCAAAAATAATAATAATAATGTTTCTTATAGAATTTTATTTTCAATAATATAAAATTATTAACTTGAGCTTACACGTGGCCAGGGCTTCCCAGGTGGCGCGAGTAGTAAAGAACTCTTCTGCCAATGCAGGAGCCTCAGCAGACGCTGGTTCGATCCCTGGGTAGGGAAAATCCCCTGGAGAAAGAAATGGCAATCCACTCCAGTATTCTTGTCTGGGAAGTCCCCTGGACAGAGGAGCCTGGCGGGCTACAGTCCATGGCTTCGCAAAGAGTCAGGCAAAACTGAGCACCTTCACACATACACACGTGGCCGAGAGGCGACCTGCTCTTTCCCTCTCTAGCTTCACGGCCACAGATGGGCAGCGAATCACGCCTCTGCAATCCCCGTGATCCTGTCTGCTGTGACCAGCAGCCTCGGCGCGGAGGAACCCTGGACTGAGAATGTGAGGAGCCTCAGCGTCATGGTGAGCTGAGGCTCCTCACATTCTCAGTCCAGAAGGACCGAAGTGGTCATGACGTAAATTTCTTCCTAGCATTGCAGTCAGCCCGGGAAAGGAGATGCTGACCATGCCGAAATATAACTTTACTTTTCTAAAACTAAGCTCAATTAGCCCTAGACCCCAAGTTTTGCAAAGGACCAAACCCAAACCAAAATAAAATTCTCCTTAGTTGACAATTAATGTTAACTCAGTCCCTTTCCAATTTAAAACAATCTCTTTTCATCCTTAACAATTAGTTCTAATGACTAAGTCAAATTCAAGGTTGTAACTTGATTGGTTACAGATTTTCTCAGTTCCTCTTCTTAAGTTGGACTCTTGGGATGGAAAATATATTGTTATTATATATTACATATATATTATTATATATATGTATATATATATATATATTATTCTTGGGGAACTCAATCACTGCACCTGTATAATTACCCTGCCTTGGCTTTTACTAGTGATGGCCATTCCCTTAACCTGGTTCCCAGCTTAAAGCCTTTACATGCATAAATTAAAAATAAATTCGATTATATTTTTTAAATTGTTGATATTATATACACAATGCTATATTAGAATAAAGTCATACTTTTTCATGAGTATCCCAGGGATTAAGAGAGGACGCAAAAGGTAGAAAGAAATGAGAGAGAGTCTGAAGTGCAAAGAGCCAGAAAACCTCTTTCTGTCATTTCTATATGCACCTTAATTTATTACACCGTCATCCTACTCATAACATTTTTCTTGGTACAAATTTTCCACCTCAGTGAATAACCTTATACATATATCTGTTCATACATGCAAGTATTTCTGTAGGATAAATTACTAGCAAGGAATCACTGGGGAAAAGGGCAAATACATTTAGAATTTTAATAGATAAAGCAGACTTTCCATCCAAATAGGTTATACCAATTCAGATTCCCACAGAAGCAGAAGAACATCCATCCTTCCCAGTGCTATATTGTTTTAAAATATTGTGCAAATAAAGTGAGCTTTTATGCTAAGTTCCATTGGTTTATTATCAAGGTTGAACATTTTTTCAGCCATTTATTGGCACTTTGTAGTCCATCAGCTGTGAATTGTCTGCCCATGGTGTCCACATTTTTTATTCAGCTATTTGTCTTTTTCTTATTAATCTATAAGAATTCTTTATTCTGAGTATTAATAATTTGTCTATGCTTTGTGTTGCTAGTAAAAAAAAAATCCCAGTAATTTGCCTGTCATTTATTTATGATGTTTTTGTCATCTAAAAGTTTTGAGTTTCTGTGTGGTAAAATCTTTCTGTCTTTTCTTTATGAAATTTGGTTTTTAAATTTTTCTTAAGAAGGCTTTTCTTAGCACTTAAAGTACTTAAAGCAAAAATATTCCTTCTAGAATTTTTAAAGCAAAAATATTCCTTCTAAAAGAATATTAGTTTCTAGAATTGCTATTGTTGTTTGCTTACTTATTTTTCCAAGGAATATCATGAAATCAATCTAGATTATTTTTGCCTGTGGTATGGGTAATTTTTTCAGATAGATAACCAATTGTTCCCAAAGTATTTATATCAATCCATTATTTTTCTTCTAGGACAAAATGCTATTCTGAACAACAAAATCCCAGAGACATATAGGTCTGTTTCAGGGCCTCATTCAAGGAATTTTAGCAGTTTGAAAGGATCCAGAAATTCAGTGGAATAAAACTAAAGACATATGTCAATTGCATTATTTTATTTTTTACTGAAGTATAGTAGCCCTGGATGTTGGGAAAGATCAGGAACAAGAGCAGAAGAGGACAACAGATGAGATGGTTGGATGGCATCACCATCTCAACAGACAAGAGTCTGAACAAATTCCTGGAGATAGTGAAGGACGGGGAAACCTGGAGTGCTGAACTTCATAGGGTCTCAAAGAGTCAGACACGATTTAGCAGCAGAAAAACAAGTTAATTTGCAATATTATATTGGTTTCAAGTGTACAACATCGTGAGTCACTTTTTTTTTATATAGAATCTCTTTTACTTAAAGTTATTACAAAATAATGGTGATATTTCCCTGTGCTATACAGTATATCCTTATCACTTATTTAAGCAATTACTTTATTGCACAACAGTACTAAAAACCAAACATAAGTGCTTCATCCGCTGGAATTTTTTTTTTTTTTCCTCTAACTAAATAAATTAAACATCTCTTGGATAACTTAGACCAGCCATAAAAGAGCCAGATTTCCTACAGACAATTCAGCTGAGGTATCCCAATGACATAAGATTCCCACATTGAACCTGCAGCAGAGGAACATGTAAACAGATACTTGAAAGGCTGTTGAAATATTTGCATTGAGTTAAGTAGGATCAGAAAGCCTTTTCTCACTCAGGCAGGCTGGAGACCACATTTCATTGGCTGAAGAGGCATGCGTGCATGCTAAGTCGCTCAGGTGTGTCTGACTCTTTGCGACCCCATGGGCTGTAGCCCACCAGGTTCCTTTATCCATGAGATAATCCAAGCAAGAATACTGGAGCGCGTTGCCATTCCCTTCTCCAAGGGATCTTCCCAACCCCAGAATCAAACCCATGTCTCTTATCTCTCCTGCATTGGAAGGCAGCCTCTTTATCACTAGTGCCACCTGGAAAGCCCCAAAGAAGCATATCTGAGAGTTTAATTTCCACCTCTTAGGTCTGCAGGTATGTGCTTAGACTGTCCTGCTGACATCATTTTTCAAAATGGAAACTTTTTAAGCCAATGTTTTCAGATACAGCTCCTCTAAACAGAGAACTGCATTGACTGGGCTGTGACCTCCTGTGTCATCCAAGGCAAGGGGTTCTTTGACAAACACAAATCAACATACCATTGGAAATATACCCTTTGGAAAAGCAAAAGCCAATCTCCAGTCAAGACATGTGCAGTCAGCATGGGTTACTGGAAAAGAGAGGGTAAATTCATTTCTTTATTTACCACCTACTGAGTCAGGCTTAAAGAGAGTCCTGGATTAACAAGCGCTCAATGGCCAACAGAGGGTTTTTATGTTGCAAGATAAACATGCTCTTTTCAGGTTATAGCATGTTCAGGATATCCTCTCAGCTCAAGGAACTTGCCCAGGGAGGATTTGCGGCTTCCTGGTGACTCAGGGGACCACACCAATACACTTGGACTGGTGATGGCCTCCTTGCACCCGGAGGAAGGCAGGGCCAAGTGCAAGGGTGAATCGGGGATGAGCTGGGATGAGTAAACCCTGCTCAACTGCAGTAGGGTTTCACTGCATGCCAGGGAGACATATGAGCCCGTTTGGGAGACGTCAAACCTCCTCTTCCTGCATCGGGCCAGTCCGTCCAGTGGAGCACACAGGTGTGTGCTTGGAGACGGTTCAGTGTGAGGTCTGACTTGTCTAGAACACCCCAGATAGCTACTTTGGTGAAGTCTAGCAGGAGGCCTGAAGAAATATGTGGAAGAAAGATTTCCCACTAGAACACTTGTGTCTGTGGGATGGCCCAGATTGGAGGGCTCAGGGTGACAAATGGACAGAAGGAAGAGGTGGGAGCAGCAGCGGGATAAGATTTCAAGATGTCTCCAGGAGGTAGTTCCCTGTGGTCCAGTGGCTAAGAATCTGCCTGCCAACGCAAGGAACATGGGTTCAATCCCTGGGCTGGGAAACGTCCACACGCCATGGGACAATGAGGCCGACCTGCCACAACTACTGGGCCTGCGCCCTAGGGCCCGTGCTCTGCAAGAAGCCACTTAATGAGAAACCTGCGTGTTGTAACCAGAGAGTAGCCCCCACTCGCTGCAACTGGAGAAAGCTCAGTGCAGCAGTGAAGACCCAGAGCAGCCAAAAAAAAAGTCTCCAGGCTTCCCCACCTCCACTTCCTGCTTTCAAGCCCACGTGAAATCTGCCCTCTGATTTTTCTTGCTCCCTGCTCCACCCCCAGGTTCCCTTCAAAATCAGGTTTTACCTAAGATAATTCAGGCTAGGAAAAATAAAGACTTCTAACTCCTAAAATTTCAATGCAGTGAAAACTACCATCATTTGCACAACTAATGGAAAAAGTCAGGCTCACTTTGCTAATTTTCCCCTGGCTGAAGAAGAAAGGCAAGGGTAGGGGGTACTTGGGCAGGTAAATCTTGGAGAATGCACATGGGGATCCATGGAGCCAGTATAGGTATGGAGGAAGAAAAAAAGAGTTAGGAAGGATCTGGGAAGAGGAAAGAGACAGGAGAAAAGAAACCAAATGCAAGTGAAATCAATTAAACAGAATATTTATAACGTGGCCCTAATGTTAGGCTGAGCAGGCAGAGTTTTCATCAGAACATTATGTATGAAATTATTTTATGACTTACGTGCTTCCTCCCTAAACAGGTGTTTCAAGAAGAAAATTGGAAGGGAAAGCCAGCATTTACAACACAACTTCCAAATAGTATGCTAGCTTGTCTAATTGAAAGAATAAATACAAGGGTGGAATTGAATATCTAATTTTAATAAGCCAATAGCCCGAGTTGGAAAACAGCTACCATTCAGAGTTCCTTTCCAAAGCAGTGGGATGAAATATAAAACTTAAGTTAGCTGTTCTCATGACAGAGACAAAGAAATGATTAAGAGGGGATTTTTTTTAAATAGTCTAAACTTTGTTTTAATCATTGATTTAAGAGAGATTTATGCAAGGAGTTACTGAGGGAGAAAAGTGAGAAACAGAGAGGAATTTAAAAAAAAAAAACACAGAGAATAATGTATAATGTGGCATTTCTGATAAAACATGAGAAAATCTTTGCATAAATATAGAGAAAAATTATCAAAAGTTGGTATCATTTCAGGATAATTTACAATAATTTTATAATAAAATACAATATTATTTTGGAAAAACTAAACAAATGGAGTCCCACATATATGTACCTATGAGTGTGTGTAACTGGCTTACCAGATATTTGTTTCTCTTTTCATGCACTTTCCAAAGGATATCTTCATTATCTCTATATAGTTGGTCTTTTCCATGAGACCCAGTCTCTCCCCCTCATCTGTGTATTTCCAGTACCCAGCTACAATCTCTGGCGAGAACTAGACATGAGATGGATGGCTGTTGCATAAGTGACAACTAGACCAGATGGCATGGCTGGGGAAGGATGGATGGGCAGAAGCAGGACTAGGTCAGGGTTGAGGTCAGAGAACTCTGACCAGGCTGTAAGCAGATGGAATTACCAGTCATGTGGGCCAGGATGGCTCTTTCCTGGGCTTGGATTCTGTACCAAAGATGGGACCAGCTACATAAGTTTTTGAGCCCAGTATGAAATGAAGTGTCAGGACTCTTGTTTTAAAATGATTAAGAAGTTCACAGTGGTGACCGCGGAGCATCAAACCAAGCTTGTGGGTCAGTTGCACTGTCCCACACTCGTGAAATTGACCCTGACTACAGGCAATCAAGCATCTTTGTTAGCTGTGAAGCATGAGCAAGCTGATCAGATTTAAGAAGGTCTTTAAGAAAGCTCAGTGCAGGGACCTCAGCGTATGCAGTGGTTAAGACTTTGTCTTCCAATGCAGGGAGTGTGAGTTCAATTCTTGGCTGGGGAGCTAGGAGCCCACATGCCTCGTGGCCAGAAAACTGAGACATGAAAGAGATGCAGTATTGTACCAAATTCAATAAAGGCTTTCTTGAAAACGGTCTGCATTAAAAAAAAAAAAAAAATCAGTGCAGGTGTGTTGTAGACAATTGTTCTCAAGAGGCTTGGGGAAGAAAACTGAATTACCATGAAAAATTAGAAGGGCCTGAACAAACCTGCCAATAGCAGAAGGTTGGAGAGGTGCAGAAGGGTAAAGGAATTAGGAACCGCTATCCTGACTGCACTGAGATTGAGGATTGGGGAAGAGAGCTGACGATTTCTTGTTTCTTGTTTTCTTTTTGCTCCTGTCTCTGGCGACCAGGTAAATGATAATATAAGCACAGCAGCACACAAGGACATCTAACATTCTCTCGAGAATGAAACAGCGAGAACATGGATTTTCGCTGAAAAAGTACAGGGAGCATGCTAATGAGCTCAGAGGAGACAGGCAGCATTTCCTTCAAAGAACCTGGGAAGACTAGTAATTGGCCCACAGCAAAGACGGTGGGTTTGCGCTGCATCTCAAAATATTGTTAGTTTTTGTGTGAAGAATGGCAGGGAAGAGAGCTCAGGAGTACAGGCAGGTGCCTGGGGAGGTTCGGGGTATGTACAAGGAACTGCTGGTGTTGTGGGCCACAGCATTGAGATGAGCCATTCAGATGAGCCCTGTTTACAGGTCAGGGTGGGGGAGGTGCATAAAGAAACGAGGTGACTTTCCCAAGGCTACAGTAAAATAATGCTTAATTACAGAGACATCAATTTACGGACAAAGGTCCATACAGTCAAAGCTCTGCTTTTTCCAGTAGCCATGTATGGATGTGAGAGCTGGACCATAAAGAAGATTAAGCACAAAAGAATTGAGGCTTTCGAACCATGGTGTTGGAGAAGAGTCTTGAGAGTCCCTTGGATATCTAAGAGATCAAACCAGTCAATCCTAAAGGAAATCAACTCTGAATATTCATTGGAAGGACTGATGCTGAAACTGGAGCTCCAGTACTTTGGCCAGCTGATGCGAAGAGCCGACTCACTGGGAAAGACTGAAGGCAAAAGGAACAGGGGGCAGCAGAGGATGAGATGGTTAGACAGCATCACCAGCCCAGTGGATGTGCATTTGTGCAAACTCCAGGAGACAGTGAAAGACAGAGGAGTATGGCATGCTGCAGTCCATGGGGTTGAAAAGAATCAGACACGACTAAGCAACAGCAAACTAGAAAATAATGTCACCAAACTCCCTACCCAGAGTTTCGTCCAATAGGCCAGTTTCTCCTCCAAACCTCTGTTGTTTACATTAGTTGAATTATCAACATGGCAAAATTCAGCAGAAGGTGGGATGGATGCCAGGTATTAAGACCACCAAAGATCTGAATGGTAAACAGTTAAATGGTTGGAAATGAGGTAGCCTCCAAGGTTAAGTTACCCAGAGTAATAACATGCTTCAGGCGAAGACTGGCCTCCTAATTTTTTTGATTAAGGCAAATCACTGAGCCAAATTGAGCACACAAGTGCTCACAAATCCCCAGAAGGATTTTTTTCAGGTTATGCCTGAATGCCCAGTATTGTCATGAGAAAGTGCTTGTTGGAACATTTGCTTCTTTGTTATTGATGAGCAGCTGTGGATGACAGAAACATAAGACTCAGAAGTTTCTGTCCCTTAGCCCCTTTAGTCTGTTCTGGTTTAAAATGATTACATAGCTATTTTATATAACAAGAGCCAGTCGCATGGAAGAGACAAATGGTTTTATTTCTCAAACCAGCTTCATCAAGGATTACTCAAAGCAGAGTCTCATCCATCTTTGCACCGTTTCACTCTCCTTATAGCCTGGAAATGGGAAGTCATTTTTCACAAGGCTGGTCTCTGGTTTGCAATGGAACCGTTAACATTGGTGCATCCTACAAAACTGGACATTCATTCTCTGCCCCTGCTGGCCTCAGCCACGGCATGAGTTCCCATTCATCACAGCAAACCCTTGGGTAGTCTGGCCCCACTGTCCCAGAGGTCTGTGCCAGGGAATCCCAGACCTCGAACAGGAAATGGTCAAGAAGACCATTTCCAGAACCTTTCAAAAGGAGCCACGAAACCACTGTTCTTGGGAGAACACCATGTAATAAACCATCCAAATACTTTTATCATCTCCTGGAACACTCTCAAAAGTAGAGAAAAGTTTTATTAATAATTACATTGTCAATAGATAGAAATCAAACCTAAATGAAATAATCAGGGCATCTGTTCACTCCAACTCTTACCAATGGAATTTCAACCTTTCCTACCTAGACAAGAACCTGGTATCATAGACAGATTTATATTCACTAAAGTTAGAAATAAAATATATTAGTCAATTGACAACTGAATCATTTGTTAGCTTTTTTTCCTTCCATATATTTGAATTAATTGACTCTCAAAGATAGTCCTGGATGTTCAGAAAATGCTGAACTTTTTTTTCTTAAAGTCAAGGGCACTTAAATCACAGAACTAAAGATATCACTACCACAAATAAATTGGTTTTACTTTGGCTCACTCCATTTATCATGTCTGGAATTAATAAATATTTATCGAATAAATAAATGAAGTGATAAATTTCATCAAAACTTATCTGGTTGCCTCTGATGTTCTCAAAATGTTGTGTTAAAAAATAAACTGGTAATGATAGTTATTATTTGAACCTCAAGGTAGTAAAGAGGAAAGAGAATAACCATCTCAGCAGTTATTCCAAGCCAGGAAGTATTCAAGAACCTTTATATAAGCTATTTTAATCCTAAAAAAAATCCCATTAGATAGATATTATAATTCCCATCTTATAATTGAGAATAAAAGGCTTAAGTTAGTGACGTAACAGAGCAGTCACATGATGTCCCAAAACCATGACTTTCTTTTATTTGATTTTAAACTTTTTTAATTTCTTTACTTGGCTGTATTGGGTCTTAGCTGAGGTGCACAGGCTCTGCAGTGTGGGGCACAAGTTCAGTAGTTGGAGTTAAGTTGCTCTGCAGCATCCTAGCTCTTAGTTCCCCTACCAGGGATCAAACCCACAGCCCCTGCATTGAAAGGCAGACTCTTAATAACTGGACCACCAGGGAAGTCTCCAAACTCACGACTTTCTGATTTCACCACCCAACTCTTTTTTTTTCCATTATGAATAATTACAACTTTTAATGGATCACCTAAATGAAAACACTTAGCGCTAACAGACACCTCTTAATATTATAAAATAGGTAATGAAATTGAAGTTTTATGAAAGAAAATATAAACTAAGTATGTAAATACAGAAAGCAAAAAAGAGCATTCTCATTATGATCAGTTCAGTCCAGTTGCTCAGTCATGTCTGAATCATTGCGACCCCATGGATAGCGGCACACCAGACTTCCCTGTCAATCACCAATCCCAGAGCTTATACAAACTCATGTCCATCAAGTCAGTGATCCCATCCAACGATCTCATCCTCTGTCGATCCCTTCTCCTCCCTCCTTCAATCTTTCCCAGCATCAGGGTCTTTTCAAATGAGTCAGTTCTTAGTATCAGGTGGCCAAAGTATTCGAGTTTCAGCTTTAGCATCAGTCCTTCCAATGAATATTCAGGATTGATTTCCTTTAGGATGGACTGGTTGGATCTCCTTGCAGTCCAAGGGACTCTCAAGGCTCTTCTACAACAGTTCAAAAGCATCAATCCTTCAGCACTCAGCTTTCTTTATAGTCCAACGCTTACATCCATATATGACTATTGGAAAAACCGTAGCCTCGACTAGACGGACCTTTGTTCGCAAAGTAATGTCTCGGCTTTTTTAATATGCTGTCAAGGTTGGTCATAACTTTTCTTCCAAGGAACAAGCGTCTTTTAATTTCACGGCTGCAGTCACCATCTGCAGTGATTTTGGGTACCAAACACTAAAGTCTATCACTGCCTCCACTGTTTCCCTATCTATTTGCCTTGAAGTGATGGGATCAGATGCCATGATCTTAGTTTTTTGAATGCTGAGCTTTAAGCCAATATTTTCACTCTCCTCTTTCACGTTCATCAAGAAGCTCTTTAGTTCTTCTTTACTTTCTGCCATAAGTGTGGTGTCATCTGCATATCTGAGGTGATTGACATTTCTCCAGCTTGTGCTTTTTCCAGCCCAGCATTTCTCATGATGTACTCTGCATATAAGTTAAATAAGCAGGGTGACAATATACAGCCTTGACGTACTCCTTTTCCAATTTGGAACCAGTCTGTTGTTACATGTCCACTTATCACTGTTGCTTCCTGACCTGCATATAGGTTTCTCAAGAGGCAGGTCAGGTGCTCTGGTATTCCCATCTCTTTCAGAATTTTCCACAGTTTATTGTGATCCACACAGTCAAAGGCTTTGGCATAATCAATAAAGCAGAAATAGATATTTTTCTGGAACTCTCTTGCTTTTTCCATGATCCAGCGGATGTTGGCAATTTGATCTCTGGTTCCTCTGCCT